>OY754494.1:14363662-14445256 GCA_963575735.1 Amblyjoppa fuscipennis | reverse complement strand
GACTGTCGCAGTCGCGCAGTAGTCTCTTTCCGTCTCGTCCTTCTCTGCGCTAGTCAAAGAGGCTGAATACTTCTTCGGAGTTTCTGCCTTTGCACCCGGTGGCTCCGCGCTCAAAGGAGATCGAGAAACACACCGGTCAGCTTGTCGGCGGCGCGGCGAGTTCGCAGGCATCCGGCCTCGTCCGTTCTCCGGGATTCTGCTCTCGTACCGACGCGGAGCTTTTTCCATTAGCCTACACCGGCGCAACGTTATTATGCGGCAGTCCCATGCCGCGCTCCGCACGTTACATCGACGTCGCGCCACGACAGATTGTAATATTTTACGCACGAGCCGGTGAGAAATCAACGCCGATCGTTTTGCGTTCCAGTTTGAGATACGCGGGACAGGAGGAATTACACCGGGATTTACAGTTTCCACGGCAGACGGGACATAAGTCACGGGCCGGGAACGTTATTACCGACGCAGTGAAGTTTCTGGGCTGATTACGAAAAACCAACGATCGACAGCGTTTTTTCTCCCTACGAGCGAATGGCGAACGTCGCGGCGATATCGTCGATCGCTCGAAGGGTGACGCTTGTTTTTGTTTTGTCTTTGATTCCTCATGGAGTGAAGCTTTGCTTTGGGTGAAAAAAAAAAAACATTGTTCGAGGGGTTTTAATGAAAACGCATAGAGAATGTTCGCCAAATTATCGAAAAATCATATTCAGATGAATGTTCGGTTAATATGTGTGTGTGTGTGTGTGTGAGTGTGTGGATCAGAGGCGAACAACTCAAATCGCTCTATCCGGAAAATGTCTCGTCCGATGAAGCTGAAATTCCCCACACATTGTGTTTGGTTAATATTCAATGTTTCATCAAAATTTCATTAAACAATTTTCAGTCGTTTCTTTTCGTATGTGATTTTTAATTGCTTTGAAAATGTTCCGCGCTCCAGCGTTTATAATTTTTTTTAGCTATCCGACTGAAAAGTGTACACAGATAGAATGTGATTTCTATTAAATTTGGGGAGAATCGATCGGTCCGTTTAAATTTTAACGTAATTTCGAATTTTTCGAATTTCATGAAAAATCAGAAATTCATCTTGGACCTAATTTACCGTATTGAATATTCGTCAGTGAGTAAAATAAGTGGTAGGTTCGTGATCGGCGTGTTTTGTTGTTGAGTAAAAGCAATAGAAAAAAAAAAAAAAAAAAAAAGCTAGCTCGATCGAATAACCGCCGGAAGAGCGGCGAGTGTTCGTCTCGAAAAATGGCAGCTAATAGAGAGACAAAGCCGCCCGGATGGTGAATGAAGTATAACCGGTAACCGGGTCCGAACCCGGAAAGCGCGTGTACCGGAGACTCTCCGCGTTTCTCCCGGCTCGTTCGGCGGATTACAAGCCGACCGGAGTCTCCACGGCGTGCGCGCCGATGCAAATTAATCCGAGACTTTTCCACGGGTATTAATTCGCGATTTTTTATTCAACCCGCGTACGAGCGGCCGAGGTTGTACATCGCGCGTACAACGGTCGCCGTGAGTTCCGCGACCGGTTCCTCTTTCAAAATAAAATTATCGTTATTTTGCGTCATTTTATTTTTATGATTTCTTTATTATCTCACTCGAGCAAAATTTAGAATTCCACTCCCGGTGTCTCCTCCGTTATCGCCGCGGCTCGCCAAATTCGTTCGCGAACTATCTTTACGATTCCGCGCGTAGCCGGAAGCGCGCGATTTTTTTTTTTTTAACTGCCCACCGAAATTTTTATATATATTTTTTTTGTGTCGACCAGTTTTCGCGTCGTTAAACGGACGAGGACAAAGTTTCTTTTGTGTCGCCGAAAATTCGCGCGAGCAAATATTCCAGGAAATCGCGAAGTTCGCCGCTCGTTGACCGAGCTCGGTTCTCTTCGATACGGGGGGGAAACGCATTTCGCCTCCCGATAGCTGCAACACTTATTGGAGCGCATGTATACATGTGTGTACGGAAGCTGTTTGAGGAGGGGTGGGGGGGGGGGGGGGGGGGGGGGGCTTCGAGCACGCAGCTCTCGGCTTAGTAACGGCGCGGGGACCGTTAAAGTAAAGCAGCAGCGGCAGCCGTACCGCAGCACACGAATGCGAAGGACATGCGTGTGCGAGCAGCGATAATAGATTATGATAATAAACCGTCATTGTGTCAACATAAAGGCACCCGATGTTCGGCTACGCTTCGACCGTCGTCTCTCTCGCTGCTCTCCATTTTTTTTTCCGTTTTTTTTTTTTACATAATAATGTGCGTTCACATTATAGAGTTAAATTAAAAAAAAAGATCCACCAAATAACGAAACAAGACTGGACGGCCGGCAAAAGATCGGCATCGTATCATTTTATTATATCCGAATGGACCACACATTTCCCATTTATTTACACGCAAACGGGAGAGGGATGGACAGAAACTGAGATAAAAAATTAAGTACGGGAGAAAATAGGCCTCGACGCGTCGCGCGATAGGCAGGCAATCGAGAGTGCACACCTCCGAGAAAAAAGGGAAAAATCAAGAAAATAAAATGGACTGACGTTCGTATTATTCGCGATTCCGATTCTCTCCGCAAATACGTCCGTGGAATGTTCCTCGTCGGTGAAACTTTGACTCCGAATACCTGTCGTAAACCATCGCGCGGAAGCAGCCGCGATGCTTCGAGCTTTATCGATCGCGACCGAACGAACCTCGATGTCTCTTGCAATAAACCGACGAATAAGAGAAAGAAAAAAATTAACATAAAAACATAAAAGCAGAAAAATCTAATGCCCTTACGGAGTCGTTTTAGCACTTGTCGTCCTCAGCCCGCGCGTTACGCACGATTTATGGTAATGCGAAGCGCGCAGTACGTCGGCCCGCTCTTTTTTTTCTTCGCCCCATTGACAAAAAAAAATCGCGTGTCGGGCATTGAGGAGAATAGCGTCGGTAGTATCGTTGCAGGAAGCGCGTGCACATCGCGGGACCGTGGGCCGTCGCTGAGCCACGAGAGGATCGCGCTCGAACCCCGCAGAAACCCCTTTTTCCGCGTCGGAATTAAATTTATGTTTTTTTTTTTCATTCTCATCCTCGAGCTCGATTTCCATCCGGTGGCCGGCCGCGTCCTCGGCGTAGCGGAGATCTCTTCTCCCCTCGTGCCATACGGAGATCGCTCGCATTGCCGACGCTTCGTTCACACGTGTGTACACAGACGCGTGCGAGGTACAACAAAACGCCTGGTGCACGGTAGAAAGGATCGGGCGAACGAGAGAGCTCGCACGCGCCGCGTCATTTCTGTCGGCGATGCTCTCGGAGTCGCTCGTGCGCTGTGCGCCTCCGACTCTCCGGGCTCATTTGAATGAGAGAGGAATGAATATGTACGGTATTGCTATGATACAGGGACACGCAAATGACGGCTGGATAGGTCGGCGTGGCGCGTGCAACCTCGACGAAGACGCGATCGTCTCGCGCACCGCGGACGCTACGTTATTCCGCATTAATCGTCGCAGACGGCGGCGTTTCGACGGGACCGGCGGGATGAGTCGATGTGCGTACGGTGCGGAAAACGGTTAGCCGAGCAGTCAATCCGCGGGGCTAATATCGCAGAGAGATCACACCGAGCCGAGAGAGAGAGAGAGAGAGACGGAGAGGGAGAGCCGAGGCGTTGGAGACTTCAACGCGCGATCCGACGGATTGCTGCTGGGCTGCCCGGCGTGTCCTCTCGTTCGCACGCGCGTGGCTCGAATGCCGTGCAGGCTTCGCGGTTCGAGAAATCGCGAAGCGGCAGCGCGGATCACACTTGCTCCGGGTATGAGTGGATAATTCGGCGGGCACAGGGCAAGACTTTTCGGCGTCTCAAGACCGAGAACGGTGGTCCTCGGCGAGAAGACGTCCGGACCGGCGCGCGAAATCGAGACTCCGGCGACGCTAACTCGCGAACGAGAGTCGCACAAACAGCGCGGAATGTCGCGTAGATTTTTTCAATTAGCACGCTGCGCAATCGGAGGTTACGAAACGCATTAGTTCTGACGGGAGAAGGAGCCGATTAGCTAATGCGTAGCGAGCCGGCTACGCGCGAACTCTGCGCTTGTCGTTCGGATTAGAGGAAAGAATTTTTTCGTTTTTTAATGTTAAAAAGGGAAACACTCGGGCGAGGTACCGATTAATCGGCCTGAAAGGCGAGCGTTTCGCCACTGCTCTCGAGAGAAACATTCTCGGCATGATTTCGTTTCGGAGAGCCGATATCGTCGCTTCCTTACGTCTGCGAACGAGGAAACGAAATCATTGCTGAGGTGAGCGATGGATCTTTCTTGTTCTCATCGCTCCGAATAAATCTCCGATAAATCGGAACGCGATTTTATTTTTTTTTTTTTTCAAATAAATTTGAACCATTTCCGCGCGTCCCTTGGCCAGATCGGCAGGGGGGAAACGCATCACGTGCGTGGCTCGCACGGTCGCGGCTCCCGAACTCACTCTCTCTCTCTCTGCCTCCCGCCCGTATAACGTTCGGTGTAAAACGGCGAGCGGCACGAGATACACAGAGAGGGTGGCCTCTACCGGTTTCCTTATCTCGCACAGATCGAAATCTGACGTGCGGCACGCGTTTTTCACGACTTCCGCGAAGCGTCATGGCCGTAAGGTTCGGTTGCGGGCTCCGACGAGCCGATCGCTCGCGGTCCTGCACCCACGGACGTCCGCCCGGCTCCGCGAAGTGTACGGCTTTCCATGCGCCAACACGCTCTCTCGCTCACATTGTAACGAGTCAATGCTCGACATTTCATTCATTTTTTTTTTCGTTTTATCATTATTCTCTCCGTACGTTGTTCTATATGTCGCATATGCACACGTGGAACGATGGCAAAACTTGCGTCAACTAAAATCCCACAGACGCCCTCGCACGGACACACGCACACACATACACGCACGTGTCCTGCGGCCGCGTGTAAGTTATATGCGATGACCGAACGACATTATTGTGTCGTTGAACCTGCTGCTGCTGCATGCGAAGTACCGCGACGAGCTCTACTGCACTATTGGCTTCTGCGGTCGCGGCGATGAGTGCAGCAGCGGATTGCAGAGTCACCGACAGCGAGCCGCAGGGACGGAACCCGATAAGTAACTAGCGTTGCTGACCGGGGCCCGCGGAGGACGCGTACAGTTTCCATCGAATTCTAACGAGCCTAGAGCGGAGACACGGAAGGCCGCGCTCGGAGAAACTCCAACACGTCGGAACTTCGGTCAATTGTATTTCGGAGAACTTTTTTTGGAAACACGTTTCATTACTTTCCCTATTTATTTTTTTATTTTTTTTTGGTTATTTTAATTCGCGCGAAAGTTTCTTAATTCACTAGGTCGCATTCACTGTAAGAGGGTGTGAATTAGTGAAGGGTCTCGTACCTGGGCTCATATCCCGCTTGCGTCCAGGTTCCTTACGTTGGAGTAGGTCACTTTAATACTTTTCATTCGTCACTTTTTTGTTGTTGTTGTTTTTTCTTTCTTTCTTACTCTCCTTTTACGTTGACGGAGAAACAAAAATTGAGGTGAAACAAAAAATTACGATAATCGCGGGAAAAAAAAAATGAATTAAAACCGCAAAACAACAACTCTCACGTAGCAGTCTCACAGGGATGATAACGGATAAAAATCAATCGACGACGCAGCTCTGGCAACTCGACAACGGCACATGGCGCACAGTTCTTCGATGTTAAACGAAAATCGGTGATTTTGGTTTCTTTATTTTATTTTATTTTTTATATATATATATCTTTTTTTTTTGTTTTCTCCGCTCCCTTCGATGAAACGTGTGTATGCACTTAGATCCTGACGTTCGACGGTTGTTTCGGCACTTTATTCGATCGATACCGCGGTTTCAACGATCCACGAGCGGAACGGAATACCTTTAAAATTTATTTTTCCTCGCACAGACATAAAAATCGTGGCGAGTGAAGAAAAAAAAAAAAAAAAGAAACGAGGAAACAAAAAAATATTTGATAGATCGTCGCCCGTAAACACAGCCGGTGAAGTGTCACAGACGGTCGGCTCGCACACTCTCGTCGAGCTATGCGGCAATTAGCTGTAATAACGATTTCGATGCTGTCGTTCGTGCCACTTCTTTGTTAAGTTACTCCTTTTTTTTTGTTTTTTTTTGTTCTCTCTTCCTTTCCTTCCTCTCTTTTTCTCCTCCTTCAGCTATCGCACGTCACTATGTCGTACGGCTACACCGACAGATTCGTTGTAACACCTCCTCAATCGTAGCAAAACTTGTGTTAACAGCGTTTTGTGTGTGTGTGTGTTTTTTTTTTTGTTTTTTTGCTCCCACCTTCGCGCGCCGGTGCGATATTTTTGGTGAGCCGGCGTGCGAGCAACTTTGCGCGTGTTCCTTCGTGCGATTATCTCCGACGACTCTTCGACACGGGAATCATATAACTCCGGTCGTCCAGTCGAACGTTGTCGATCCTTGTACTTCACAACTGATTAAAAAAAAAAAAAAAAAAAAAAAAACACAAGGCCCTAACGAGACTTCGTGTGTAATCTTCAAGATTATGTCAATTTTATTGTTGTCGTCGTCGTTGTTTTCCCTCGTGTTTCGTCAATCTTAACTTTTGTCGTCGACAACGCACACACACACACGCACACACAGAGACGATGTACACGACGACACACACACACCAAAACAACAAAAAAAAGGAAAAAAACGCGCGCGCGGCGATGATTTTTTTTTTTTTCGGCTGGTTGCCCGAGATAAAGCAGTTTTCGTGAGGGGACTTTTTCGATTCGACCGTTAACCGCGAAATGTGTCTTGGTGTCCTCGACGCGGTCCGTTCGTTCGACACAGCCGCGTTTTTCCCACGTTCGTGTTAGTTTTGGTCCTTTAACGGCGCGGCGTGGGCCCCTTCGAACGCGATGGTAAAAGCCGCGTTCACCGCTCTCGGGGGGGTTTATACGGAAATATATTTTAATGAAGAAAGGCCGGACAGCGAAGTGCCCACGTCGGGTCGCGCTGCCGAACTGTTCGCTCCCCGCCCCTCCGCGCCTGGCTTCCACCCCTCCGCCTCTCCGACCGCGCTCCCCCACCAGTTTCCACCGACGGTCGTCGGGAACTGGTGGAACAGCGCCCTCTCGGTGGTGGGGCGAATGGGCGGAGTTACGGTAAACGTCGATGGGCAGGGCCTCGACGAACTCGCTGTTCCACGCTACGAAGACGACGCTGCTTTTGCCGTTTCTCTCCCTCTTCGCTCCATTCCTCTGTCTCGCTCGCCCCGACGCTTTGAACCGCGCCGGTTCGCCTCGCGGCGTGGTGGGGGTCGAACGGAGAGAAAAGCACGGGGCGATCCTCGGCTGCCCACTTCGGCGCGGAACCCCCCCCCCCACCGGCGGTTTCCCCAGCGCGCGTTATCAGAAGCCGCGGAGGCGCGACTAGCGGAATCGCCGGCCCGAAGTCCATCGGTGCGTGGCGGAGACGGTAATGCGGGTCGACTAAGCGGTGAGAACTCGTTCATCCACCGCGATTAACGTTCCGACGATTTGTCGTCTTCAATGACAATTAACGGACCGACGGAAGTGCGCCCCGATCGCGGAGCATTCGACGCAGCAGCCATTTGATCTTTGCTGGGAGGTTCGTCTTTGCTCTGCGCCAAGATACCTTCGCAGTTGGGTGTTTGTAATTAACGTGACCCGTGTTGCCCCCCCGCACCGACCAGCTATTCACCGATCCGCCCGGCTCCGTCGGGCCGCGGAAGGGGTAGCAGCGTTCTTCTGCGTGCCGCTTCGCTCGCCCTCTTCGCGGCTCCAGCTCCAGATCAACCGGCGGAGCGGCGGCAACTTCGTCTCTCCGCACAACCACCGGAGGCTGTACCCAACTCGCCGGATATATTTTGCCGATATCGTTCGCGCTGCTGCCGCCACCGTCGACGACGACGACGACGATGACGCGACGGAGGAACTCCCACCGGACATATAGCGCACCTTCCACCGGCGAGAAGAAGTGTGCAAACCGTCGTTTCGTTCTCGATCGAAGATCCTGGATTTCCGGTTGTCTTCGTCCGGTTCTCCACCGCCGGCTCTGTAACCATCGCCGCCCGCTGGAGCCTCCGTCATCTCTCGTCTCATCCCCTCTCGCGTCCTCCTCTCATTTCGTCGCGCCCTCAGACCAGAAGAGTCATCCGGAAACGGAGGCAGAGCGAGAGCCCTCCCGTTGCGTCTTTCGCCTCGCGAAAACCATCCGACGAGATTCACTTGTTTCCTCTCCATCTCTCCTCAAACCAACCCCCCCCCCCCCCCCCGTCACTGCTCCCTTTCTCTACCTATGTGTGTGTATCATGTACACTGCACAAACGCGGACATTTCTTTTTATATCATCGCGACACTGTGCTCTATTGCTCGACGCGAGTGTCGAGAGAAATTCGTTCACTAGCGGGGCGACTACTTCCGACGGCTGCCAGAAGTTGTTTGCCTCCTGTCTCTCCGTTCATCGACTCAGCTTTGTTGGTGCACGAGAAACTTTTATTTTTCATTTCAATTCCTCGGGATTGTTATCTATTCGCGAAAACGAAAGGGCACAATGCTATCGGCAGAAGTATATACCAAACAAACTCTGGCACGAGATCTCTCGTCTTCCGACAGTTCTGACGGAGGAATCCGGAAAGAGAATAGCTCGAGTCTTCGGGATCAGCGACAGAGGTCCGCGAAGAGCGTGTTCGGTCGATCGAGCGCGACAATTGTCATACCTGATGAGGAAACACTCGACCGGTGTCGTTTCATCGATCTCTTCATTTCTATGGACCAAGTTTGCTCTTCGCCACACCTAATCGCCGATTCGGTAGACTGAAGCCATTTATTTATTTATTTTTTTCTGATGGAAGATTTTCATCCTATTTCCCCGTCGAAAATTCATCGAGGGTGATACGCATGCGTAACTTCACGAGACCGTTTTCGAAGGACGGGGCTTTGGACGCTCCGAATTCGTCTTGTCTCGAAGACGAGGGTCCCGCAGAGTTCCCCAGAGCCGCTTCATTCTTTCTTCTCCTACGCGACGCTGTACCCTCCGCTACCCCCGGACTAAAAGTCCTTTTTTTTTTTAATAAGCTTCCACTCCCTCCGCCTCGAGTTTCGTCGTTGCGGCAGAGTCGCCTCTCTTGTGCCCCTCGTGCAGAATGAAAACGCACGCGAGCCAACGGTTTGGGGGAGAGTAGCGACGAAACGAGAAAAAAAAAAAAAGAAGCGAAACGACGAGAGGACGACGGTCCTTGAGGCTCCGTGGACCATCAAGATCGCGGGTCGTCACTCCCCTGGAATACTGATGCGAGGCAGAACATGCAGCTTGCCCGCTCACTGTGGTACATGTATTACACTCCATGGCTGCCTCTCTCCACCTTTTGGCTACGCTTTCCGCAGTTTCTCTTGACCTCGAACGGTCTTTTAGGCCGTAAGACAAAGAAGATTTAGTTCAATAGAACATGCGCTTTCAACTGTGCGACTCCATCAGCTGCGGGTCGTTCGAGTTTCGTTAGAAATGATAAAAGTGCCGCGATAGGACGATCGGATCTCGAACGAATCTGACGAGATAACGTCAAGGGATGAAGCCGCCGATTGCCTCACGCTGGCCTCGTCACGGGCAGCGGGCTAGGTCAAGGTAGCCCGCCGGACTCTCGCGGTTCGGCGAACGCAGGAGGGACGAGGGGAGGATACACCATACTACAGTGCAAGTATATAGTATACTACACAGTGTATACGCCGTCTCTCTTCTTTCTTGAATGGATGGCTGCGCCGCGGGTGTTGGGAAAGTGGGACCGAGACATACCACAAAGAATGTGCTCTCTCTCTCTCTCTCTCTCTCAGCTCCGAACGTTCTTCGCCTCTTTCGAAAAGCATCGCGGCGGTAGCAACAGCGCTCTATCTTCTCCCGGTCGTCGTCGTCGTCGTCGTCACTGGCCGTCGTCTCGGCTCGAGGTTTTACTGCACTTTCAGGATTCCGGGAGAGACCTCGAATGGCCTTCGGCCAGGTGTGTCTCGCCGCGCTCGCTCCCCGTTCCGCCCGCCCTCACCAAACTCGCACGGAAAATGTGAACTCCGAGAGAGGCTTTCTCGAAATCCTGTACGCGCTGCGATAAATGTACGACAGCGGTTTGGGGCAAGAACCCCCAGGGTGGTGAAGCGGTAGGGATGGACCAGGAGGTGCGCGCAGGTGGGTTATGCACGAATGAGGGAGACCGGGGCAAAATGGCACAGCGGGGCAAAACGGGACAGTTAGGGCAAAACTCAATCTTACAATAATTTTTGGATCCTCTATTTTGTCCCAACGATACATCCGGTTTTTGTAAACCCGTTTTGCCCCACGTACCACCATCGCCACCATCTAAAAGTTATTGGAAAATTCTGTTCTTGTCTCATTATCCCGTTTTGCCCCGCTCTGCCATTTTGTCACCCTCTCTCTAATATCTGCGCTCCACTTAAGGCCTGCTATAATTCTTTTCAAAGACCGTCGCTGTAAACAATAACAATTAAAAATTGAAAAAATTAAAATAACTTTCCAACTCTCTGTACAGTGAACAGCGAACGATGAGTCATTCTCAATTTTTGATTTCTCAGTATATTCTTGTCATGCTTATTTAGAAAATTATTGATACGGATGATCGTGCATTGAAAAACCGCAGCGGTAGTTTGGACCAGGGGCTGATAAACGCTACGATAAGTGTTCAAGAGAGTGGTGTTTGGAGCAATAACCCCGAAGGTAGAGCGATAGGGATGGGACGCGGGGGTGCGCGGTGCGCATGTTGGGCGTGCATGAAGAATGCGCTCCACTTATGGCCCACTATAATTCTCTCTCCCACTCGCTATGTCACGAACAGTGCTCGATGAGCCACTCACAATTTTTATGGGCCAACATATGCTTTTCATGCTTATTTAGAAAATTATCGAGACCGATGATTGTGCATCGGAAAACCGCAGCGATCGTCCGGATCAAGGGGTGCAAGCGATACTCGAACTCTCGCCAGGGGTTGCGCGAAGAGCGACTGCGGCCAGTGGGAAACAAAACGGTGCCGAAGTTGGGGCTCGTATATGCATTATGCACTGAAAGTTCCGTCGGGTGAGACAATATATCGCGTTTTACGCGGGGTCTTGTAACTTTGTTGCAACGATCGTTGGCGACCGCGCGGCCGTGCCGAGCGCCGAGAAAGCGCTATAAACTTTCGAGAGTTGCATCGGCGGTTCGACCTCTCCCTCTCGCGCGCAAGAGGAGGGGGGAAAAAGAAAAAATAATAATAATACGAGCGAGTGAGAAAGATGGCGCGCGAGTGCGTGAAGGGAAACCGGACGGACCAGACAGCAGGGCGCCCCCGGGGTTCCCACCCCTCGCGGCGAGTGCGTTACCGGCGGGCCCTTCGGCTCTCCGCTGGCTCGTTCTTCGTCTTGTTCTTCGTCGTATACCCGAGGCATTCTAGAACGAGGCATTGTCCGCGCCATCCTAGTTTTCGCATCGGGGGGATATAACTCGCCGTTCATAATACACCTATGTCCATCGAGGAAGGCACATCTTCAGCGCGCTCGTGTCCTCTCGGATCTCGAGGACCATCCCGGCCGACGACCGTTACGTAATTTTATTATCCTCGGCTCGCGGACAACGGGATGAGAATAAAAGATTCGGTTTACGGCCGAGCGTGGACGCGCGCAACATAACGAGGATAATTAATTCCGGGAGGGTGAGAGGAGAGAAGGGAAGAATGTAAAGAAATATGAAGAAAAAAAAGAAAAGAATGAAACGTTGAACGACCGCCGAACGGAACGCGGTGGTTGGACGACATCCGTCCTTATCCAGTTTGTTAATTGTTTAAAGAGGATTTCGCTGGGTAAGACACCGGTCCCTCGTAGCTCGGACGATAGACACGCATCCGTGTATATATTTTCATTGAGGGCCGGAGCACACCAGCGGGAGAGGACGTTGACGAAGGCTTGAGGAAAACTTCCGTCTTAACCCCCGCTGATGCTGCGGCGAAGAGATCCGGATCGCGACTGTGTTTAGCGTCAGAGCCGAGCTTTCTGTTGTGCTCGTGGAGACTCCAGATATGACCCGGGCTGCGGACGGTACCGGGCACGGAGAATAAACAGGGGTGTTTGGAAAAGCCGGGGGAATTTTCGCGCAGTCCGTGTATCGCCGCGCTGAGACCTCTACGTGCTTCAGCATCAGCGGTAAGCTCGGAAACGGACAGCAGGTGCTGCGTCGTCCTCGGCCTGTATTCAAACTAAAATATTTTTCCTCGCTATTCTCGTTATCCTCCCTGGTGCTTCGTACACTGTGTCCTTCCGTCTGCTTCTCTTGCCCGCATGTTCGCCGGGACCGCGTCATTGTTCGTCCACGCTGAGGATGAATTTTTGTGTCTCCGCCGAGACGATTTCGACACCCTCGGAACTTAAGCCTTTCGGCACTCGTTACTACGGACCGCGAGGCCTGTGTCTCTTCCTCCCGGGGCTGTTCTCGCTATACCTGTCGAGGGCGAAACGAACGATCGGATGGATTCTGCTGGTGCTTCGGGAAACTTTCGGCCAGCCCAGGACAGGTACACGCAAGTGTATAATGTACAGTGAATGTCCATAAATCCCATTCGTTCTGTACGGATGAAAGTCCGCTCCAAAGTGTGTTCAACGCTAGCGGAAAATATGAGAAGGATGAGAGTGATCTAGATTACAATCACAGCCGGAAATTCATTATTTGCTGGAAATATATATCGTTTATATAATTTACTGGCAGGTGCTTGTGGCTCGGGTCCTTCGAGACCTCAATACATAGTTCATACTATGGATGTTAGAAACATTGTTCGTATCATGGATGTTAGAAACAGTTCATACTACGAATGTTAGAAACATAGTTCATACTATGAATGTTGGAAACATGGTTCATAAAATGGATGTTAGAAATCAGGAATTCAGATTTCCGGCGATCAGGAACAGGATCAGGTCCGCATTCCGAACATTGAAAATCTCATTTATCGACAGGCAATATGATTTTTCAACCCGAAATTCGTCACTTCCCGTTTGAAAATATCATTTTTCAACTGGAACTACCTAATTTGCGGTTTGCAAATATAATTTTTTGACCGGAAACGAAGTCGCACCAGAAATACGTGACTTCCGGTCGAAGACTGCGATTTTCAAACCGGATGTGACGTATTTCTGGCTGAGAAATGAGTATTTTTCGCACATTATAGTTTTTTCATCTATGAATGTTTACAATTCGGCGATACAAAGTTCGTGTATTTTCGCTGTGAAATAATGGATCGAGATCAAGAATTCTTCGCAGACGTTGGCGAATTCCTCTTCGCCTACGTGCTCGGTATTTCTAAAACATTTTTTTTCCTGAACGATTATACCCTCGAGGAATGCAAAAATCCGAGGAGCACGGCGGAGCCATCGGTGGACGATGTCACGGCGAAGAGAACAAACGGTGAACGAGGCGACGGAGGATGGAAGGTGGAAGTGGCTAATTGAAGGAGAAAGGAAAGAGAGCCGCGATGGTTTGTGTCGGGGACGGCGGCACGGTTCCTCAGCTCGTGGGACGATCGCGCGCGAATGTTGTTTAAAGTCTAGACACAATGTTGGACCCCCGAATTAGAGTCGGGGCCCCGCGAACGAGAATGAGTATACAGTATAACGCCGGGTATATGCAGGAAAGACGAGTCAGACGCGCGCGGGCATCCCCGCTCACGGTAATTAACAAAATTAGGCGTAATTAGAGTGTTCCGCGCGCGGGGCACACCGACCCTGGCGTGTCCCTCTCGCCGTCATCTCGCTCCTTTCCTCGGCCGACTCTCGGCAATGAATCGTTAAGGCGAGAGAGGGAGAGAGCGATGGGAAAGAAGAATTAACGTTTGAAAAGGAGCTCAGCTTTGTGTGTACGTGTGTAAGTGTGTGTGTGTGTGTGTGCTATCGTGTATTTACGCAGGTCCAAGCGGCCTAATGACTAACCGCGCGCGCCGGCGACGAGAAGGAGAGGACCGCGGGACCCCCGAAAAAAGTATATCTAATAAGCTGACGAAATTATGGGAACCATCATCGGCGAAGTGAGTCGATGGAACGAGAAAATTTCTTAACCGCCTTTTTCGGGGATATAATTCTTCGTAGAAACCGCGAGTTGGTTTCTTGGATCTTCCGCCGATGACTGCGTCAGGAGCATGCGGGCAAGTGTCTAAGGGGAGGCAAAATGGATTATCTTTACCAATTTTGCCAACATTGCCAAAGGAAGAGTTACCTCTCAAATGAACGATTCATATCCGTTTTGTTCCCAGTCTCCGTTTTGCCCCCTTCTCGCCCTCTGTCGTGCATAGACTCCACTAGAGAACCGTTTGACCGGTGCAGAAGTGAGAGAACTAGGGCCAGTAGCCTGCACAGAGACGAGGGATAAAATGCCGCGCGGTGGTGCATCGAACGCACCGTGGATTCCGGACCCTTCTTTGCGTCCCGTCATTTCCACGAGTCTAACACCCCCCGCGGTTCATCGATGGAGCCTGCACCTGCGCGTCCCTTTTAGCCCCTCGCCGATGAGACTTCACCGGTGCACAAGTAGGTGCGCGCACACACACACACACACATATCCAGCACGAAGTATCCGTCGGTGCAAACGGCCCACCGGGCGACAGAGTAGGACTTCTGCCGGGCTGTCCGACGAAACTGGCAGGACAATACACCACCCGCCACCGGTTGACCATTGTCCATCGTTACCATGGTGCCCCGTGTCACGCCGCGGGGCCACTTTATAGCATTATTATTCGAAGGCGTGTAATCCTAATTCCGTCGCCGAAGCAGGTACCTCTTATTCCCTCCCCGGGACTTATGTACCCGTATCCCGATTCTCCGCCTCTCGGCCTCACCTCGTTGTCAGCGGCTCCCTCACCGAGAGTGCGGCGTTCCTTCCGCTTCGGTCCTCAACAACGGAGCCTTTTGTTTACGAGCCGTGGGACACCGGTTAACGAGACTTTCTCGCTAAGTAACACTCACTTTAGTTACCATTCGCGAGTTCCCCTATCAATCCCGTAGGACTTTCCCTCCCCTCATTAATGCCCGGATGAACCAAATGGAACTGCAAGAGAAAAACGATCCGGGCATTAAGGGAGGCTGCACGTGTACCATGAAATTCTCTTATCTCGCCGATCGATCTGCGATATACCGCGTTGTCGGCAATCCGCAGGAAGATCCAACGGCGCAGACACGGCTAAGACGATAGCGATAGCCGAGATAAAGGAAGCTCAGGCTCGCGGTAGGGGCGCGCTAGACCATAGAGTGGACAATGCCTGAGCGGATAGCGAGAGGGCATTGATCGTTCGCCTCGCTCTTGGCTTCTCCATTCACCTCGGAATCGTCTAGCGACTCTCTCTCTCTCTCTCGGGCGAGCCAGCGTCGTCGTCGTCGTCGTCGTCGTTGTCCCCGCGCGGTTACGGCGCTTTACTCTCACACGTTCACATACCTCACTCCCGCCGACGCCGCCCGGTGCTACCACGGCTATCCGGCATTTTCGCATGGCCGCGTGTGGCGGCGCGAACGCGAGAAGCGAGCTCGGACCATCGGCGAGAACGGGCCGCGCGACGAGGACGGTGAGCGTCGTGCGAGCCAAGATACCGACCCGAGGACGTCGCCTCGTTGCCCGAGGCGAGGGGGAGGGAGAGCCAGCGCGCACGAGAGAGAGACCACGAGGTTCGGTACGAATCTCGTGTGCCTCTTCGACGGTCAAGCCGCGGAGAGACACACACACACACGACACTCCGAACCGACGACGACGACGACGACGACGACGAACACCCACGCACGGCCACAAACCTAGGAGGGAGCTCGTAGAAACGAGAGTCGCCGAGACGAGAGTGCCGAGAGCGTGGCCCTGACCTTACTCAACCGGCAACCACACGCGCTCACGGCTCGCACGGTATGCTCTCCATCGTCTATGACGCGCTTCCAGGACACTCCGCGCGAGGAGCCTATCGGTGACGTCACTGGTACCGAGCACCCTTTCTTTTCATTGGTGTCGCGTACGCGATCGTGGGTGCCGCTCGAGGCTAACGAAAATAACGGTACACTCCAAAGTGAAAAGGTTCGCATGACTCTTTCATTCATGCCTCGGTTACCTCAGCGGAGTTGCGACTCTTAACAAAAATTGGGAAATTTAGGGCAACGGACTGGAAGTTTTTGCGCGAAAATTTGTGCTTTAGATTTCATGGGTAATTGTGATGAAAAATTTATATACTCTTTTATTTATGTTAGAATACGTTGTTAAAAATAAAGTATTCCCAATGTTTTCGATACACTGAAAATTAATTTGTCGCAATTGTACATGAAATTTAATTCACCGGTTTTCACATAAACACTTCCAGTCCGATAAATTAAATGTCATACGATTTTTTTTTTTTTTACAGTGTGTGGACTCTAAAAATTAATTGTAAATTTAATGTTCTGGTAGTTTTTTTTTACATTACTTACATTAATTGAACATTAATGTACGTTTGTTTGTAAAATAAAATACCGGATATTAAAATTACAAATAATTTGCCTGAAATTTCACAGTAAAATTTGCATTGAAAACAATAAGTTCACTGTAATAAAAAAAAAAAAAAAAAAAAAAAAAAATTGCAACACGCACATGCGTTTGAAATTTGAGAGCAGCATCGAGTACGGTTAATTAATTTGTCAACCAAAATATTTCGCAGTATAGATAAACGAACGATGCATCGATGAAGACAGCCACAAACAGTGCGAAGGATGGACGCGAGAAACGTCGGATAGTTTACGAATAGCTGTACGGTTGTGACGGGTGCGTACAATGAGGACGGTGCAACGGTACCTCGTTTGTCGAATATATTTGGCGAAGGATCGCGGCGGTGCAGCGGCAGCAGCAGCAGCAGCAGCCCCCGCTGCTCGGCCAGGGTCCCGTTGCGAGGTGGATGTGCGTGCGGGGCTGCGTGTAATATAACATTCACAACAACGGCCGAGACTGCCCCCTCAAAGGAGCACCAGCAGTTTTTTTCTGGGACTGGTACTACAAACACCGCACTTCTGTGCACTTTAACACGTGTACGTACCGGCGTGGCGGAGCCGTGGAGCTAACAGGAGGCCCGCTATAACAGGTACCCTTCAGCGGTGCCGTTGTAAAATTATATTGCACCGTTGGTGTCTCTCGGGGTGTTATAGAGCGCGGCTATAGACTCGAGGAATTTTACATGGCGGGGGAGGTGAGAATAGAACGCGACTCTGCCTTTAGTCTCGGGGTGAGCGGAATTGTATTCGGCAGGGCTTCGTCCCTCCCCCTGCCGGTGGTTCTGCTGGTCGCTAATAATCGCAAACAAGAGCCGCTGCGACGGCGTAAGACAGGAGAGAGGAGCTGACTAGGTAGATCGAGAATTAAACCAAAAAAAAAAAAAAAAAACAAGAATCAGAAGGAAGAACGTAAGAATTTCGCCATAAAATCCATGTTCAGTACCTTCGTGTCAAAGAGAAATATCGCGCGAGAGCCTATAGACAGCGCGCGCGCGCGCGACTTACGCTCCCGGTTTACGTTTTAGCCTCGCGGCCCTCGCGTGCTATAGTAGAGGGAGGAAGGCGCGAAGAACGTAACGTGGAGATACAAGCTTGATAGGAACGGGGTACAGGGCGATCGGGTCGATAAGGTAATTACTAAATGCTAATATACAACGAGAGCGGAGCGAACCAGTGAGCCCCACGTATTTGTTCTTTACACACACACACGTAGGGGCACACATGTGTATAGCGGAGTGTGTATTAAAACGACTACCGGAATCATCTAGTCGGTCGCACACGCGTACATTTGCGCTCGAGCAGTCGAGCCGTTGCGCGACGATGGGCCAGAGCGGGGCATAATGGACTGATAAACATTTTTTTTTTTTTAATTTCCTTAATTAAATTCTTCGAAGCTAACGAGACATTGAAATCGTACGTGGAAACGTTTCGATGCGCAAGAGCGTGCGTTTCCTTTTTGTCGCGACAATTTGCGCTTGATCTTCGAAAGCTTCGGTCCCCGACTCTCGGTCTGCTTGCTGCCGGACAGACAGTTGCATTATGCGGGGCATTACGGCCATTACATGTTTCGCGTATCGAGTGTTATTAAGCGCGATTACATTGCCCCGTTGGGGATTTCTGTCGGAGCTCGCGGCTTCCACGGTGTCCGAGCGTGTTGCGACGGAGAGTGCGCAATATACGTATTATAGTTGGGATGCATACATAGTGTAATAACCGGCAGTGATGCGGCACGCGTGTCGCCGAGGGTCTCCAGAGCTCTTCGTGATTCGTCCTGTCGCGAGGCAGAGGCGAGCGCGCCTCGGTGGCCGGCTTTCCGTGCTTTACGAACAAAACGTAACACTCCCCCACGCCCGTCCCGCGCGCTTTCACGTCGATAAGCAATTTATTGCCGCATCGCGAATACGTTTAAGTAGCGCGGGAGAGGATCGAGCACGATATCAATCGAGGTTTTAGAATCCCAATGGACTGACCGTCTGGGGATAATTTTGCTTTCTATTCCCCGCGAAGCCGCACTCCGCGCCGCGCGCACTTTACCCCCTCGAAGCCGCGTTTCATAGCGGTTCTTTTTTTTTTTTATTTTTTTTTTTTTACCGCGGTTTCATTGTTAAAATGAGGCAATTGAATTATAAAAAGACAGGAGTGCCACTTGCACGCCACGGCGCAACTATCTGTGCGATAGTACCATCTGGCTGACGCCTCGGCGGTTGTTCCTCGTCGAGGCGACGACGACGCAACAACGATACGGAACCGGTGGCGATTATCGTATCCGAGATAATACCTTCCCGTCCATCACGATATGCAGCATAGGAGCTCGGTGTGGCTCATTTCATTTTCCGATCATTACGGCGAATCGACCGGCGCGATACAGCCGCGCTTTTATTTATACCCCTCGGAGTGCAACCCTTCGCTTCGAGCAGGCCGCTCGGTTCGCCAGAGAGGTTCTCGGCAGGGTGATTCGTCGGGTCGTACGTTGGCTCGGCGAACTGTCCGAGAGCGAATTGTGCGATGAGCGAGCAGCTTATTTTATGGCGCCGCCCTTTAATACGCGAATGGAACTGGAGGGAGAGAAAAAACAAGAGTACGGAAGAGGTTGTTCATTGTTTCCGGCTCGTTCGCCGAAGTCCGAAGGGTCTTCCTGACGGTCGAAAGCGTAACTAACGCGACGATAGACACGAACCACCCCGCTAATTTTTTAATCACATGAGCCACCTCCAGAACGCAGCCGCTCCACGGAAATGAGAGTCCTTTTTCCATTCATTTTTTTTTCTCTCTCCGACGACTCTTCAGCGAAGTCACTCAGCTCCGATGACTTGCAAACACCGCGGCCAGAGAATCTTCCGCGGGCGTAAGCTCTTTACTCGAGACTTTTAAACAATTTATCTCCAATCCGCGCTCGCCCAATCGACGGATTCTCTGCCTCCGGATCCTTGCTTTTAATAACACCTTCTCTGGCTTCCTCATCGACCGTTCGGTCGCGCGGAAGGCGCCGGACGTTCTTCCGAGCGGCTCTCTCACAGCGCTGAGGCGCTCCACCGACGACCGGACGTTCGGTTTCCTCGAGCCGTGAATAACGTTAAATCGTGAAACCTTCGGGGCAGCGTCTAAACCGTGGGGACCGGGAAAAACATCGCCGCAACAGCGAGACCGGAAAACGGAAAGCGTCAAATTAAGGTGCGCGCACCTCCTTCTCACCGGTGCAACCCCCCCCCCCCCCCCCCCGAATGCCATGACCGACGGACAGACGCACTCGCGGACCGACAAATGGGGGCGTAGATCTTCGTCTCGCTGTGCTTCTCTCCGGGTACACCCAGGTATATTGTACCTACGAATATATAGCCCTTCGCTCCTTTCCTCCTTTTTTTTTTATTTTTTTTTTCTTTTCCTTCTTCCTTTCTTTTTATTCGACCAGCCCGTTTTCTCGTAAAGTCGTCGTTCGAACGTGTAATGATTTCGGACAATCGTGAAAACGATGAAAATTATTATTCACCACACTCTATCCCGATCCTCCGTGCGTCTCTGTGTGTGTGTGTGTCTGTGTGTGTGTGTTCGTTCCTGCAGCAGCGACAGAAGAACCGACAGGTGCAACGAGGATGCCCGCGCCACATGCTGCTGCTGCTTCGTAATATTTTCTCTTTTTTTTTCTCGTTTTTTTTTTTTGTCGTTATTCTTACACGCATATTGTTATTGCACGTTCTCGTGATTACACATCCCGCCGAACGAGTATCTTTCGGCTCTCTCTTCTCTCTCTCTCTCTCTCTCTCTCTCGATATGTGTGTAATTTTTTTTGTTCGCTCCGTTCTTGGCGAAATGACGGATTTCGAGCCGCCGCGAAGAGTGAAACGCAGAGACTCAAGGGGGCCGTCAGCTTGCGCGGTGATTCCCCGGAGTATTTTACATTGGCCGAGTATCGGTTTCGGGTCTTTCGGCTTCCATGCACGAGGGCGGAGGGACGAGAATTCTTATGAATAAATATCCAACGCTTTCCCAGCGGTAAATCCTCGTCGTTCATCGGAGAAATCGTCGGTCGCAAGTGTTTGCGTCTCTTCGACACAACAGATCGATAGAAACGTCTCCGCCCGAAGCTCCATAAATACTTCAATGAAGATCGCGAGGGCGACGCTCTCGACATTCCGCATATCGGTGGCCGTCTCGTTCGGTCGCTCGTTCTCCTCCGGCCAGGAGCGGAGCTTCGGTAGAAATTTCCGAGTGAAGCTTCCTTCCCGATTATCGGGCCCCCGAGATTCGAACTTCGCGACGACGAAAGCTCCGCGGCGACGAGATTATTCGCCTCTCGATTATTAGCGGGGCATCGCGCGACTCTCGGCCAGAAACGCTTGAAGAAACGTCCGCGAGATGGAGACGCAGCCACGAGAAAGCGAGCCCGATGGTCGCGAGCCGCGACGGCAGAGCTTCGCCAAAGCACACCGCGCCACGAAAAAGCTTAGTCGTCTCGAAGAGGCGTCGCGGGACGCACCGCTCCACCGACGCTCACCTCGTCCGCAAATGCCTCGCACGTACACATCGTTGGAGAAACCAGCCTTTAGAGGAAATGGAAAACGAGCACGGTGAGAGGGCGAGGAGCTTGACGCTGGAGAACAAGGAGCTCGAGCTCTCGCCGTGGGGGTCGCGAAGGGAGAGACCGACGAACGAGGAGCGAGAGAAGCGGCAAGCTCCGCGGGCATAGTTAACTAGCTGAATCTGAATCAATAGTCACTTCCATCCCGCGCGCAGCCACCCACCGAGTCTCTCCTTAGACGCGCTGGGACGTCTAAGGGTGAGCTGGCTTTACAAACCCCCCCCCCCCCCCCCGCGCCGCCGCCCTCTACCCTCCGCTCACCACCTTGCCGTTGCTTCTTTTCACTGGTTATTTTCTCATTTTTTTTTTCTACGCGGATTCAAACCAAACCTGTACTCCTCTGCAGGGCTCTTCTATAGACACGCGGACAAATAATATCAGAGCTTTTGCAGCGGCGAAGTTGTTGTCGAATTGATTGGACGGTTACAAAAAGGCTTTGTAGATTATTAAACATTTCCTTTCGGCGAAAGACGACGATTTGTTTGATTGGTAATGTAATTTATTTTATTTTTATTTTTTTTTGATTTATTTTTTATTTTTTTTACTGTGTTTTACAATTTTTGTCGTCGAGGGTTGGTGAGAGAAAAAAAAAAAAAAAACACTGTAAAATGAACAACGGTGGGGGAATGTAATCGTGTGCTTTTTGTGGGCGACGATTTCAAATGTGAGCGGTCTTTTCGAATGTGACAATCTCGATGATCGTTGACTTTCGTACTCGTGCAAAATTTTACCGTTGAAATGTTGAAACGTGAAAATCTCACTCCGATTTTACTTGCCATCAAACGCTGTTACTCTATTCCTCTGTTACAGTGGATTCGACTTCAGTCGCAGCAGCCGCGTTTGATCAGTTGGATTCGCCGAGGCTGGTGCCTCTTTTATGGGGGCTCTTCATTTCCGGAGTTTTCCCGACTGTCGTACAATTTCCCGTCGATTCACGAATGCCCGACGATAAAGATGGTTGAGACGCGAATTTTTCTCGACTACCGGCATTCCACGTGGAAGGCTAGTTTACTGCGTTTGCATACATGAATCCCGCAGCTTCAAAATTTACTCTGCCACGTCTCCGCTGTGACGCGAGGCTGAAGAGATAAAAAAGAAAACAAAAGTTTACACCAAAAATTCCGCTTTTATGGAGAGACCGAGATTTTTTTTTTTTTGTTCCATTGTCCCGAGACTTTTTTATTGATCGACATCGGACGGATTTTTCGGCGGAGGAAGGCGGTTTAACCGCGAGACACGGGGAAGGGAGTTTCGGAGCCATCAGAAACGTTGCGAAGGATTGTTCCCCGCGGAATTTCCTCACGCTTCGAGTGCTTCTGCGACTATCGGGGTAGTCGCCGATCTCCACGCTGAAAACGAAAGAGACATTTCGAATCCCTCCCCATCCCGTAGACTTCCTTCCCGTACACATCAGCATGGCACTCTAGTCTCTATCACGGCTGGTTTGATTTCTTACTTCGAGCGAGAATCGTGAAGAAGGGCGCAAAAATCACGACGGAAGCAATGCGATGGTTTTTTTAAGCTCACTCGCATCGGTTCTTGTCTACAGCGCCAAAAACATCTGTATGAAAATTTCATCAGCGGTATATCAAGTTTTTGTGTAAACGCCAATAGATTATCTTCAATATACAAGCACAAGTTAGACGTGATTGTACACCGATCTATTTTTTTTTTTACCAATTGACGTCACAGTGGGAAGTACCATTTCCAGTTTAAAAATATTAAGTTTCGATCGAAAGTGGCATGACAGGGGAAAACGTCACATTCGATTTGAGAATCTCACTTTTTGATCGGAAACTTGCGGTTTGAAAATTTCCTTTTTTGACCGCAAGTTACGTCATACATAGAATCAAACTAATCAACACACTCTCTTTCCCGCTAACTTTGATTAATGTTGTCTGACGTACTGTGATTTAACCGAAGAATTGAACAGCAAACTGCAAAAGCTAATGAATGCATGTATCAGATTTATTTTCAACGGGGACACTTGTTCCCTAGATAAGTATCAAAGGTATAATCATGAGGACCGATGGTATACGTATCTAGGGAAAACGGCGACATGTGTCCCCGTTTCCCGTAGATACGTATACCATCGGTCCTCAAGATATATACCTTTGATAATTATCTAGGGAAAACGGAAACACGTGTCCCCTTTTCCCCTAGATAAGGACAAAGGTACTCATGAGGATTGAGGGTGTACACCTTGAGTATCTTGACCTAGGGGAAACGGGGACACCTGTTCCCTTGAATATTTTGATCTAGGGAAAACGGGGACAGGTGTTCCCGTTTCCCCTAGATGAAAATATTCAAGGTTTACACCTTCGATCCTTACGAGTACACCCTTAGTCCTCATCTAGGGGAAACGGGAACACGTGTCCCCGTTTCCCCTAGATGAGGTTGAAAGCTGAAATCATGAGGACTCACGAGGCATATTCATGAGGACCGAGGGTATACGTTACTAGGGGAAACGGGGACACATGTCCCCGTTTCCCCTAGATAAGTACCAATGGTATAATCACGAGGACCAAGCATACATATACACTCATCTAGGGGAAACGGGGACACGTGTCCCCGTTTCCTCTAGAAACGGGGACACATGTCCCCGTTTCCCCTAGATAAGTACCAATGGTATAATCACGAGGACCAAGCATATACACTCATCTAGGGGAAACAGGGACATGTGTCCCCGTTTCCCCTAGATAAAACGGGGACACGTGTCCCCGTTTCCCCTAGATAAGTACCAAAGGTATAATCACGAGGACCAAGCATATACACTCATCTAGGGGAAACGGGGACACGTGTCCCCGTTTCCTCTAGAACCGGGGACACATGTCCCCGTTTCCCCTAGATGAGGAATAAAGGTGTACTCGTAAGGATCGAAGGTGTAAACCTTGAATATTTTGATCTAGGGGAAACGGGGACATGTGTCCCCGTTTCTAGAGGAAACGGGGACATGTGTCCCCGTTTCTAGAGGAAACGGGGACACGTGTCCCCGTTTCCCCTAGATAAGTATCAAAGGTATAATCACGAGGACCAAGCATATACATTTATCTAGGGGAAACGGGGACACGTGTCCCCGTTTCCTCTAGAAACGGGGACACATGTCCCCGTTTCCCCTAGATAAGTACCAATGGTATAATCACGAGGACCAAGCATATACACTCATCTAGGGGAAACGGGGACACGTGTCCCCGTTTCCCCTAGATGGGGTTGAAAGCTGAAATCATGAGGACTCACGAGGCATACCCACGAGGACCGAGGCTATACGTATCTAGGGAAAACGGGGACACGTGTCCCCGTTTCCCCTACATAAGTACCAAAGGTAAATCACGAGGATCAAGCATATACACTTATCTAGGGGAAACGGGGACACGTGTCCCCGTTTCCTCTAGAAACGGGGACACATGTCCCCGTTTCCCCTAGATAAGTACCAATGGTATAATCACGAGGACCAAGCATATACACTCATCTAGGGGAAACGGGGACACGTGTCCCCGTTTCCTCTAGAAACGGGGACACATGTCCCCGTTTCCCCTAGATGAGGACTAAAGGTGTACTCGTAAGGATCGAAGGTGTAAACCTTGAATATTTTGATCTAAGGGAAACGGGGACACATGTCCCCGTTTCCCCTAGATAAGGACAAAGGTACTCATGAGGATAGAGGGTGTACACCGTGAGTATCTTAATCTAGGGGAAACGGGGACATGTGTCCCCGTTTCCCCTAGATAAGTACCAATGGTATAATCACGAGGACCAAGCATATACACTCATCTAGGGGAAACGGGGACACGTGTCCCCGTTTCCTCTAGAAACGGGGACACATGTCCCCGTTTCCCCTAGATGAGGACTAAAGGTGTACTCGTAAGGATCGAAGGTGTAAACCTTGAATATTTTGATCTAAGGGAAACGGGGACACATGTCCCCGTTTCCCCTAGATAAGGACAAAGGTACTCATGAGGATAGAGGGTGTACACCGTGAGTATCTTAATCTAGGGGAAACGGGGACATGTGTCCCCGTTTCCCCTAGATAAGTACCAATGGTATAATCACGAGGACCAAGCATATACACTCATCTAGGGGAAACGGGGACACGTGTCCCCGTTTCCTCTAGAAACGGGGACACATGTCCCCGATTCCTCTAGAAACGGGGACACATGTCCCCGTTTCCCCTAGATCAAAATATTCAAGGTTTACACCTTCGATCCTTACGAGTACACCTTTAGTCCTCATCTAGGGGAAACGGGGACATGTGTCCCCGTTTCTAGAGGAAACGGGGACACGTGTCCCCGTTTCCCCTAGATGAGTGTATATGCTTGGTCCTCGTGATTATACCATTGGTACTTATCTAGGGGAAACGGGGACATGTGTCCCCGTTTCTAGAGGAAACGGGGACATGTGTCCCCGTTTCTAGAGGAAACGGGGACACGTGTCCCCGTTTCCCCTAGATAAGTGTATATGCTTGATCCTCGTGATTTACCTTTGGTACTTATCTAGGGGAAACGGGGACACGTGTCCCCGTTTCCCCTAGATGAGTGTATATGCTTGGTCCTCGTGATTATACCATTGGTACTTATCTAGGGGAAACGGGGACACGTGTCCCCGTTTCCTCTAGAAACGGGGACACATGTCCCCGTTTCCCCTAGATCAAAATATTCAAGGTTTACACCTTCGATCCTTACGAGTACACCTTTATTCCTCATCTAGGGGAAACGGGGACATGTGTCCCCGTTTCTAGAGGAAACGGGGACACGTGTCCCCGTTTCCCCTAGATAAGTGTATATGCTTGGTCCTCGTGATTTACCTTTGGTACTTATCTAGGGGAAACGGGGACATGTGTCCCCGTTTCCCCTAGATAAGTGTATATGCTTGGTCCTCATGACTATTCCTGTGGTACTTATCTAGGGGAAACGGGGACACATGTCCCCGTTTTCCCTAGATCAAAATATTCAAGGTGTACACTTTCGGTCCTTACGAGTACACCTTTAGTCCTCATCTAGGGAAAACGGGGACAGGTGACTCCGTTTCCCCTAGATAAATATCAAACATGTATTCATGAGGACCAAAGATGTACTTATCTAGGGAAAAGGGGGCCACGTGTCCCCTTTCCCCTAGATTACTAACGAATATTTAACATTTGCCTTTCTTTTTGCACTTCCTTTTATCACTTGACATTCAATTGGCGGAACGTTATAATGACATTCGTGTTATCGTACCGTTACCATACTGTTAGCGTATCGATGGTGTAATGTCTGTTCACTATCTCACTTCCGAATCTGATCATTTCAAAATTTTTCATAATAAATATGCCGACATGCTGAATTGAGGACGGGTTTATGTTACATACATGATTTAAGTTGTGCCTGTTATTCGTCCTTTATTGTTAATCGTACCAACACACCCTACACGCACCATATAGATTACTGATTCTTCGAACATCATAAACATATTTGTCACATTGTATTACGAAACATCTTTTCTTTATTTGTTGTCAAACATGACGAAGTATAAAATAAATATACAATTAAAAAAGAATTACGTAGTGAGATTTTTTTTTATCACGCCTATTTCCACACGATCATGAGGTAGCGAAAAATTTGCGCAGTTTTTATACTAGCATCGGGTTGTCAGCAAGTCGCAGTTAATATTGAAATGCGCCTTTTACCTCTCCGCACGTCGCCGACGAAATCCTATTGGCCAATCGCTCATGAGCTTTGTGTTTAACCAGACGTTTCGCAGTCGGTTCAGTTCAGCTATACCGGCGAAACTCCACACAGGCGCACATCCGCAACACACATCTATAAGCTGTCAAAACATTTGAATCACACGTGGATTTTCCAGATATATTCTCATCCAATATAATCTGGTGGGAGGAAAAATTTTATCCTCCGACTGTAAGATTGATATACAATGTAAAAATCGTTATACGAATCTCAAGAATGTGTATAAAACGTTAATGTATACACTCAATACAACGTTAGATGAATTTCGCGAATGTATGATACAACGCTATATGAATCTCGGGACAAAACTTACTATATTATAATACCCGGGTCTCTCGTAAATACGCCCCCACCCCGAGATTTTCCACCGTCAGTTCGAAACGCTCGCCTCGCTGGCTAATTGTGTTGCGTGGGTGCGAATATGGTTTATAGTTCGCCGGAAAAGCTGGCCCACGGCCAGCATCGGGCAAACGAGGCTCACGTGACGTCACGCGACGCGAATAGCAACAGCGAGCTAATTAGACGGAGGCTTCGCAGGGACTACGCGAGGATTAACCGTGTGTGTATGTGTGTGTTTCTGAGTGTGTCTCTGACCGCTCTCCGTGCATTTTATTTTTTTCGCTACTATGTGCTCGCGCCCTCGTACGCGCTCGAATGCAGCCGGAACTCAGCCGTCTCGTCATTTGTGTAACACTGTACGACGCGAGAGGCTTACCCGAGTGCAGAACGAATGTGTCTGCTCTCGGACAGTTCGGCACTTCAAGTCACAAATCCCGGTTGTTTCGACGGTCTAACGCGGAGATTCTCAGATCGGCATAGAAACTTTTTTTTTTTTCCGTCGTGACACACACACTAGAAAAGCTTTCCAAATTTATTCAACCAACATTCCCGGTCTGCAGTATTTGACAATTTTGTTTATCGCCAATCGCGTGCGATTCGCTCCGCTGAATTTAAATAAATCAAGCAAACCAATCGGATCATCGGATTTATCAATCGCATAAAAATAATTATTAATTATATATATATATATATATATATATATATATATATATATATATATATTTTTAATCGCAACGTACACAAGAAAAGATTTCCAAATTTATTCAACCAACATTTCCGGTCTGCAGTATCTGACAATTTTGTTTATCACCAATCGCGTGCGATCCGCTCCGCTGAATTTAAATAAATCAAGCAAACCAATCGGATCATCGGATTTATCAATCGCATAAAAATAATTGTTAATTATTAATATTTTTTTGCAATCGTAACGTACACAAGAAAGATTTCCACATTTATTCAACAAAACATTTCTCGTCCGCAATATTTGACAATTTTATTTATCGCCAATCAAGTACGATCCGCTCCGCTGAATTTAAAGAAATCAATCAAATCAATCGGATAAAAATAATTGTCAATGATAATTTATTGTTTCGATCGTAACGTATACAAAAAAAAAAGGTTTCCACATTTATTACTCAACAAACATTTCTCGTCCGCAATTACTTGACAATTTTGTTTATCGTCAATCACGTGCAATTCGCTACGCTGAATTTAAATAAATCGACCAATCCAACCGGCCCACCCGACTACCAAACCCGGTTAAGAATAATTCTAAAATACGAACACCTTTTCGCTCCTCTAACGAAACGCGCCCAAAATGAGAATCGACAGAATATTCGCCATAACTATAATACACGAATCGCACTCGAACGGTATTGTCACACGTGTGAGCCGAAAGATTTGCATACGAACGCGGAAGCGACGAGACGCACTCGACTTTCTCATAAGCTACCCACCGCCTACTTGCTTTATATTACAATTCCCTCGCTGTGATCTCGCTCGCCATACCCCGGCGCATTTCTCAGTTTACATATGCGCACATCGACAATATATACACTTGCAAACAAACACGTTGTGTTCTTTAGTTCGGTCGACGTGCATGCATGCGCACGGAAAGTGTGGGCCGAGCTAATTACGCGTCTCGGCCCTCCGGCACCTTTTTCCCCCCTCTCTCTCTCCTCCCCCCCCCCCCCCGCCACCCGCCCGTCTCTCTCCTCTCCCGCCGGTATGTGTATAATACTCTCACACGACGCCCGCAAACGAGCAGCATACTTTTCATCGCCGCCGTTTAATTTACATAACAAATTGCGCTCGTAATTAAGCATAGACTATGCGGACGAGCGGAGGCAAAGAACGGAACGGAGAGTAAGCGATGTCCGGAGAGATGATTCCCGAGCGTGGAAAGAGAGAGAGAGAGAGAGGAATACGCGCCGCTGCATATCTCTTCACGTGCCGATAGGTCGGCGGCGTGTGCGTGTGCACGCACTCGAGAACTCCACCGTGAAAGAGACGGTAGGGGTCGAGAGAGGGCTTTTTGAGTTATGAGCGTAGTCGCCCCGCGCGACGACGAGCAAAAAGGCGAGGCAAGAAAGAAAGAAAGAAAAAAAAAAAGTGCTTCGAAAAGAAAAGAGCGCAAAAAGAGAAATTTGTAATAAAACAAAAAAACAAAAAAAAAAGAGGGATTCTCAAGAGGAAGCCACACGATCGCGAGGATATTCGGTCATGAGAAACAATGAAGTACACCTCCGGTGTATCGTGCGGGGGGTACGTACGGATAACGCGCGGCGCGCGGTAAACGGTGTAAATAAAAAGAGGGGTGGGCAAGCGGGCGTGACTGCGTTAAGTCAAGTTAAGTCGAGGTTAACTCCCTTAATTACTCAGATTTAATCAGCGGCTCGCTCTCTCTCTCTCTCTCTCTCTCTCTCTCTCTCTCTCTCTCTCTCTCTCTCTGTCTGACTGCGGGCGCGCGTTGAGAGGCTCGGTTCTTCGGTGTCTGCACACAGCGAGCCTCTCTCCACTGACGAGCTGCATACACTGTTAACTCGCTTTGCGGAGCCCTTCGCACAGTGTAGCGTGTTAAAGTACTCGCGCATTTGTAACGATGAGGCGCTCCGCTGATTTCACCGAGCTCTCCCTTCGCTCCTCGGGCACTTTTCGCAATTATCGTTAACCCTTTTTTTTCTTACTCTTCTGTTTTTTTTTTAATATTTTTTTTTCTTAACTGACATCGATATTTCTATCGATATAAACTATCGTTAACCCCCTTTTTTTCCTCTTCTACTTTTTTTTTTTTTTTTTTTTTTTTTTTTCAACTGACATCGATATTTCGACGAGATAGAGAATTCGAATTCGCCCGGACGGGAGTCGAAAAGTGCGGTCTCTTCGATGCCGAGAGTCCGCACACGATAAAGTCAACGACGAGGATAGAGAGCGAGAGAGCCGACTCGCCGGTAACGGGCAAATACAGCGTGGATGGGAAACCGGCAACGGCAGCCACTGCGTTAGAGCCTCTCTCGCATGCTCGCTCACTTAACGAAGATTAATTGCGCTTAAACCAACTGCGCGCCGGTATGGCACGACGAGACGAGCTCTCGCAGTATGAGGCTGCCCTCCCCGATCTCTCTTCCCTTTCACCTCCGTCTCACCTCTCTTTTATCCTTCCTCTTCCTCACCCGGACCGGCCGTCTCGCCGCTCGCGCGCGACACCCTGACCTCACAAAATCCTCATCGTCGTTCACTCGCGTGTAGGTGCGCTGTCGTACCGAATGTGGGGTTTTATTTTATTTTTATTTTATTTTTATTTTTTTTTTTTTGGGACCTTTTATCGGTTAGCCGGATTCGGGCGCTCGGTTCGCCAACGACGAAAATTAATAAACGCCCCGTGCGAGGAACCGTAGCGTCGGGTTAAAAAAGAAAATAACCTCGCGGTCGTCTGTCGAACGAACTGAACTCCGGACCGAGGATGACCCGATGGGGAAGCAAAAGAGTCAACGATTGGGACTCCCGATAAAACGAACGTCTGTCTGTCTGTCTGTCTGCTCGTGTGCATCCGTCGGTGTTTGTTTATGTGTGTGTGTGTGTGTGTGTGTGGGTGTGTGTGTATTGGCTGTGTGCGTACACGAAACGTAGATCGGAATGACGAAGTAGATTCGGACATACGATAATGTCGGTGAGTGATTAGAGGAAGTCGTTCGAGGAATTAAAAGTGGCTCTGCCTCGGACGATCGTCGGGAGGACGAGAGTAAATAATCTCTCGCGTGCGTGTAACAATTCGAGACGCCGATTTAACTTCGTGTCGGTGTTGGCGACGCTTTTACATACTTTGTTGCTAATAATGGAAATTAAAAAAAAAAAAAAAATGGTTAAATGTTCAAACCTCTTTTGCAGGGTAACTCGCTTAAACTGTAAAAAAATAAAAAAAAAAAAATCGTGTGACATTTAATGTATGGGACTGGAAGTTTTTATGCGAAAACTAGTATATTAAATTTCATGTACTATTATGATGAAAAAGGGCTGAATGACCCAGGTCGACGGCCCTTTGCCAAGGCGTAAAATTAGCATTAGGTATAAAAGTTTGTACAAAAAAAATGCAAATATGAACTTAGGCAGTGAATCTCTTTTATTACTACGATGATGTTAAATGAACGTCAAGTCTACTGAACACATTGGAAATTCTTCGATTTTAATAATCTAATTTCAATGAAAAAAATTATATTAATTTTCCATCACAATTGCACATTAAATTTAATGCGTTACATTTAATTGTACATTAAATTTAATGCATTACATTTAATTGTAAATTAAATTTAATGCATTACATTTAATTGCACATTAAATGTAATGTTATTGCATAAAAACGTTCAGGTGCATTAAAACTTACAATATTTCTACAGTAAATCCGTGGTACAACGAGAATCGTCCGGGGATGGATCGATCGTCGATAAGGATCTCGATGTCACAGGCTTATCGGATCCCGTCTTGCGGTACGATACGGAAGATGCATCGAAATAATGATTAATATTTCGAGGCTCTCGCGGTGAGAATGAGAAAAACTTGCTCGCCGGGTGTGACCGGCGATGAATTTCTCCTCGAGAAATTCTCCCACCTTGAACAGGTAGACCACAGTATAATAGACTTTACTGTGCGTGTATTACTGTAGATACACCTGTATGTATATATATATATATATACATATATATATATACATGTATACATACATATACACAAAAGCCTACGCAGTACGAGCAGTTTACCAACGAGGTTGACTCCTTCAAATGGAAGTCTAATGAAGTGTTGAGCGCCTATCCTCCTCGTTGATTGGAATGACTCTCGAGATTCGGATGATAAAGTGTCACGGGTGATTGGATGACGGATTTTTTTGTGCGCGTCTGAGAGACACCCCGATATTTACCGGTACAATAAGAAGGGAGCAGTGTGTTTAACGGAGTATCTTGGCCCCGGGCCATCGGCCAGGGTGCAGAGGTTGAACGCTCGAAAATTCGTGAGATCCGCACTCGAACTATCTCGTGTTTCATGTACGCTGCAAAAAAAAAAAAAAATGAAAAAAACGATCCACATTTAACGAAAATGTCTTGTGCCTTCAAAGTCAACACCCAGAAAAATAATTTATTTTACGGTCACCGTTTATTTGGTTTAAGTAAACTATTTATTTGATTTAACTAAATATTTATTTCATTTACGTAACTATTTGCTTAATTTAAATAAATATTTAGTTAAATCAAATAAATATTTTACTTAAAGCAAATAAACGGTGGCCGTAAAATAGATTATTTTTATGGATGGACAAGTATTTCTGTTCTCACTAATTGTACAATGAATACAAACAAGAGATACGTTTTGTTGAAGAATGAAAGACAAAACAAAAAGTGTAAGATTAACGAGAAATAAATTGCGAACCTTCGGTCGTCGTGAATCGTTCGCTGAACGGCACGAATTTGTCGTCGCCGTGCCGTGTGCGTCGAGGACATCGATTCCGTGCCTCCGCGACGCATTACCGGTAAGCGTCGATTTAATATGTGAGCTCTCGGAGGCGTCAAGTGTCTGCACTGGCGCACTTGTCCAATGTCGGTTCTCCAATTACGTATCTCCGTCTTCGGCTCCTCGGCTGCGTCGCTCTTTTTCAAGGATTCGTATAATGTGTACTATAAAAAAATAAGATGACAAAAAAAAAACAACAAAATTGCCGTCGCGATTGAAACGCAGTGCCGGCTCGCCGGTCGAGCGATCGGTGGCCGGTTTCGACGGCGGAGCCGCTCCGGATCCGTGCGGGTTGTTCGCGAAACTTCGGCAGACCCGGAGCGGAATCATTGTGCATAAAAGTTTTCGGCCCGGCGTTGCCCCGGGTTCGTTACTCGGGTCGGGCGGTGGCCGCAAAGTATAACGAAAAAAAAGTTTGACGATAAGGACAACCGGGAGAGATATTTCTATAAGGCGCTCTTTGTACGGAGGCAACGGGCGAGATGTCTAGAGAGTCGGCGAGGCGCGATAACAATCGCGAGAAGAGGGGGTCTCTCGCGGTACTCCGCCATTGTTGTGTATAAAATATTATTTTTGTCCGGGGCCGGGCATTCATACCGGGAGAGGCTCTTCTTCTTGCCTCCTGCTCCCACCTCTCCGTTCGCTTTATCGTCGGGCCCCGGGGGAGGAGGAGCGAGCGAGATCGAGGAGTGCAAAGATTAAGGAGGACGCTGGTATAAGGATAATTATCAAAGACGCGATCCTCAGGAGTCGTTGGCGAGGAGAGAAAGGAGGAAGGAGGGGACCGGGAGGGCGAGGGCCAAGAGGTCCTTCGGACGAAGGAAATTCTCAGGACGAACGTCGCTCGAGACAAAGAGCGTTCATTTTCCTTTTCTCATTCCTTATTCCCTCGCTCGCCCCCCACCCAAGTTTATTTTATTTCATTTTTCTTATTTTTTCTCCTCCCCCCCCCCACCCTCCGCCCCTTTATTATGATCCTCTTAACGTCTGGAGCGGAGTCTCGAAAGGAATTCCGGATGATTTTTTGCCTTTGTCTCTTCGCCCTCTTATTACTCCTCTGTGCCAACGGTTTCTTCAGTGTATGTATATATATATATATATATATATATAAGAAACGGCATTAATTGCTGGTAAATGTTATCTGCCGAACACGAGACGAAGAAGCGAGAGGAGACGGAATTACCATCGGGATGGGGGGTGGTTTTCAGGGGTGAGATTCAATCACTCGCCGAATCCTTTGGCAAACTGCTCGAGGCTCTATTTTTCCACCTCGTCATTTCACGGATCTCTTCTTCCCGCTTTCTTTCTTTCTGTGTTCTTTGTTTTTTTTTTTTTTCCTCTCTTTTTTGATCTCTCTCGCTCGTTGTCCCGGCGCCAAGATTGAAATAAATGGGGCAAAAGTTTTTCGCACGTAATTGAATTACTTTGTTTCGATACCTCGGCCGGTACTCGAGACGCGACTTCCGCGTCTCGAGCCAGACGGGGGAGAGAGAGAGACCGGCGAGGCGGAGGTCAGCCAACCCCAGAAGATAATTGCACAACGGCTAATTGCGCAGATGACTTTCTTTCTCATCGGCGGTGTCGTCCTCGGCTTCCCCGGCCAGCTCGGAGTAACGAAATAATCTCCGCCAACCCCTTGTTGCCGCGGTGGAAATAACGAAGACGTCTCGCCGATATCTCTTTGGGGTCACTTTTATATACATATATATTTTTTTAAAATTAATTTCGCCAAGCCGCGAATTAATTAACCGGCTCGTTTATTCCTGAGAGAGGATTCTTCTTATTATTTTCTTTATCGCCCTCCACCTCCGAACGAAATTATCGGTATCGTTGCCGAGCAAAATTTATCACCGAACCGGAGGATAAGTCCGTTGTTTCTCACTAAATTATCTTTTTGGTCTTTTTTGTTGTTGTTTTTCTTGTCAGACGTCAATCCTTTCCACTGGTCAAAAGTAAGGAAACGACGCAAATATTCGATGATCGAGAGCATCTCGTGCAGATATGCGAGGGCCCCAGAGCGTTTTTGCGAGAAACGATTCTCTCTCGCTCGCGGACGCGGCGAAATTCTCTCATAGTGCCCCTCCGTCCGCCACCCGTCTCTCCCCCATCGTTCTCGGGGCTCCTCGACTCATTTTGCCCTCTCGCCCAGTGCGCTCGGGCTTAATAACAGGGGGGGTATGTGCGGCCGCGGCGGCAACATCCACACACACACACACACACACACACACACCGATTATATTTTGCACGGCGATAATTAGACGTCGTGTCTCACCCGCGTGTATTTTCGCCTCGGCCTCCCCCTCCCCCCTCCCCCCGTTCCCGCCGAGGCAGAGGTAAATATAACGAGAAAATAATTGCGAGGGAATCCGGCGAGTCTCGTTTTCGCCGTGGAAGCTTGTGTGATATCTCCGCGTACATTCGGCTCTCTCTCTCTCTCTCTCCACCGTCCTGTATTATCCTCGATTTTATTTCGAGAGCCCCGAAGTGAGGACGAAGGAGTCGGCCGAGTTCCTCAAGCGGGTCAAATGCGAAAGTTAAAGGGTCGTGGCATTCAGTTCGCAAGACCAACTCACTCTCCGGAGAATACTCGGCGACGCGTCCGATGTGGTTCCGCAAATGAAGAACAAGACGAAGAAACAACAGAGCAAAGTTAATTAAGTAATGAAAAAAAAAAAAAAATGAAGAAGAGAAAAAGTCGCCGAGTCACCGAGGGATGAGAGGCGAGTGGCGAGAGAGAGAGAGTCGGACGGGCTCATCGTGGAAAAAGGGTGGCTTTTGCCGGAGAACCGTCCTCGTCCTCGGAAGACGACGGAGCGAAATTAAAATAAACATCCCCTAAATGAGTCGCTGTGGTGGCCGAAGGAAACTGCGTGGGAGGGCTCTCTCTCTCTCTCTCTCTCTCTCTCTCTCGAGAGAGAGAGAGAGAGAGTTGCCGCCGGTTAACAGCCGCTAATTAATTCCTGGCTTGTGAAACCGAGTGAGGAACACCGGCACTCCCGAGGCCCGGAAGGCCTCGCGAAGGGTGCCGAATCCGCCGACGGGACTCTCCGCGGCGTGTATACAGGAGGAAGGAGAGATCGGCGAGAAGGGACGGTGGGTGGAGGAGTATTAAACACCCGGCCACTGTCTGACTCTTTAATTAGCCGGAGCGAGAGAGCGAGTGTCCGGGGTGGGAAGCCGGGAGGGAGGAAGACAGAGAGGCGTATAGAAAGCGCCCGGAGAGCCCGGTGAACGCGAAAGAGGAGGAGGTGTCGAGGAGGATGAGGGCGGACTATCGAGCAACAGGTGAGATGCAAAGCAAGGGTTATTCCGGGGCTATTAGAGCACCGCCACTGACAGGAGTCTCTCTCTCTCGCTATCCCCGAGAGGAGGGACTCCTCCCCGCATGCCCAAGGGCAGGTCTCAATTTATCAAAAAATAAAGCCCCGTATTATCTCGAACTCGCGGATGTCGAGGCAAAAGGAAAGAGGGCTCTCAAACAATTAAACGCCGAGATATCCCAATCCGAAGGTTCTCTTGGGCTTGATTTCTCAATCGCGATCAGATGTGCGCTTCTCAAACGGCGATTCGTCTATTAGGCAGCGGGTCGCGAATTCGCAAGAAAAAAGAAAGATAGAAAACGAAAGCTTCTGTCTTCGATGAGCGAAAAGAGATATTTTTCGACTACGTCGATCGATTGTAGGGAGATGGGTTATCAGTTTTTTTTATCTTCATTCATCACCGAGGATCGTAAATCTATTAGGGGATTCCCCGGGTGAGGAGTGCCGGGCGAGAAATCTGTCGGCGGCAATTAAGACCTGTTGAGTTCGCGGTCTCGAGCAGCGGAGTTTGAACGGGCTCGCGAGAGTAAATGAGAGAGGCAGAGGAGGAAGGATGTATAAGGGGACGTCGGACAGGAGAGAGCAAAGGGTTGGCAAAAGTGATGAATATTCGAGGCCGAATCTGGCGGGTGGGAAAGGCAATAGGCGAGCGCGCGAGGCGAAACTGTGTGCGGAGAGAAAGAGGGGAATCCCCGGGCGCACGCCGTCGTTTCTCAGCGCGTCGAGCAGCAGTCCGTGGCTATGGGGCTAATGAAAAGTACATTATTACCGCGGGCGCGTCGGCCTGTTAGGGTTGCAGAGCCTCGGGAGCGGGTTAAATGCGATAATTTGCGTGGGAGGGTCCGCGCCGCACAGAGAAAAGGGACAGAGAGGGAGGGAGAGACGGAGAGCGGAGAGCCAAGTGAAAAGCCGTGGCATGAACCCTCTGCCATTTAATTACGCCTAAAACATGACTTAAATATTGTCGGAGGGTGCGAGAGACTGAGAGAGAGATATATATGGAACGAGGCAGGACTGGCGGGCTCGATGAGACGCGACGTGGAAGGGTTGCTGCGAACGACGCCCGGCAACCCTCCAGCTATCCGTTAAGTGAGCACAGATTTTCGCCGCCCTCGCTCTATGTACTTCCCAGTGTTTTACAAACCTCTGGAATTCACAAATCTGTAGCTTATAAGACGTTATTAATGGCAGCAAGATACAGTCATTGTGGCTCAATTAACACCATTTTGAGGCGGGTTTTTTAACAAAGGGTTTATCTTTATCTCCCGACGGAATTACGCAAGAATCCAGCTTCCTAAAGTGTTTCATGGGGAGGGTAAAATTAGTCAAGATTCGAATGGCTTTGCCAGTTGACAAAAAGAAAATCAAACGTGATTTCCAAACGTATCTGAAAGACAAGCAGATGTGGAAGGTTGCTGCGAATATGGCCCAGCAACCTTTCAGCTATCCTTTAAGTGGGCACAGATTTTTGCCACCCTCACTCTCTGTAATTCCCAGTGATTTACAAAACTTAGCAATTCTCCAATCTATGGCTTATAAGACGTTATTAATGGGAGCAAGATCCACTCACTGTGGCTCAATTAAAACCATTTTTGATACGGGTTTTTCTAAGGACTTTATCTTTACCTCCCGATGGAATCACACAAGAATCCTGTCGTCTGGAGTGTTCCACGAAGGGGAACAAGTACCAAAGATTCAAATGGTGTTGCCAGTTATAAAAACAAAATCAAACGCGACTGCAAGAAAATCAGACACGAAAAGGTTGCTACGAATCCAACCCAACAACCCTCCAGCTACTCGTTAAGTGGGCAGAGATTTTTTGCTGCTCTAATTCTCTGTCCTTCCCAGTGTACTACAAACTTCTGGAATTCTCAAATCCGCCGCTTACTAAAAGACGTTATTAATGAAAACGACATCGTCACTATCGCTCGATTAAAACCATTTTTGATGCCGTTTTTTTAAAAAAAAAAAGCCTTTATCTCTCCCTCCCGACGGATTTACCCAAGAATCCAGTTTCCTAGACTCTTCCATAGAGAAGCTAAAATTACTCAATATTCGAATGGTTTTCTCAGTCGATGAAAAGAAAATCAAAGTACCAACCGCACTAATCGTCGGGTACGAGAGGGTAGCTGGAACGGATCGTGTGTGTGTGTGTGTTTGGGGCGAAGAGGCTTCCGTTTGTCAATGGCGATAGGGGGGTTAGTTCTCACCCGCCCAGTGCACGGATGACCAGCTTCCGCTATACTGTTTTCCCGACGCTCTTTAGTGGTGTGTTACTTATACCAGCAGTTGTCCGTAGTGGGTACTCCGTTCCGGACGGTCGAACGGTCTCAGGGACTGCGGGGGCAAGGGAGGAGGACGACGGAGGGAGACAGTGCGCGCGGAGAGTACGAAGGCCGGAGACCATAGAGAATCGTGGGCGGAGAGGAGATACCCCCAACAACCGGACAGATAGATTTGTTGTCCGCACATTCTCGGGGGGTCGTACCGACGCTTTCCAAAGGGGCCAGCCGGGCTATTAATTGTCTCTGTTGATTCATTCGATCGTGCCCGGTGTATCAAGCGCGGCGAAGAGCCGTGGCGACCCGTATAGCCAGCAGTCGACAGCCCGGCAGCACCAGAACCAGCAGCCTCGGCCTCTCGTCGACGGGCATTTACGAGCCGATGCCAACCCCTTCTAATTCCCGTGAAAGCCATGCTGTGCGGCCGATTAAAATTAACAGGACAAACGTAACTCTGACGGGCTGCCAGGTCCCGCTCCGGAGGACCAAAATCCATTTCGCCGATCGCGAGTCTCCCCCCGCCTTGTCCCATCGAAGCCTTATTTCCAATTTTATTTAGTTTCGCAAAAAAAAAAAAAAAAAAAAAAAAAAATGCTCTCGAGGCCGGAGAGAGAGGGAGATTTCTTTGCCGTCCCGCTACGTAAATTCACCGAGATGCGAGAACGCCCGAGACAAACGACACGGCGCAGCCGCGAAGGAATTAATTAGGATCAGGCAATCAAGGAGATACCTCAGGCATCTCGACTGCGCGATCCCGCGCTCTCTCTCTCTCTCTCTCTCTCTCGCCACGATGTGTATATGGGAGAGGAAACGTCGTTCCTCTCGCGCGTTCCTCGCCCTCGTCGGATTCGACCCGAACGACAAAAAGACACTCTATCGCACGCGCTCGAGGAGAGACTCGCGTATAAATATCCCGAGCTGTTAAACACGCCTCGAACGATCCTCTTATCCCCGAGCCGTTGCAGCTCTCAGCTGCAGGGCAGCCTCCGCGGAGCAGATAGAGCGGTCCCCTCTCGTGCGAGCCGCGCGAAATCCGAAATTGTTTGGCTGTGTGGTTGCTCCTCTCTTCCTTTTTTTTTGTTGCCAACCTTCTACTTTCTTAAGTCCTCACTTCGTAGCTTTTTTATATATATATATATATATTTTACTCTTCGTTTCAGTCTCCGCTTCACGCTCTTCTATTCTTCTTCTCTTGCCGCTTCGCGCGCTCCGGTGGCGCGTCACACGGCTCGAAGATCCAGAGACTTCTTCTTCCTCCTCCTCCTCGGGCTCTCCCGGTGATTTCTCTCCTCCTTTCTGCCGCTCTCCTCCGCCGCGGCACGCACGTGAGTAACGGCTATTCCAAGAAGTTGTTTCAGATAGAGAGCTAATTTGTTCGCGCGCGCCTGGCACTCTCGTTGTTTCTCTCCGCCACTCGGTCGTCCGCGGCGGCGAGAGACGTCGACGATACCGAATACCCGGGACCTCTCCGAGAGACCCCCCTGCATCCTCTTCGTCCCTCGCCCGGGTGTAACAGTGCTCTCCACATATTTCTGCGTCGGGAGATTGCACCCAAGCGATTTCTTCATCCTCGCCGAAATCCCACCCCCGCACCGCGCGCGCGCGCGCGAGCTTCAAATTAATTAGCCGCGAAAAAGTCCCGGAGCCCCGAGAGTCGAGCGGACTCAATTAAATCTTAGCGGCGCAGGTATACTTTTAACGATACACAAAGAGACGTATATGAAATTCCTCGTCGACATGCATCAAGAGATTAGAGCGAAATTTTAATTTATTTTAATAGCAATAAAAATAAAATAAAAGTCAATTTTTTTTTTTTTTTTTTTAAATTTTTTTTTTAGAATTCCAGCTCGAATGTTATTAGACGCGGAGGACGAGGAATGTTCTGCATATTACGGAGGCATTTGCCGGGGAGAGATTTCCCGGGAAACGGGAGGCGGAGAGAAAGAGGCAGCGAAGAATTTCCTCGCCGGAGGCGGTCGTAGAAAGCTTACCATAGTTATATCGCGTGGGTTATTAAGATAGCGAAACGCGCATGCTCGCGATTCTTTCGTCGATTCGCAAGAGTGTACACTCCTCCTCCTCCTCCTCCTCCTCCTCCACCTTTCAGCTCGCGCTCGTGGTGATTTAGAATGGAATAGAATAGTGTTGCTTTACTCGTGTCCCCCCGGCAAGCCCACTGATGACACCGTGCCCGAAGATGTAACGATGAGTAAGAACTGAGAGGTGCAGCGATAATGTTATATCTACAATGTAAATAAGAAATCATAATTAAAATAAAGTATGTGGCGAAAATTAAACTGAAGTAATAAAATATTTAGAATCCACGATTTAAATCCATAAATGATTTATTTTTAACTACCAAGAGATTTCTAGTCTCAAAGCGACAACGGCGATTAACAACTAAAAGGATCGACAAGCAATTATAAAATACAAATAACAAATCATCAATAAAATGACACAAATAATGAAATATGAAAAATTCACTATTTAAATTCAGATTTTAATCCACGAATTAAACTATCGGTACGAATGATTTATTTTTAAGTATCAAGAGATTTCCGGTGCCAAACTCACTACGGCGAATAACAACAAAAAGTCGCACCAAAAAACTATAAAATTAGGATAACAAATCACAATAAAAATTAAACAGGTAATAAAACATGAAAAATTTCACGAATTAAACTATCGCTACGAATGATTAATTTTGTTCAAGTAGTAAGAGATTTCCAGTGCCTCTACCCTGCGGGCAGGTAACGATGCGTATCCCCGAGAGCGTTACAGCGTTACAGGATATTTTTCGGGACTTGAGAAATCGTCGTGGAGGTAGAGAAGGTGCGGAATGAGATGAGCGAGGGTCACCGCGCGGTGTGAACCATAATGAGCTCGGACACTCGTGTGAGTGCGTGTGCAGGGTCAAGCTGCTCTGTCGAGTGTATCGTTTCTTCCTTTTTTTTCATTTTTTTTTTTCTCTATACTCTGTATCTTCTTCTCTCCGGAAAAAAAAACCGGTATGCACGCGGTGGCCGGTATCGGGCTCGAAGTGGCGAGCACACATCTTGTGTGCCTCTTTGCCTCTCTCCTATACATACATACATATATATATATATGTATATATGTATACACATATACATATATATATATGTATATGTATATATGTACGCACATGTATACATATAAATATATATACCGTGTACGGTATATATAGCTATAGCATAAGGTCGCGCGCGACACGTGGGCGTGGAGTAGGAAGCCGAGGAGTCGAGGCAGCTAGTGGCGATCTCCTTCACGAAATAAAATATTGACGAGAGGTGGATATGAGAAAGGTACCTGTATAATATACATAACGCGAAGAGCGTTCGGAGTGACTCGACGGGCCCCACACAAACTTTTGCCTCTCGGCCAGCATTAACTGCGCTTCTGCTACTCCGCGCGTGAATTTAAGGTTCACATCGTGCGGAAAGAAATTTAACGATTCGGGGCGTTATTTTTATTTTATTATTATTCTTCTCGCCTCAACTGTTTTTTTTTTTTTTTTTTTTTCGGCACTATGACACCGACCTCTCGAACGTGAGGTTATAAAAATATGATATAAAGTGCATGAATTATGGTCCGTGACATGCGATGCGCGGTTGGGGGGAGAGGGGGGGGTGAAGTTGGGGGAGGGGGGGGGGATTGATTATAAAGTGCAAGAGAATGTTGTCCCCGGTAACGTCAGGTGAGCGGGATAAAGTTCGCCCGGAGATGTACACCCAGAAAAATAATTTATTTGACAGCCACTGTTTAGTTGGCTTAAGTAAAATATTTACATAAATTAAATAAATATTTATTTGAACCAAATAAATATTTATTTGAATCAAATAAATATTTTACTTAAACCAAATAAACGTTGGCCGTCGAATAAATTATTGTTCTGGGTGTACTCGGTGAAGTCTGCCGAGTGGCGAAGAGGGAAAGATGCGCGCTAATAACTCGACCGCCGGTCCGCGGAGAAGAGGCTTGGCCAGGTTTCCGAGACGGGGGGAATGGACGGTGATCTATGCGTTTAATTAACCGCGGAGACTCTCGCAGGAACTCTTGGTCGGGCTCTCAGTTCGAGCTGGAGCTTTCGGGGGCGGAGAGGGTTGCAAGTTTCTCGAAGGAAGGAAAGACGGGGATGCAGCGCGACAGCGGAAGCGAAAGACGGTGAAAGAAGCCGAGTGAGAAATGCCGGTGGGGCTCGCCAGTGTTATCGCGGACGGAATTAACCCCCCCCCCCGGAACAAAAAAAAAACTTATAATGTGTCTTGTTACGAAGGGGAGGTCGGTTATAGCTCGCGGTAGAAAGCTCCTTCACTGTTCCTCTCCGGCCGCAAAGTGCAGTCGGCACTCGCGAGGAGACAACGCTCGGACGGCGCGTTCTTCCTGCACGGATAATTGATTCAAGCGAAATAATTAATCGATAAAAAAAAAAAGTCTGCGAAGAAGAACCTTCGCTCTTTCGCGTAGATCGCACGGTCGGAACGAGCTTCCTCGCTAATAGCGACGGCGGAGAGGGCCAGTCCGATGATGAACTCTCGGGGGTGGCGCCGATGCGCGAGGGGAAAAAATAAGGATGAAGTGAAAAAAAAGAGAGAAGAAAAAATATAAGAACGAGGGTTCCCGGCGTGCGGCACCGCTCTACGTAACTTATAATGCAAATTACGTGTAATTTAGCGAATAAAACTGATATAGCGGAGAGGAAAGAAATATAATCGTGGTATTCAATTATTTGTTAAAAGTCGTACACGAAGCCAATTTCACAGGTAATTCAATACTCCTTGTAATTATGGTTACGGCACACGAGAAAAAAAAAAATGCGTGCTGGCATAGAGAATGTTAAAAAAAAAGAGAGAAAAAAATTACACGATGAAGGGAAATAATATCTCGTTACAGAAGGGTCGCCGCGTACGTTGTACAGGCGCGAAGCGGCGAGGTTGCCCCGCGTACGTGACGGTGCGGTTTGAGGAGCGTCAATGAAAAATAAATGTTCGACTTCGACGGACTGTACGCGCTCGGATGGCATGTCCGATGCGAACGCGAGTTCGCAGGTTTTTCCTACGTGAAATAATTAATGCCGACTAACGAGGCGAAGTTTCCACCTGCGGGCCGCGCGCACAGTGGCCGGGGTTGCGCCTGTCGCGCGTATCACGCGTTTCAACGGAAAGAGGCCGACCCTTTTTAAAATGCCCCCCCCCCCTTTTTTTTTAAATAGGGGTTGCGAGTTGTTACAAAATCATTAATACAATAGCTTTGTAAATTGTCCGGTCGCGGGGCATCGAAGAAACGCATCTCTTTCCGCAACAAAGAATCCACATTGTTGTCGAAACGCTCGTGGAAAGGGTGCGTGTAATTAATCGCAAACGGGGCAATTTGAGGGTAATTTCGCAATTATTATGCGATATTGAGGATCTCCTTTAAACCCCGACCGACCCATCGGGGTGTAGTGTAATTCCGTTCTCTTTTCACGAAAAATCGTCCACTTAGAGGCCCGAAAGAGATAAAAAAGAGACGGGACAGGGAAGGCGATGGTAAATCGAGCGAGCAGTTGCGGGATCGTCGATTTTGGAGCGGAGAGAGGACAAGAGACATAGCCCGACAGTCGGCGAGCAATTATGATAATTACCGGAATTCGTGGGACGAACAGGTATACGTACGCAATCGGGATCTGCGGAGCGTCAAAAAAAAAAACATAAAAAATAAAGAAACGCATTCGCGTTTGTCTTTTTGTGTTCATCTCCTGTACACCGTACAGCCGAGCGGCCAACGTACGACACAAATACAACGGAACACCGCCCCGTCTCTCCGTGTATTAAAAAAGAGCGTGAGCACTCGTTGCCTCGATGTAATCGTCCGTACAATATATATATATATTTTTTTTCTTGTTTTCATTTTCGCTCTTTTTTTTTTTTATCTCGCCGATGATCGCGGCGCTTCAACCGCGTATTTCTCGTTTTTTTTTCTTTTTTTTCGGAAATTAACGCCGCTCCTTAATTACCTCTGTGGCAACGGCCTCACACTCTGCCCTCTCTCTGCTCTCTCCCGCTCGGCTCGGTTTGACACGAGATCGCGTGTTTTTAGCGAACATTCGTTCCCCGTATTTATTGTACACGCGTATCGTTACTCTATATGTGCATGCTATCGTTTTTTTTTTTTTTTTTCTTCATCGTTCGCTTTCGTACAATGTTTCGCAAAAGTTTGTTCGACCGAATAATCGGCTCGGAACGGACTCGAGAGGATGAGGCGGAGAGGGGAATGGAAAAAATTGTGAAACAACGCGATACTTTTGGTCCCAATAGTACAGGGTCAAACGAACGAGATAGATTTGTGTCGGTCGTTGTCAAAGAGACTACGCGGTGGACGCACGTGTGCTTACCGTGTCCGGAAGTACCCTGTAATAAAGCGATGGGCTTCCTGTTCCACCGCACTCGGTGAAACAATACGCGACTCTGGGAACGCACACCGGCTATGTGACTCACTTTGTCACGTTCGTAGGATCGTTTTATAATTATCCAGCGGTCGTTAATAACACCAGACATGAAACTGTCGCAACAATTTCATCGGACGCTCGTCACCCAGTCGCTATCATTCTGAATTCCATTCCACCCGGATAAATTTATGTCTTTGTGGACAAAGAACGACTGAAGATAGAATGGAATTGAAGGAAATATTTTTTACATCTGAAAATAATGCTTTGCTGCAGTCGCAGTTCCTTCCTCACTATAGGTCCAGATAGTATCGACGCTGAGCCTAAATTGGCCGACATAAAACTGGCGTAACAATTTCATCCAGTCGCATCATTCCGAATTCCATTCCATCCGAATAAATTTATGTCCCTGTGGCCGAAAAACAATTGGAAAAGGAATGGCATGGAAAAAATAATGGATTTGAATAAATAATAAAATTGGAAAAATAATGGAATTGGATAAATAATCAAATTGGACAAATAATGAAATTGGAAAATTGATGGAATTGGATAAATAATAAAATTGGAAAAATAATGGAATTGGATAAATAATAAAATTGGACAAACAATGGAATTGGACAAATAATGGAATTGGAAAATAATGGAATCGGACAAATAATGGAATTGGACAAATAATGGAATTGGACAAATAATGGAATTGGACAAATAATGAAATTGAACAAATAATGGAATTGAGCAAATAATGGAATTGGACAAATAATGGAATTGGAAAAAACGTTTCATCTGATGTTTTTTTTTTTGCTTCGATTGCAGTTCCCTCCTCATTACAGGTGCAGATAGTACGGCCGCTGAGCCTAAATCGGTAACTGCCCCAAAAAGCGCCCATACAACCGCCAGTTGGCGAAGTAGGTCGGAGAAGCAGCGCTCCAACGAATCCCAACCGCTAATTAAATTGTTACACATTCAATCGGCGGATTGATCGGAGATTGCGCGTTCGCATTCCGCGTTAGTCCAGCCAGCGATAACTACGAGACAGCCATGTAGGCGTCTCGCCCCTACGTGCATTATCCTACCGATCTGCGATACGAAATATTCGAGCGATTCAACTTCGCGCACTTAAAACAGTGTGTATATACTTTAAACTTTTTGTCGCTCCAACGTGGGGTGTGGTAAGGGTGCGCGAGGATAGAGAGATCGCGTTCGAGCAGACTCGACGAAGGCGACGGATCGACGCGCGCGAGCCGGTGAGGACGATACGCTTTATCAGTGCGCGCTGGTCCGCGTGTTTTCATTAATTCGCGTCGCGGATAAACTCGCGCCGAGGAATGCTCGCTCGAGTACGCGGATAAAGAGCGCCGGACGCGAGAGGAGAACAAAAAAAAACCAGAAAAGAAAAACCATGAAAGAAGGAACGTATAGATGATAGAAGAAGGACGAAGAGGATACGCGACGCGGTCTGGTAGTTAGGCATGTTTTGCGTGCCGATCCCGGGACCTCGCGGTATAACATCGGGTCGAACCGGTTTACCGCGTTATTCGTCGTTAATTCGCCATAGCGCCGAGAGTAAGTAATCGGCCGGTGCGTCGCCTCTGACCACCGCGGGAGTGTGCGTTTCCACCGGTTAGGTACCCGACGACGTGTCAAGTAATACCGCGGGGCCGAGGGGCGGGGGGGGGGGGGGGGGGGGGGGGAGGCGGTCGCGGGATATCTCGCGCACGAGGTGTCAGCCGGCAGCGAAGGAGCGCGAGAACTCCCGCTACGCCGATGTGCCCGGCGAGAAACAAGCGGCTAATGCGAATCGGTCATCAGCTTGTACCTTCGTCATCTAATTGTCGTTACGCTAATTACGGAGTGAACAAACAAAAAAAAAAAAAAGAAAAAAAAAACGCTACAATAGTACTTGTCATTTGAAAAATTGATTACGGCCAATTATCGTCACGCGATACTGATTGCAATGGGGTAGAGCGCATAGGTGTAAACAAACACTGAGATTAAATCGTTGAAAGTGTGTGGCGTCAACTTACGGATCGGCTTCGCCAGCATAGAACTGGAGGCTCCTTCTGAAACACATCAAAATCGTTACGGCCGTTAGTGAATTCAAGCCCAATTGCGACACTCTCTGGCTGCAATAGGCATATTATATAGTGTACGATACATGTATGCGGTAAAGTACGGAGATGAACCTGCTGATAGGTGTTTATACGGCTCGTGCTGCCCCCTTCCTCATCCCTCATTCTCGCTCTTTATTTCTTTTGTGTGTACCTTGGAACCGCGCGCCGCACAACTCCTCGAACAACATTTTATTTCTTCCACGTAACGCGCCCGAGCGAGGTAACCGGCGAAGGGCAGCAGCAGCGGCAGCGGCAGCGGAGAAATAGTGCGTGCGCGAGTGTGCCTTCCCTGGGCAAACGCATTTACGTGGAAACGATCAGAGAAGACACCGGAGGAGGACTGGGAACTCGGCTCGGATGGACGTGCGAGGGACACACAAACGTCCCGCAACCCCCACAAGCAGCCATAAATATAAATATATATGTGTGTGTGTGTGTGTATGTGTAATATATGTGCGTATGTGTGCTCATATGGCATGTACAGGGTATCCATAAATGCATGGAGGAGTGTGTGCAGGCCACGTCGAGCCAACAGCGAGAGCCTCACGCTATACCAGCAGCGGAGCGCAGTCAGTTCAGAGCCGCGCGCAAGAGTGTTATTATGATTTTACATCGCTCGACGCGGAAACTATGGGATAATTTGAGCGAATGAGCGGCAATTATTCAAGGGTGTGCATACGTAAGGAGGGTGGCTGCCTATCGCCGACTCTTCCGCGCTAGTCTCGGACAGCCTACGGAAGAGACTCGCGCGAAACCCCGCGATAGCCTAGCTGAACTCGCCGGGGGGGGGGGGGGGGGGGGCGGTCGAACGTCCATTTTTTTTTCCCCTCTTTAAATAGGTGCGAAGCTTTTCTGGGGAAAGGTAAATTCCCGGTGTCTGCGCGATTGATGGGCGAAGACTCCGATAATACGAGTGCGGCTGCACATTTTCTGCGCCTCCGAGAAGAGAAAAAACAAAAAAACAATGAATTGCAGTCTTCGTTACCGAGCGTGTTTCACCGGTCGCTTTAATTCTATTAACCGAGGCCGAATATCGATTCCAGTTTTTTACCGTTTCAGGCGGGTGGAATTAATCGCTCGGGTCACACGTGGCGCGTTCCGAGAACGCTGGAACTTCACGGTGAAAGCGTCCAGAGGCTAGATAAAAAAAAATGAGGAAAAGCGGAACACAACGCTAGGTGAAAAAAAAAAGTAAAGGTTTTCATTACGAGCTGTAAAGTTATCGATGATGACGAGGGAGCCAGGTGGACCCGACGGAAACCTTTCCCTGGCCGCGGTAAATAAAGCTCGCCCGACCGAGTGAGACTCTATAGACTGGCAACAATTGAACAATGTACTACTTGTAATAGAATTACTTGCGGAGGCCCCCGGGAGGGTAAACAGGTGTCGGCGACAGCGTCGTGACCAGGCGCTATGCATTTTGCATAGCGATGAAAACGGCTCGACGACGCCACACTTCGTGCAGCTAAAACCTTTTATTTCGGAACATCGGTCGACGGGGCGGCGCGCGTACATTCGACGGAATATAATCGCGCACGATTCCATAAAGTCGCATCCGCTTTACTGTGCCGTGGAGAATCAATTTTTATTTTTTTTCCTCGCACGGTCTACGTGTACGGCGCTCATTCGCGGCGGGGTTATCTGTGGATGCGTTTAACTCCGTTCTTATGAGCGAAATCGCACGAATGCGGCGATAGAGCCTGCGCCGAGCGATGTGTGAGTGTGTTCAACGGTGAAGTGCACCGCCGTTGGATTACCGTACACGGACTGCAGTGGCCGAAGTGGTCGAGGCTCGGGGGTGATTATGAGCGGGTAAGTGCAGTCGTCCAGTTTTTTACCCCTCGCACTTTCCCTCCGCCTCCGCCTCCGCGTCCCTTCTTCGTTTTCTTTCGCTCTCGCCCTCTCGACCAGCCCGCCGCCACCCGCTAGAAAGCCACAGCAGCTAGAGCCATCGTGTAACACCACCTCGGGGGCTCTTCGTCCTCCTCTTCGGCCACCCCTCGCCAACGACCATCGCCGTCTCGCCGCAAGCCGAAGCTCTCTCTTATCGCCGGCTCAACTAAAACCACCCCCCTCGACCGGATCAATACGCTAAAACATTGCCGCGGCCAAGAGACTCGACGCGGTCCCCCCTCCCCTCCCCCCCCCGCTCGCTGCAATCAGAGACTTCAACTTCCTGTCTCGTTTCTTCACCCGCAAGGATTCGCGGCGCGGATCGCGGAAGGAGCGTCCGAGATCGCAAAGCCTTCGCGACGCGCCTCGCGCGTCATCGAAGCATGCGCGATCTCGATCTTCCGGAAAGTTCCGGGGCTGACTGGGAAGCGAGGGAACAAAAATAGAGGCGAAAGGGACTCGCGAGGGCCGTGGGAGGGCGCGCAGGAAAAAGCTCGGCTGACCGCGCGGACCAACTTAAATCGCCCATGGCCTACCGCAAACCCCACGTAAGGCAAGCCCGCCGGCGCGATTCAACCCCTCATGTGGCCTGCAGCTCCGAGCATCGCCGCCACTACCACAGTTGCACGGACCTAGGAGCCTGATGTAGTGAGACCAAAAGCACGCTCCTATACCCGATACGAGTGTATCGGCGGTGTGTATGGCAGACCGAGGATATACACGATGTTGTACCCCTCCAAGCTGTTCCCAACGGAGTCACCCACGCACGCTCGATATATCGATTGTCGGGAACGACCGGCTGGTCGACGACCAGCACGAGACGGACACGACGGTGTGCGTCGGTGTGCACGAAAGTCTCGCACTGACACAGCAACCGACGAGCCGTGCCAGCGATCCTGGCTCGACTGTATGGTCACTTGTTGCCCACTCCCCCTGGGCCGACTGCTTTCATTTTCCGTCTCGCGGTACACAAACTCATCCTTTTCGATCTTCCCACGCGGAATTTGCAGTACAAACTTTTGGGGCGAAAAAAAATGATGAAAAATAAAATATAGTAACGAATTCGTTATCGTTCGAGGCATGAGAAAACATATTTTCGGTAGATAAGGTAAAAGTCGGAGAGACAGATAGGACGGTTAACGTGGCCCTCGTTTTATCACGGTTATTAGAAGTTCAAGGTGGAGAGGCGCGTTCCGATGACAAACAGAGACGCGTCGGTTATGTTTTTTTTTCTTCTTTTTTTTTTGTAGATAATGCACACTATATTGATTTACCAAAAGAGGGGACACCGTGACGAGTATCTCGGTTATACATTATCGCTCACGCTGTTTGGTGAAGAGAAGAGATAATGCTCGGAGCTCGAAGCTCACAATCGCTTACACACATGAGAGCAGGAAGAGATAGAGGTGGTTAACAGTCGTCGAAGCAGTCGACGATCCTAATCCGGGTTATATTGATGTCGGTTCCTGGAAAGCCTCACGCGCAGGCGCACGTGTGTTTGACTCAAAAAACACGCCGCGAGACTACTCTTTGTTCGATGTCGGAATAGGGAGGATATAATTTTTAAGGTTTTAAAGACAGACATTTTTGTCTGACCCACAATACGGAACAACAAAAAAGACATGTAGGAAAACGAATTCTCAATTTACGAATTAACCGGTACCTGTGTCAATAAACGGCAACTCTCCAGACAAATGACTAGATGAGAATAGGTATACGGTCTAAATATCAATGTAATTGAATATTATAATTTTCAAAAAATATCATAATTGGACTGACATCGTTTTGTTCCATCGGATATAAATGTTTGTTAATTTTCTTTGGATCAGTCAATAATTGCATTTAAGTCCTCGGCATTCTCCAATCGCTTTCAGGAAATCACACATTACTCACCCTAATCGCACATTCAATGACAATCCATACAGGATTAAGACAAAAATCACCGCAAGAAATTTCGATTAATATTCTTCGCACATTCATCGCGAGTCAATTGGGATTTTCGGACATAAAAGAAATATAAGCGAAGGCTTATACATCGGTCGTACAATGAATGCAAGAGAAACAGAAAGGAAAACGGCGAGACTTATCTTAGTCCGGTGGCTCTTTCTTTTAAACTCTGGGGCTCGTTTACTTCAGGAAGAAAATGGATCACTTATAGAATGATAGGCCAGCTGGCTCGACCAGGAAAGTCGGACACGAGTTCGCCTCGCTAATTTCCTCCTTCCTTCGAGTTGTAGAGACAGAGAGAAAGAGACCGATACCTTGCCGAAATTTGTTAAGTGGACTGAGTATGACGTGATGCGCGATATTCACTTTTTCGTCCTGGCGCACGCATGATCGGTAACTTCGATTTTCTGCGCCGAGACGCGTCATCATTTCGATGGCGTTTATATGGAAAAAAAATTTGTGGAAAAACACAAAATTCAAAGCAAATTTAAAAATCTGAAAAAAATTTATATATATTCAAAAAAATTGAACGAATCATTTTCGTAATAAAATAAAATTAGGTTGCCGGGTAATTTGTTGAACAAGTAATTTTTTGATTAATTTGTCAACATTCTGGACTTATTATTATGTGAACCTTTGATATGCATGAATTGTTTCAGATTTTTATACCATCGATAAGTATTTGCAACTTTATCAAATTTTTCTCGAACTTATGGAAAATGAACACCAAGCGACAGAACTACTTTAAAGTTTGCTCGACAGCTTACAAGATTTCGAAACCCACAATCTGGAGAGGTCTACGGAGAGCTTGGAACATTTTGTTTTTTTTTTTTTTTTGCGGCAGAGCCGCACGCATGCGCACTTCGGTGCGAAAGTCTGATCGATCCGTTTATCGATTCTAATTTCTCGGCGAATTAGTGCACGATATCCTTCTTCCCCGATTATCGCGAGGTACGAAATTCGCATCGAATCAATTCTAAAATGGCAGAAGGGTCGTGCAGTGTGCGAAAGCGTGTTCGCTTGACTGAGCTCTCGACGGCGAGAACTCACTGGCACGGTCAGAGGGCCTCGCGGGAACGAGAAGAATTCGATTATCGAAGACCGCGCGAGAGCCGAGAGCCAGCGAGAGTCGTCGAAACGAGATGATGGATGAACGTCGGGCTCTATAGGTGGTCGATCGATTACACCTTCGATCTTACGTGGCCATGACAGCAGGCTGGATATCTCCCGATGGAAGAATCGATTTTTCTAGCCTCCCTCGTACACCCCGTCCACTTCTTCGCTGCACACACGATCCTAAACACTCCATCGTGCATCTCTCATTCTCCTCTCATTATATATGTTATTTGTATTTTTCATGCAAATAATATGAATTATTATTCATATATATATATTTTATATATTTTATAATCATATAAAAGAATACAGTATTCTGTATGCTTTTACATAATTACAAATAAATAAATTATATTTGATTGTATGCACCTGTCGTTTCTGCACCGCACTCACTTCTTCGCTGCACACACGATCCTAAAAACTCCATCGTTCATCTCTCATTCCCCTCTCATTATATATGTTATTTGTATTTTTCATGCAAATAATATGAATTATTATTCATATATATATATTTTATATATTTTATAATCATATAAAAGAATACAGTATTTTGTATGCTTTTACATAATTACAAATAAATAAATTATATTTGATCGTATGCACCTGTCGTTTCTGCACCGCACTCACTTCTTTGCTGCACACACGATCCTAAAAACTCCATCGTGCATCTCTCATTCCCCTCTCATTATATAATATATTATTTTATATTATTGCAAATAAATAATACGAATAAGATTATATTATTTTGTGATTACAAGTAAATAAATAAATTTTTTTTTTATTAGTCCTCATTTCGATCGAGCTGATAATAATGTGTCGTTTCTAGGATGCATCTTGGCCCATCGACGAGGAAAAGGGAAGCGCGAGGATGAAGGATGCCTCGTTTGAGAGCCCGGCTCGGCGTTCGTTTCGCCTGTTTCATTCGGGCGTATACTGTTACAAATCTGCGGAGCGGGCGCGAGCGAGCGGAGCTCGAGGAAGGGCGGGGATGTCGGCTGTCTTGTCGGTGCTACCAACTCGTGCTCTAAAGAACCCATCTACCCGCGGCTCTCTGTAGTTTTATATTTTCACCGAAACGTCTCGTTCGCCCCGCGCGCCCGATCCGGAGGAGGTATGGGATGCCCGCCGGCTCTCGAGTCGTGGATCATCGGCGTCTCATCTCCGCGGAGCACCCCCCCCCCCCCCCCCCTCACAACCGGGCAGGTAAAGGCAGAAGGAGAAAATAAGGTGGACGATGAAGAAGAAGACGAGGAGGAGAAAGAAGCGAGGGAGAATACGATGAATCCTCACGCGTGCGAGAAGTCCACACGCACACACGAAACTTCACAGCTTCAGCGCTATCTTGCACACTAGCTGCGGGAGTAACACTCTGTCCAGGCGTACAGATATGGAGGAAGCTTCCTTGGTCTCGCAGGAAGCCACCTCGTGTCTCCCGCCAACGAATCCCGATCGCACCTAATTTTTTTTTTTTTTTTTTTTTTTTTTTTTTTTTCGATACCGGTTCGATAGGCTGATTTTCACCGATTTCTATTTTTGATCCCTTTTATCAATATCAGATGCATCGTTCGTCTACGGTAGAGACGGTGAACCAAAAATAATAAGACAGTTAAGTTATTTTTATTGAATTTTTTAATGTTGTTTTTAGAGACTCAAGACGAGACGCTATTTTGCTAATTCGTCATTGGAAACTTTCGACGTATAAGAGACAAAAAAAAAAAAAAAGTGCGAGCACGCACAGAGGATGATTCTAAAAATAGAATGACGCGAGTAGAGGGAGAAAGAAACGGATGCATCCTGTCTAAATACCTGAATGGAGTTGGCCAGGTAGGAGACTTTGAAAAAAAAAAAAAGGGGGACTCCGAAAAAAAAAAAAATAAAAAGATCGAGACAGGCCCGAGAGAAGATAGAGTGGGAGATGAGACGCGCTGGGGAATGAAACAAGTCGAGAGTTGGTTAACGCTAGTCCCGAACGCTCGAGCGAGACGAGAGATCGTGTCAGAATGGGACGTCGGTTTTACCTATATCGTTCGTCCTCTCTCGTCTCGCATTATACACATAGACGACGAACAGACGAGATGATCTCCACCGGTGCTCCCGCGGGGAGAGCGACAAAACAGATTTACTGGTGCGCGCAGCGACAGAAAAGGCGAGCCGGAACTGACCCTGGTGACACGCACACCGAAACGCACCGACGAGGATCGCTAGACGATATCCCATATTCTACTTCGTCACGCTCGAATTCATCTCCATAAAATTATTTACAAAAATTCCCCGTGAAATATAAAACGCTAAACACAAAAGCTATAGAGACCGATCTGAAAATTAACGTGCGGGTCTTTATAGTTTCTATTATTATTTTTTTTAAATTATTTTATTTTAATGAGACCGAACCACTATTCGAGCTCGAATATGAATACTCTTTAACGGTCCGGGCACATCGGGGGGAAGATGAAGAAACGTTGTTTTCATTTGTGACGTTTTTTTTTCCTATACGGAGTTTATGAGCGATTGTGCGTGATGCGCGAGTTTCTTTCCGCGGGGGGTAAAGGATCCTTCCAACGCTCGTTCACGACGTGGACGCGCCTCCTGGTAATTAATTACATCTCAGCCTCGGAGCGGCTGCATCGTCGATCCTTATCTAGCTCTCGGATACACTCAGCTGCGCGTTCGTACCGCGAGGCAACTCTCCTCTATCCCTCTGCTCTATCGATCTCGGCTCGGAGAGACTCATCTCCGGTAACCCGGGCTCTATCGCGTGAATCCACATAATTATTTAATTAAACGAATTATTGAACGTCAGTCCGGGTCGCACGATTAATAAACGAGCTTTTTCGAATTATGACACGCGCAGTAGGGCAGGCAACGCGGAAGATAGTAATATGTATCGCGTATTAAGGTGGTACGAGCACGGTAGCTAATCCAACGAGAGTTGCGTCAAGAAAAATGTTGAAATATTGCTTTAATTTTTTTTTTCTTATTACGACACGAGTAAGAGCCATTTTTCATGGACATGAGATTACGCAAGTGGGATTCTGCCGTAACTGGAAAAAACGGCACATTGCTGGCTCCACACCGGCTGCCGTGCCCCAAAACGCTATATCGCTCCTTCAGAGCCAGAGCGAAGCTGATGGACTTCCGAGCACTAATGCACACTGGATAATGCCACTACGCCAGTGCATGGCAGAGTAAAATTTTAAAAATGTTTTGCGACGTTACTTCCGGTTTACGGAGTTTTCGACCGGAAATTTATAAAATGAGATTCTCAAACCGGTATTGACGTTTTCCCGTGTGACGTCACTTCCGGTTGCAAAATGAGATTTTTAAACCGGAAGTGACGATTTCCCGTATGACGTCACCTATGGTCGAAAAGTGAGATTTTCAAACCGGATGTGAGATTTTCAAACCGGATGTGAGATTTTCAAACCGGATGTAAGATTTTCAAACCGCAAGTGCCATTTTCAATCTGGAAGTGCCATTTTCAAACCGGAAGTGCCATTTTCAAACCGGAAGTGCCATTTTCAAACCGGAAGTGATATTTTCCCGTACGAAGACACTTCCGGTTGAGAACGGCAATACTGCACTTGAGCGCAGAACTAAGCGAGAAGTAAACGATGAAGAGGAGAGTATAATAAGAAAGGGAGCAGGCAACAGCAGCGCGCAGCTTGGCGTTTCATCCGGGGGCATACAGTATATAATAATAAAATTAATTATCGAAACACCCCGGGGGTACCGGGAGACCCCACTGGCCCGAGCGTTTTTCTCTGTGTTGCGCATGGATTCTCTGGGAGACTCGGGTCGTCCGGTCTCTCTCTCTTTTCTCCGTCGTCGTAGAGTCTCTCAACAGAGCGGTGCAAAGCCAACCAGTTTCGAACAGTTCGACGGAAACCAGTCGAGCGAGCGAAGCGAAGAACCGTGATAGAGAAAGATAGAGAGAGACTTCAGGCGGGGGGGGGGGGGAGACTAAAGAATATCCAAAGAGAATGCCAGCAGGCAGGCAGGGCAGAGGGACTTACGGACACTTGGACGCTCAATGGCGCGAATTTAAGAGCGCAGCCGTTACGCTTCTCATTCGTTAGCATAAATTAATTATGTCCGGGCGAGAGTCGGTGGCTGATGTCAGCGCAGCTCTCGGCGGAGAGCTATGTCGCCATGGGCGTCCTCGTCTCTTCGTCTTTGCGGTTCCTTGCTGAAATCGCGGTGTCGCCGAGATATCTGGAGTCTCTCGGCCAATCCTTTCGCTGGGCCAAGAAGCCCTTCGTGAAGGGAAGGCCTGACGAGACTGTCTCGCTGGTACTGCCTCAATTTATTTATTTATTTATTTTTTTTTTTTTTTCGACAATTGGTAGCAAGCAAGTCTATAAACATCGTTGCTTTGGCATTTCACCCAGAAAATTCGATATATCGGTGGCGATATTATAAAAAATAAAAATATCACAACCTTTACAAAAAAAAAATTAAATTATTAACTAACTTGCGGCCGAAGGACTTCGGTCGATGGCCCATTCACACTATGTGGATGCAATTATAAATCTATAGGTGTACAAATGTTTAAAAACTACGACTGTCGTTAATGCATCGTATGTATTGTTAATAAAAGTACACCTACTACCACTGCTAGTAATTAATTCGTAATTAAAAATCTTTGAAAATTAATAAACAATATTTTTAAACGATTATAATTATTTTTTTTTTAAATCACCTATACTGGCAATAATCTCCGGGTGGGTGGGTGGTTGATATTTTTTTACCACCGATGATACCACTGTCGACACCGTGGGGGGGGTTGAGCACACAAATCGCCGATCGCAGAAGATCGAAAAAACTGAGCTATGCAGGTCATACGGAGATGCCCGTGCAACGAGCCCGCAATGAGCGATGAGCTTCGCACAATAAAGCGAAGTGGACTTAGATTGGGCTAATTAATTAATGCGCACGTCCTGTCTCGGTCCAGCCTAATTATCTCGCTTGTCAGAGTTGGCAGCTCGTTTCATCCAGAATACCAGCGACGCTCGCGACCGCACGCGCTCTCTCTTACTCTCTTGCATCGCGCTCGTATTTTTTTTGTTCCTCTTTTTTTTTTTTTTAATACTGCCGTAACTCTCGTGCCCGTTCCAACGTCCACGCACTGCGACGAGCGTGCGTCCCTGTCGTAATTGTAATTACGCTAATTGTGACGTCATCGAGGCAGGAAGCTACACCTAGAAAAATCTCGCGTGGTCGCTCGTCGCTCGACTCGTCTCGATTTATGTACCTCGTTTATATGTCCAACGGCGCATCAGCGTCGCATTCTCGATCACATTATTTGTCCGCGCACGGCCATCGACAATTAGCATCGGAAAGAAAAAGGAAACGACATAAACAGCCTCGAACGAATGTTAATCCGATGTTTTTTTTAATTTCCCCCAAATTTGTGTTGTGTGTTTTTTTTTTTTTTTTTTTTTTTCTTGAAGATGGACCGATCCTCATCTTAATGTGTTCACCGGACGACGAAACGCGTCGGATGCGATGGTCCATTAGTTTTCGAAAAAAAAAAAAAAATCCACAGGGGCCTCCCCCGCGGTTGCGCGTCACCTCGGAGAGGCCATCTCGAGAGTTGATCCACCTCGTCCGGAATCGGTCTCGTAACAGCGTGAGCAGGGCCGATCTCGTCGAGTCATTAGGTCCTCGTCGAGGTGGATCCGGAGAGGTGCGTGGGCTTACGAATTTGAATTGACAATACGGCGTTCCCGAGCCCTCGGTATGGCGAGTTCGTGAAGGAGTCCCAGAGCTCACGGCCGCTCTCGCGGAGACTCTTCGTCTCTCGGCGGTTAGCATGGGAAAACCATCAGTGCGTATCTCGGGACCATCGCTCAACTCTCGTTTCGCTTCCCTTCCAGTCACTGTCCGTCTCCCTCCCGTACACATATTCCTCGGTGTATATATTTCACTCGTTCTCCACACCAGCGCCGTTCGCGATGCTCAACACCGAACGATGCACGCAACATACCAATGCGGACCGCTGCGGGTCCAGTCCACGAACCCCGTGGAATGCGAATGAATAAACGTCCATCATCGTGGTAGGGCTCTCTCTCACACTCTCGGGGCCTTCGGGAGCGAGATGGAATAGCAAAGTGCCCATTGGTAGGCGCAGGCGGAGGCGGTATTTATATTAATGCAACTGCAGGAAAGAAGCCGGAAGTGCTTAAATGAGGTAAAGAGGGAATAAGAACGAAAAAGCAGCGGCGGACTGCTCGCGTCCGTCTTATCGTGCCTGATGAAATGGAAAACTGTGAGAAACATTGACTGCCCGCGGCTTCCTATTTTGCAAAGTATATCTGAATTATTTAGGGAGCAGTCGGAGGGGATTTGCAGCGGTTCGCGAGCCAGGCTGTTGGTTCGGGCTCGTCGCTCGTGGCAACTTGATTCTCACGCCCGCTTCCGATACGTCTGGGAGAGAATGTGGCAAAAACGGCTGTTTTGACAATTTTTTGTTCCGACCAAAAGGCTCCTCGCGACTCGAAGATGCCAGGTCAGTTTTGCCCTGCTTTTGCCGACTGGGAGACACACACACAAAAGTGCGTGTAGTTTAACCACCGTGCTCCGATGCGTCGAACCCATCGACGGCATCGACACGGATGATCGAACACTTCGGTAACAAATAGCACATCTCGTTACGTATTACACGCACACGGTGTGTATATTTTATAAATCTCGCCGTTGATTTAAGAAAGTATATTATCTCCGGTCTCGGCGACTCGTTTTGCACGGCGAGAGAGCCGCGTTGATTTAATTGACAGCTGAAAGGAGCGGGGAATGAGTGATTGTCGGTAATTGAGAGGCTGATTGGTAAAATACAAGCCGACACTGAGTGCCCGATCGTGGTGACAGGGCGAAGTCGGGATTGACTATCGAGAGCCCGGATTGATCGACGATTCTCACGCTTTTCAGGATATATCTGGCGCTCTCCCCCGCCGTCCAGATAATACGAGTTGATAACATACTCTTTGCAGATTAAAACTATAAGGAAAATCGGCGCTTTGCAACGGCGAACGCTCGTGCACAACATAGTCGTACGAACGATCCTCGATGTACGACTATAATTAGTGATTAGACGTTTCTTCAACCGCCAATCAGTGTTTACCCTTTATCTCACGCAGATTCGTGTCTCTCTCTCTCTCTCTCTCTCTCTCTCTCTCTTTCTCGAGATTTCACTCGAGTTTTTTTGTTTTCTTCTTTTTCTCCCGAGCGAGTATTAAATCCTGCCGCGCGCACGATTCGCGCACATCGACACGGGCCTCGAGGAGATTCCGATATACTGACAATTTCTTTTTTCTTTCTTTTTGGTTTTTTTTTTCTCTCGTTTTTTTTTCCGAGTATAATCATCGAGCCGCGGTCGCTCGCCGTTCGACAGCTACGATCGACTTTGCGGATAGTAATTTTCCTTAGCGCAGCGCACACACTGTACATACTGAATCCAAGAAGCGGGAGAGTTGGAACTCTCGGTGCGCTCGGCAATTGCATCTAGCGTTCGTATCGCGGTCCGGGTTGCAGTGTACTGTTGCACGTTCATTGCGCAACGTAATTAGCGCGTGTCGCTAAACTCTGCTCTGTAGAAATAGTCTCCGGGTGTGCGTGTGTCTGTGTGTTTGTGTGTGTGTGTGTGTGTGTGTATCTTTGAACACAACCGCGATGCGACAGGCGAGCGTTTAATGAAAGAGCCCTGGCGGCGGGACCGTGTGCGCGCGCGCGCGGTCTTTTAATTTCCGCCGGTTGCATTTATTCTACCGAGTCGAACACACCGCGGCCGGGACCATTATGGCGTGCGCATCGATGAATCATTGATCGATTCGTGGCTCCGATGTAGCTCTCTCGACCCAATTACGGTAAACGATTCTGGCTTGATTACACGAAACTTATAGTTGAAAGAGACCATTACAGGCCGGCCCCGCTTGTAAGCCTCGCGTTACCTCCGCGCCGCGCTGACGAACTTCACGAACGAACGTTCGTTAGCCGAGATAAGGACTTTTATTTTTAACGCGCAAATTTAGGCACGTCCGGGAAGCATACATTTTTCGAAAGAAAAATCATTTTTTACTTTTCGTTTCAATCGAATAAATGAAAAAAATAATAATTAGTACGATAATTCACGTTAATATCTGGCGACGTTTTTTTTTTTTTTTTTAACGATTATATCGTTTTTCGGACTTTTATATTTAACCCGCAAATTGACACATCCGAAAAGCTTACATTTTTTGGAACAAAAGTAATTCTTAATTTTCCGTTTCGATCGAATGAAAGAAAGAAAAATAAATAGTGCGATAAATCACATTGATTACTGACGACGTTTCTTACCGATTGTTTAGTTTTATTTTTAACGCGCCAATTAAAGTGCATCCGGAAAGCATACATTTGTCGGAACAAAAATAATTCTTAATTCTCCGTTTCGATCGAATAAATGAAAATGAATAAATGAAATACGATAAATCACGTCGTTTTCTGGCGACGTTTCTTACCGATTATTTCGTTTGGTTCGTGAACGATGGAGATCGTGAGGGTAGAATAAAATTAAACGAATGCGAGAGCGGCAGCGAAACCCCCGACGGATACATGCGCGAGCCCGGGGCGGCGGGTCGTTAAACGCCTCTGCGTTTCTCTATTCACGTGTTCGTCAGTACACGAGTCCGGGAGCTCCGACGACAATATAGCGTGTATGCAACTACACCCATTGTCACGGTGTTCCGCGTGTGATCGATGGAATGAAAATCTCAACCGATTCGTGCCGATAATCGGTTGGCTTCGGCCGATCGAGCCTCGAGCCAATAAGAACAAGAAACGCGGGCCCCCGGATCGGGCGCCGGAATGAGAGAATATAAATAATCAAATGTCTCACCCTCTCACCGTGCGGCCATGCCCTTCGGTACAGGTACGCGCAGCCCCTCCTCCCCCCCCCCCCCCCCCGGCAAATCTATCGAATTGCCGCGACAGAGTGAGGGGAATAAGTTAATCCAGAGTAGCGGTAAGAGACGAGGACGAAGGCAGCAAAAAAAAAAAAAAGAAAGAAAATACGATAGGAAAGAAAGGATCGAACCTGGCCCAGATATCTAACGAACCCGAGGTCTCGAATCTCCACGGGCGCGCATAAATCGATGCACGGAGAGAATAAAAAAAAAAGCAATAAGGGACAAAGTATAAAAAATAGATATAGGCGAATATATAGGAGGCTGCGCGTTTGAGAACCGAAGTCTACCGAGAGGGTTACAACGATCGGGAAGGGGTGAGTTCCGGCGGAGCCACCGCAACGTACTTTAATTGTATCACCGAGGGCCGCGCGCGCGCACACCGTGCCGTATTGTTGGATACATAAATGCGTAATATAGAGATGGGCAAGAAAGTAAAAGAAAGACTCTCCAGCACGGTGGAACGCACGTGCGAGAGAGGGAGCGCCCGGAAGGACGAGGAGGGAGAAAGGGCTCGATCCTTGCGCGGCCTCTCGTGTATGTGTCGAGGCGGTATCATGTACTTACGGTATTTGGGACGGGCCCGGGGGGTTGCTCCGCTGCACTGTTTCTATTATTGTCTCACGGGGGTTGATCTCGGCGGCCTCGCGGAGCGGCGACACCGCTCGATTTTTCTCCCCGCTCCGTCGTGTCTAAGTTCTCGAGCCCTTCGATCCATTCATCCGAGAAAACGCCGACCTTTAGCCGTACACGTCGGCTCGGCCCGGAGCTCTCTCATTCTGGGGATCGTCTCGCTGCTCTCGTTTCTCGCCCTTATTGTGTCGGAACTTCGCCCTTAGCGACTCCGAGTGTCACTCCGAGTCGCACAGGAGCGCGACATTTTTTTTCTTTTTTTTTTTCTACGGCGCACGTCGCAAGGGTGTGTCTGCATGCGTGTAGGAAAGATTCCCTCGCGTCGAGCCGCATTTCGAACTCGTGGATTTTTCTGCGTTCTGCATTCGTGACGTTCGAGGGCATTATGTCTGTCTCGGTGCCAGTGACAATACCGGGAATTAAGGGCAACACGCCCGGGCTCGGGCTTGTGTGGGAATTCGGAAGGGAGGGTTTCTTTTTTTTTTTCTTTTTTTTTCCTTCTCGTACTTAATCGTCGTGAGTGCGAAAGAGAGTGTTCTTTTAACTGCTTGCATACTAATACCTGTGCATCGGATTATTCTTCTTTATCCTCTGTATCCAAGCTCCGACGAGCGGTGTATCCGGTGTCTCGTTATGTTCGAGAAAATTCGAGGGGTGGAAATCGGGGAGAGATCGTGGACGGTTCTCGCATCGATGGAAGGGCCGTGTAAAAAGCGATTCCCATGGATGAGATTGGCTTGATCAGGCCCCGGGACTCATTGTCCTCTGAATAAGAAACCGAAACGAGCATCTCCCGATTCAACGGTCCAATTTTCGAATTATTTTTCCTACCCTCGGCCGGTTAGCCGCACAAACTTCACGGTTCGGAGTTTAATCGCTGGGACGCGTTTTTTTTTCTTCTTTTTTTAATGTTGTTCCGCACATTAATTAGGATTATAGATGTATAGGAAGGCCTGGCAAGTGCAAGAGAGCAGAGAATATGTTAATAAAAATTAAGAAAAAAAAAAAAAAAAACGGGCCCGAAGATCGCCGCAAATTTATGCTAAATTTGTAGCTCGGCAGGTATGGAAAAAAAAAAAGTAAAAAATTGAATTAGCTATGCAAACGAAGTGGAAGACCCGTGCCCGACACACGTGCTCTCGCGCCCTCTACGCCCATGAGCCTACGAAACGTCCCGTTGAAAGAAACTCAAAATTTGAATTATAATCGGTGCCTCTTGTGTGAAACTCGCGTGCACACATACATTACGCGACCCGCCGCAGTGGCGATACGTGCCGAATCTCGCATCTGCTGATTGACGAGTTCGATTCGAAGTCGATCACAAATCGAGAGAGGGATCCCTCGAGGGATACTCTGTATAATTTCTTCATAGTCATGTTAATTTTTTCACGAAGCAACGGTTATATTTAATTTTTATTTTTCTATTCACGCTCGAACGAGCCGCGAGTAATTTATAGCTCGAACTTGACCAACTCTTTGGGACAGCACAATAGAAAAAAAAAAAAAAACGGTTCTACATTTAACGGACGTGCCCTCTTCGCAAGGAACCAAAATGGTTCTCCCAATAATTTTACAATATAATTATATTCATTTTAAATTTAAAAAAAAAAATGGAAAATTAGCAAGAAAAAATAATTGTCGACGTTTTTGAATGAGAAATTTTTGGTAAATGTTCAACTTTTTTGTTTACTTGTCACTGGAAATCGAACATTCGATAAGGTTGGTCGATCGATCGGAGACGCAAGTGCTCGCCGATATTAAATCAGAAAGTTCGGTCGAGAATTTTATGCAATCTTTACAGAATCGAAGAGACGGCTCTCGATTAATTGTTATTCATGGATGATCAACCCTCGAATCGAAGTGGCACGCACACAGAGACGGACACACACCACGAGCGAATTACACATTATAAATCATCCGGCAGCGGTGACCCTATGCAAAAGTATATCTATATAACAACGGCCGGGCTCACTTCCGGCTCGTGCGCGTCGATCCCCGTTAATTTGAATATTCCCTTCGCTCTCCTCGTAGTTTATACTCTTTCTTTTTTTCTTCTCGTCGTCGTCATCTGCTGATTCGAGATGCACGGGCACGCGTGCGACTTCGATTCTAATTCTAATCGTATAAATATGGCCGTACGGCGGCTTTCGGTCCTCTCGCTCCGGCGATTTTGCATGAACGGTGAGCGCGGTGCATACATTCATTCCTTTTTTTTTTTTTTTTTACATATTCTCCTCTTCCATCGGATCAACATTTGTGATGACTCTCGTGTCGAGGCACACGCGCGCGTTACACGCGGCATATCAACGCGTCGGGGCACGCGCCCATATTTTTCAATATCCCTCGTTGCTCAAGTTCCGGACCCGCGGTGTCGAATCGACAGATTTAAATTTTTTTTTTTTTTCGACTCCATCCACGGCTCTTTCGCAGCGCACGATCCGGTCTCGTGGCATTCCAAATATATTTTGCATTTCGCTTCAACTGCTTCCTTCACACCAATCCGTGGCGAAAAATAAAAATGAATATCCGACGAATGGCGGAAAAAAATTAACTGGCATTCGATAAATTAAATAAATCCAAATGAAATTAAATTAAATTTGCTTAAATTAAGATGAACAGAAATAAAATGAATTTTTTATTTTTTTTTGTAGAAGAACATTCGTCACCCACGAGTAAAGTCCGTTACGCTCGATTGGAAAATAGTCTTTTTTAATCGAATACGATGCGATGAAATGAAATTTAATTAACCAAAATTTTGATGAACAAAGATAAAATGGAATGCAACGAAATTTAATTTTCATGAATAGAAATCAAGAGAAATAAAATTAATTTTCATTATACACGATGCGATGAAATGAAATTTAATTTATTAAAATTTAGATGAACAGAAATAAAATGAAATGCAATGAAACACAATTTTCATGATTAGAAATCAAGGGAAATAAAATGATTTTTTTTTTTTTTTATTGTAGACGAACATTCGCCACCCACGAGTAAAGTCCGTTACGCTCGATTGGAAAATGATTTTTCTTTATCGATACGATGCGCTCGGCGCGATAAAATATTTTCGTCCGCTGACTGTCGGATGGGCAACCGTGACGATTTAACGACTGGCGAGACGCGGGAAGGCATAGCGAAAGGCTCTTACGGCATGTATATTTCCGATATAGTCCCGAGACGAAGAGCACCAACGGCTAATTCTCTCGCGTCCGTAGTCTCTTTCCCTACCGGCGAACATGCGAATAAGAAGCCCGGGGACAAGTTCTCTCGCTCGACGTCGATGTTCCGTGCCGGGATAGCGCGACCGCGGTCAGCCCGCGCGATATCGGAGGCGAGAGCTGGACGCGTGGGCGATTTGCCGATTTTATTGGCCGAAGCAACAACGTAGTCGCGCGGTCGTCGACGGCGCCGTCCTGGCTCGGTTAAAAGCGGGAATTCAATACCGTTGTCGATTCCCCGACGAAAGTAACAAAATATACAAGCCACGGTACATACTCGACAAGGATACATTGAGAAAAAAAAAGAAGGAACAAAAAAATGAGGGAAACATGGTGGCCACTTTATACCCGGGGAAAAAAAAGCCGACTTTCCCTGACCAAAGACTCTAACTGTATTCGATAGCGCTATCGATTAGCATTAGAATTCTACATTCCATTGCAACAGTATAAGATGCACGCGAAACGTAAACTATTGTCATTTGAATTAAATCAAGCAAACGGCTTTGGCTAAGAAGATTATGTTAAAGTTCATTCGTACTTTTTTTTTCTTTTTTTTTTTAGAATGTACAGCAATGTAATAATTGCGGCGATTTTTTTCGATAAATAAAAATACCGTTGCAAGTGTAACTATTATTTTTTTTAATTTCTTAATTACTCGATCATATTCTCCTTTTCCTTGGCCAATTTGGAAATTCCCGAACATCTCGTAAACTACACTGAGAAAAAAAAAATTGGTTGGATTAACCAAAAGTCGCGTTGACATGCGTTCAAAGCTGTTATATGTTTGGTACAAATAAAGCATTGTCTCGTTAAACGATTATTTGATTCAATTTATTCAAAATTTGTCGATTGAAAGAAACATTTTTTTTGTACCAACAAAATACACCTTCGAACGTGGAGTCACCGCGACTTTTGGGTTAATCTAACCATTTCTTTTTCTCAGTTCATTGGCATTTCAATTAAATTAAGTAGCTAGGGCTGAAGGATTCAGGTTGATGGCCCTTTACTAAGGTGTATAATTATCACTGGGTATAAAACTCGTATAAGAGGCCATGTGTATAAACGTATAGCATTGGAAACAAATTTCTTCCACTACTATTCAAGTAACTAACTTTGGTTGCGAAGGTTACATTAAAGTTTCTTCGATTTTTTTTTTTTAATGTTCCACAATGCAACAATTTCGACGATTCGTTTCGATAAATTAAACTACTCTTCCAAGAAACTTTTATTTTCTAAATATCTTAATTAGCCGTTCACATTTACCTTTTCGCCGACCAATTTCTAAATCCCCTCAACATCTCCCAGTTTTTATTCCTGAGCGCATTGCATCGCGCACACAAGGACGCGAGAGCCCCACGGTAAGTGAAAAGACGAAGAGTCATCGAACTCGTAATTCCCGAGAATGAGTAGAAGACTTCGAGGAATCTATTCGAGTGTAATCTCGTCTTCGCTCGCGATTACAACGAAAGCCAAAGAGAGGCTGCTAAACTGTCTTCGCGGCAGCGGTCGGCGCATCTCGAGTGATACATAGAGAAGCCGATGTACCGAGGGCGTGCTGGACTGCAGCGGTCGGCGCATCGATACGGCAATGCAAGCAGCATACCTGGACGGAATACGCTTCGGTCTGCAAAGACTGTATAAGTATAATGCGCAGGGTCGTGCTTCTTTCGGGACCCGGAGGCGCTAACATGAAAATCGTATGGTAATGGAGGGGGGGGAGGGGTGTGTGTAAGAGGAAGGGGGCGAGTGCAGTGCGAGAAGGATCGTACAGCTTCGAGGGCGAGGAAAGCGAGCCGCCGATGTTGCCGGTGCCACAAGAGCGCGGTACACACAACAGTTTCCGAAGATCGCCGCGGCGCTGCCGATGCGCGCGGTCTCTCGCTAAGTCTAGGTTTCTTCCTGGTATTAGCGGACGAATCCGCGGTACACCGGACACGTGAACCCCGCTTGGATACGTGTGCATCGAGGGCGGCAATGTTCGACGGAGGGAAGAGCAGAGAGTGAGAAAGCCGAATGAGATCCAACACGGTAAAGAATAATACAGGAGGAGGGTTGGAAAGTCTCGGAGGAGCGAGAAGGAACGAGGGAAGTGCCGATGGAGTGATAGAGGAGGAAAGAAGCGGAATAAGACTCGAGGCACTTTGCTATCTCCCTTTATCCCTGATTCCTTCTCCCTCGGCGTCCTCCTTCGTCTCTTCGTATATAGAATCGGCGGAGCTCGCGTGCCTCCGATAATTATACGCTCGACCCGCGAGACTCGGGGCTCTCTCGCTCCTTCTCTCTCCCGGGAGAGAATCGAGTCTGCGGTTCGACAGGGTCGGAGTTGACCGGCGTCTAATCGATTCGCCGCTTCGACATGGAAATGTTTTTCTTTTTTATTTTTCTTTTCCTTCGCTAACGCTCGAATCACCCGAGGGTACGACATGTACGCCCCGCGAACTTGTGCACTGTACGGCTATGCGAATGCACACGCGCGGTTATTACCGCGCCCCCGCATTCTCTATGGTTATCTCTCTCGGGCTGGAAATCGCCGATAGATTACGCCATTTCCGATTTCGAGGTACGTGCGAGCTAATTGAGACGAATTATCGTACGGTCGAGTCGCAAACGCCAAAAGAAAAAGCTTTGTACACTGAGAGAAGGGTCTAGTAAAAATTACTATATCACATGGGAGATATTGCCATATCACATAGTAGTAGAGCGTTAGGGCGCCACCTATGGTAGAAAGTACCGGATGTATAAGAATCTTTCTTAGATATTATGGTAAAAATTCTTGGATAATCGCAGACTTTCTACCATAGGTGGCGCGCTGGCGCCGTACTGTTACGCGTTATGGTAATTTTTCTTAGATGATTGGTTATTTTTACTGGATCCTTCTCTCAGTCTACACAAATAATCTAAAATTCAAAATCCAGATATTGCAAATGTAAAGATGGCTGAAAGCTGACTGAGGCAAGAGTCGCGAAAATGACTCGATCGATACACGATTGATTTACGAGCTCATCGGAGTCGGCCATATTAATTAATAAAGTTCCCCGTACAGGACTACTATTAACACATTTCAATTTCTTCACAAAACCTGCCATTACCGATTTTATTATTTTCATTATAAAATTATTCAAAAATTTTTATTCTAAAATAAAATGGCCGACGACAAATTGGTTGTCGAACGTACAAATTCTTTCAGCCTCTATCCTTGTGCCATTTTAGTTATTTTTCGACCTTTTTAGCCCATTTATTTTTCTCGGTACAGGCTCGTCATTTCCTTCCTCCCCGCGTCGATGACAATTGAGAAGCGTGAGCATAGAGAAGAAAATCTAAGGGGTTGGCTCGAAACTCGACTAATGTCCAGTCGCACGATCGCTCGTCCGGCAAACGGCCCGATGATCGAACCACCGTGTACGGAATCGTTAATGCTTGCGGAAGGGTAAATGGAACGAACGAGCGAGAGAAAGAGCGAAAGGAAGAAAGAAGGAAAGTGTCTACAGATTTAGCGCCGGTAGTCGCGAGGGGGTGAGGGGGCTGAGAGGGTGGATAGGGGGTAGTTGCAGCCAGTAAAGACAGGGGAGTGTTGGTCTATCTATCGGACACGGTCGAGCTTGCGGGAGAGCACCGGCATAGCGGAGCAGAGCAAGGCCAAACAGAAGAAGAGAAACGCGGGTGGGTTTGAGGGTGGATCGATCGTCGCGGCTAGAACTCGGAAAGGGGATGTGCTTGTTCGTGGCTAGCCACGAGAGAAAGCAGGAGAGAAAGACAGCCAGGCCGACGATCAAATATTAAGTCTTATCTAGCGGCGCTTTACCCGGAACGCGGCGTCCCTCGCTTTTACCCCTTTCTCTAGTGTCGGCTTTTCCGCTTTCGCCGTCCATGCGCATACCTATAGTTGCTTTCTTTCATCACCTTACGCTATTCTTTGCAGAGCGCGTGACCTTACCTGTAATTACGCAAAGTTCCTTTTTATCGCGCACTTTTAGTCCCCATTTTTTTCCGACCGGGCATGTACTTCCGGTTTTCGATTAAATTTTTTAGAAGCTTCGGACGAAATCAATTCGGATGTTGGGCAAATGTGAGCTACCGAAGGTCAAGGTTTGCCGCGATTGAAAATTCTCGGGTCGGGAAGGGAGGCCCTCGATTGGATTCCACCTTGCCGATGGTGTCGCTGAGGGTTCGAGCGAAGCGATTGGAATGGGGAGGAAAAGAGGTGCGAAGAAGGGAAAGAAGGAAAAGAAGAAAAAAAAAAGTTTTTCCCTAATGACCCACCCGAGGTTGTTACCGTTAATTCGGAAGCCTCTTCACCCTTCGCCGTGCGACGCGCCACTTTAACCCTCTGCTCGTTTTCTGGCTCTCGCCGTTCGCTGTTTATCGGGTGACCCAGAAAAACAGCATATCGGCAAGGTTGACGCTCAAAGCGACCGAGCGATCGAGGAGGAGATCCTTCGCGTCGTGTGCACCCCTTTTTTTTGCACTGCGAGCGGTAAAACTTCCCCTGTCGTGCATAACCACCCCCTTTCTTTGTCGCTTTGTTTCTTCGAATCGAAAGGATCGATTCGCTCGACGATCCTCGATATTATTAGCTCGGCAGACGCTGCGCCACGGTAAATCGCTAGCCCTTGCAATTCGTCGTCGACGACAAGACGAGAGAAGTCTTCGTGCCGCGACGAGGCAAAGGGCGCAACCGGAAATGATATATTTCCTGGATCTCCCCGGTCAATAACGCTTTAATTATTCCGCAACTATCGCGAGCGCGTTTGTTCGCCCATGCACAAGCTAAATAAAATTAATTCTTCATACCAGATTACTATTAACACATTTTAAATGCTTTACAAAACTGCCATTAACGATTTTATTTATTTTTTCTAAATTTAAAGAAAAATAAAATGAAATGCAACCGGAAATACATTTCCTGGATCTCCGCGGTCAATAACGCTTTAATTATTCCGCAACTATCGCGAGTGCTTTTCCTCGCTTATGCGCATGCCAAATAAAATTAATCCCCCATACCGGACTACTACGAACACATTTCAAATGCTTCACAAAACTGCCATTACCGATTTTATTATTGATAATCTAAAAGTAAGAAAAAATGAAATTGCCGACGACAAATTGGTTGTCGAACGTACGAATTCTTTTAGCCTCTATCCTTGTACCGTTTTAGTTAGTATTTTTCGCTCTAGCCGGTCGACGCAAACCATAGGCGAGAAAATATTAACCTACGTGAAAATAGTATGGTTCTGCAAACACACTTTCGTCTTTACCGGGAAAAGCATGCGGACAATTTGGCGCGAGGAGGTACGTAATTTTCCGGGCACACGTAATGCTCGGTCATTATGAAATTCACACTCTTCCTCTCTCCTCGTTTGGCGCATGGGCCGAGCAGCAACAGCGGCTCATTCCCTTGCGTTGTTACAAGCGCGAAGACTATGTCCTCGCATTACAGGTGTAGATACACAGTCATAGGTAATCCGTACATAAGCGTCTCACTCCCGCCGTTGCCGGAGCACACCATCGACAGCGGCGGCGAGCAGTTCATCGAGTCCAGTTCGCGGGCGCGTTTAACGCCTCGAGTCACGTCGAATGCTCGGTAAGCTTACCACTCCACGTATATACACGGTATATAATACCTTAACGTTTTCTCGCAGAGCGCGTCGACGGCGTGCCGATACTTTTGCTCAGTTTTCTGCATTACGCCACGGTTGTATAACGATCGATATCGTCGGTGCTTATAGGCGGGCACTGAGGGACGTAGGGAGGGCGAGTTTATATGTCCTATCGTGGCAGAAGTAGGCTCGGGCTCGAGAGAGGTCTCGAATTAAAAACTAATTATACTCGTGGACTATCAGCGCTGAATCGCGAGCGTGGCGTATACGACCAACGACCGCCAGGGCCAGTGTGCATACTCTCTGTGCCAGTTGGATAAGGATCGATTCGGTAATAATTTGAAGAAAAAAAAAAAAAAAAAACCCCGCGATTTCACTACACGCCGCCGCGACCTATCGCAGCGGTGTCACGCTTGTCGGAATCTATTATTTTTATTTCATCGTCGAGGAAGGGCTATTCTTAGTTCATCGTCGAGTTGGGTGAAAAATCAAATATTTACCGCGAGAAACAATTTTTATGCATTACCGGACCGAATCCGATTTCACGGAAGTGATTTTTTTTCCTAGAGGGACGATGAACATTTTGAAAAAAATGCATGTCGAAGGGCACTTGCGATTTCTTGCGATTCGATGCTCGTGCGATTTCTGGGTAAAAATTGTTTTAACCAAAGAATTTTTCACGCCTCGGTACGAATTCGGCAGAGTTGGCCGAAAATCAAACGGCACATTGCACCCAGAAATAAAATTTATTCAAACCAAATGAAATTTATTTAGAGCAAATAAAATTGCTCTAAATAAAAATATTCTAATTTCCAATTAAAAATAAAAAATATTCTAATTTCCAATTTTATTGACGATGAATAAACTTTTTTTTCTGGGTGTGACGACTGCCAAACATAATTGTCTTTTTTTTTGTCACCAATCCTAAATTCAATGAATGTTCGTTCGGGCATAGTTGAAGATGCGAATGTTTCCGAGCTGACGGTAGATCGCGGTCTGATTCTTCAATGCAGAAGAGCCAAAAGTGAGGAAGATGTGCGAGCAGGCTTCGCGAGAGCCGGGAAAGCGAAGGGTGGCTTTTCCATCCCTGTTCCGCAACGTCTCTGCCGTTCCTGGCTTAATCTTTCTCCGTCTCTCGCATCTTTTTATCCTCGTCGCACATTCTTTTTGGCCAGAGTGCAAGAGAAAGAGGGCTTTATATATATACATATATACGTACATATATATATATAGTACAGTGAAGTGGAATGGGCAAGGCGAAAACGTGGAGCCAGAGTAGTGAGCGCGTCGCCTATCGATTTTTACTTCTAATGAATTCGAGCTAAAAACCGCCCCGGTCCCGCACACCCCCACACTCTCGGCGTTCCTCGTTCCATTCTGGTCCCCCGGCCCCCGCCCAGCCCCCTCAGCTAGCCAGGCCAAGGGATAGCCCCTTACCCTCAGCGGTGCCGGTGCGCCTCGCTGCTACCCTCAAACTACCCTCTAGCTTCGTCGTTGCTCGCGCCGGTTGCTCGTTGCCTTCCACGAACCACGCCAATCACTGCGCGGCATAATTACACCGGCGTGCCTCGGCCGCGAGTCTAAGTCGTGTTCTTGCCTCGCGTTCAGACCGACCTCACTCCCTTCATCCCTTCGCGGACTGTACCGCAATCGTGCAAATAGAAGAAAGCAAAGAAAAAAAAAAAAAAAAAATAACCGAGTAAGAAACATAAAAACGAAAGCGTATAATAATAGGAAGAAGAGGAGCGAAGGAGAAGCACGAGGGGGGATTGCGAAGAATTAAGTAGGAAAGAAGCGCAGACGCGGAGAAAAAAAAAAAAAATATATATATATATATATAGACACATAACAAGAGACTCATTGGTCGAGGGTGGCGAGGAGTCGTGGAAAGTAGTCTCGAAAAATCCCCTCGAGTGATGTGTATATGTATATATATATACATATATAACGAGAGGGAAGCAACAAACCAGAGGCGCTCGGGGAATCCCCGGAATTCAATGTTCTGTTTTTTTTTTGTTTTTAAACTCGCGCTCGATAAAATTTCGTTCTTCGGAACACTGGAGGAACTGCGATATGAAATTACTTTGAATGACATGCCTCTCGAGGCTGTCCACCAGTTTACCGCGGAAACTTTTGCCAACTTGTTACGTACGTGTGGGTAGTCGAACGCGAGTGAAAAAAAAAAAAAAAAAAAAAAAAATAGCTTCAGGGCTACGCGGGGCATTTTACATGTGGATCGGTACGGGACGAATATAATGCAAACCGGTTTCGTATTAAGGACCTTCCGGCGTTCATCCCCGCGAGTGCGAGAGCGCCGCGCAATTATCGGGCGAGTTCGAAGACATCGAGCCGGAAGAGGATACCCACTGGAAGACTGAAGGAACCTAGGACGGCGCGGCCCGGAGCGAGGCCTCGAAACCACCCCTAGGCCGCCCGGAGAACGAGGGAGCGTTAATCGAAATGAAACCGTGCGAATGAAAATTCTATAGTTCATGGTAGGGGGTTGCGGGAGGGGGGAGGGAGACGACACCGTTCCGTGGGACATTATCCCGGGACGCGAGAGTTTTATGGGTCTCTCACACAGTCTATCGCGCCGGGCTTTTCTCTCTGTAGCTCTCTTACCGCAACGAATGATATATAAAAAAAAAAAAAAAATAAAGAAAAAAACTAAGAGTGGAAAAAAAAATTCAATTTCGCTCGAAATCGTTTTTATTGTCGGCTGCTGATTCGCAATTACGAATCAGCGTCCGACGAGCATTTCCATTTAAATTAATTGCTTTTACCCTCCATTATGCCTCGTCGAGATGCAATACGCGAGTTGGATAGCGTCGCTCGGTGTATTTATGTTTGTTTTTATTTTGCATAAATTGCGGCGACAAATGTAATTGTTGGGAGGGAATTTTGAAAAGTAGATTTATCACCTTTACCGACTATCGAGTTGGGTTAATTTTAATGCGACGAGATTTTCGCTCCGGGATGATCGTCGGAAGTCCATTGACGGGGTGGTTGTGGGAAGCAAGAAAAAAAAGGGGGGGGGGCGCTGGTAAACTCGGTAAGATTTTTTTGCCGCGGCCGATAAGCACAACCGCAAGGGCCCGCGATCGAACACCATCGAAATAACTCTATTTCATGGAATCACCCCGCGATTGAGGGATTGCGTTCCCGCCGAGGAGCCCTCGGCGAGAGACGAGAGAGAGAGCCGCGGGCCAAGTCGGCGGTGGAGCAGCGACTTTCCTGGAAGTGAGGATCGATAGTCGCCCGGTCGTCGTAATCGGGCGTCAGGGCCTTCAATGCCGACTTGCTTCTTCTTTCCCGAGGTCGTCGATCGAATCCGATTGGTAATCGACTTTTCGCGGCGATAGGGGAAAGGGGCGGTAGACGCTTTTTAATTATTTCCCGTTGCCGTCATAAATCTCTCTCGCTCTATCGTCCGCCTCTTTATTTTTCAAGGCTCTCTGCCGGGGCGCGATGTCAATTCGAAAAAAAAAAAAAAAATTCAAAATAATAATAATAAAATGGAGGGATAGAAAAATCGTCAAATCGTTTTTGCACCGCGCCTCGTACGGCGCGGTCTTTCGAATAAATTTCAGCATCTTCGCGACTCGAAACTATAACGACATTCATTTGGAATCGGTCGTTCGGAAGGGCTCTTAAGGGGTGGTTTCGGCCTGCGGAGAACTGGCTCGAGGTGGCGTCGACCGTTTCGCCGCGATAGAGAAAGGAGAACGCGAGGAGAGAGTCGGGTGTTACCCGCTGGGCGACACTCGGAAAAATATCGTGTGTCAAAAAGGTTTCAGGAGGTAGCGACGAAGCATTATTATATCGTCCGGGCTATATACCGATGTCTCTCACCCCCCCCCCCCGGGACCGTTCGATCGGTTTGATCGGAGCATTGCGTCGCCACGCTAAGGGCACTGTATGTTCTCACGTCACAGACAAAGGGAGCGTAATGCCAAAATGAGAATCGTTTTTTTTTCTTTTTTATTTATTTTCTCTCTCTCTTTCGTTTCCGATCGTGCGTATTGAAATGAGCTTGGGGATGTGGCAATGCCATACGTTGCTCGTGGAACACAAAACATCCTTCCGTTAAGTCAGTTGACGAAATCAGAGCCGCAGAAAGGATTTCTTTGATTCAAATGGATTTGACCCATTTGCTTGTCTCTCACGGCTTGCTGAACCATCTGCGCGGTGAAGAAATCAAAATAATCGACAAAATGAGGAGTGCCGAGGAAAAATCGTTAGCAATGTTACCATTTTTATTAATTTTTTTTTTATATGTTCAACAAAAACATCGTGAAGGTTTCTGGACGACAGATTATCGATAGATAAAACTATAAATCTTTTTTACTGTATAACTAGTCCGACAAAAAAAAACAAATTGTCGAACTCAATAGAAATCTGGTCGCGCCGAACAAATACTTTACCCCTGTGCAGACTCTGATTGGCAAAGAGGCTCTCAAATAATCACTTCTTAACGAATGCGAAGACGCCTGACAAGTTCCCGAGACCTCGACCTGACGGGCAAAAATTTCTATCAGAGCCGATCTTATCCTAGCTCGTCATGTGCACGGCTACGCGTCTGCGTCGTCTCATATAAATAAAAAAAGAAGAGAGGAAAAAAACAACCTGATGGAAGGAATGATCTGCGCAGCGGACATTTTGCATCGCAGGACGAATTAAGTGGAAATTCCGGTGAGGAACACGAGCGGCTATACGGAAGCGATGATCATTAGCATAATTTGATTACTGTGAATGCACAGTGGTGCATATAGGACTGGTAATGGTCGCGTGGTCCGGGCTTGTTCGGCCAATTTATTTTTTATTTTTTCAATGCTTTTTTCCCCCCCTTTTTTCTTTTCCAAAGCGCGCAGTAACGAGCAATTCGCCTTCTTGGATCGGTGCTGCCGGTACAGTGGCGGGACGGTGGGTCGACGGGGGGGAGAGCGAGGGTTTTATGCGATGATGTACACGACTTTAAAACGTCGATTCTCACGAAACGCGATGATAGAAACGAAGAGCAGCGGTAACAACTTGTGCACCGTAGTGGAATAGCCAGGTAGCGAAGAAGGAGATCTCTCCGTCTATCTTGGACGTCTATACGGAGCGGTTTTACGTGGCTTCGGCCCTGATGTGTGTCGCCTCTGTGCGCGAGTTGACGACAACGACGATTCTTCTTGATAGACGTTCGTCTCTCGTTTATATTTGCCCCGTAACGCCGTACAGATATACACACCGACACGCAAAACAGTACATGCCGACTACATAACGAGCACGTCATTACCATAATTACATTACCGCGTTTGTTACTCCCGGTAATAACATAACGGTCGCGTGGCTATTGCTCGCTCGTATCTTCGCTCTATCCATGACCGATTCCTCCCGGCCTGTGCCTTCCCCCCGTTCTGAATTTTAATAATGCGGCTCCACCGGCTTCCTTCGAATTTAACTCGAGACTCCGATTTCTCGACGACACGACCGAGTCGACAGTATGGAGCATTGATTTCTTTTTTTTTTTTTTTTCTTTCTATGACTGCCTTACCGACACACATGGTATATAACGAGGAGGAGAAGCCTTAAGAAATATTACAATGCTGTAATGAGTTGGCTAGTCCAGACACTTTGACAAAGCCCGAGCGCAAAAGCTCTCTGGGGAATAAAGAATGGTATAGGGAAAAAGCAGTAAACGAGAATTGTCGGAGTGGAAAAGAAGAGGGGTTTTTTTTTTTTTTTTTTAGTAGGAGGGATAAAACGTCTGCGCGAGCGAGAGATATAGCGTGGAGGATGAAGAAAAAGGGGCAGAGGAAGGACGAGGAGGCGAGTTCGGAGTGGCACATGGAGAAGCAGGCTTCGGGTCTCGCGGATCAATCGATAGGGAAATATCGTCATAGGGGGGTGAGTTAAGAAAGAGAAATAAAAGGAGGGAAGGAACACGAAAGAAAAGAAGAGGGAATAGGAATAAGAAGACCGGCATCGGAGAAGAGTTCGGCCCTCGGGCCAGCGCTAGGGGGTGAGACGCGTCGACTCGACGCGCTACGCGGATGCATAAGGGGTGGCATTAGTCGAGGAGGGGCCGGCTTGACTCGCAGAATCGGGGAGCTGCACCCGCTCCATTCCTTTGTTCGCCCTGGAAAATCTTCTCGCGCGTTTCTGCGATCCACCGTCTCCTCTCTCCCGGAAGACGTTTCCTCCTCTCCACCCTCGACGTTTCGCCGTCCTACCCAGAGGAGAGCACACACAGCCGAGGCTACCCAGCTCCGACTCCCGCTCGTATCCACCCATCCGTGTTCTATCTCACCTTCGAATAAATTGAAGAAAGAGATCGCAGTTTGCGAAGAAAGAAAGCCGCGTACCTATATGATCGGCCTCTTTGCTCTCTCTCTCTATTTCTTCATCTATGTTTGCTTCCTCGTGGAGGAAGCTTATTTTGGTGGACATTTTTTTTCGAGATTTTAATGAAAACGTGCTCAGAATTTGGTAAATATTTCTGAATGGATGTGTGTGTGTGTCAGGTCTAGACAATTCAGCCGTCTATAACTCAAGAACGGTATTATCAATCGAGTTGAAATTTGGCACGCATGTAGAGCAGTTGGGTGCATTTGTTTGGTACAATTTACGCAATAATTGATGCAAAATTCTGCCGTCTATAACTCAATAACGGTATTATCAATCGGATTGAAATTTGGCAGGCACGTGGAGCAGTTGGGTGCCTCTGTTTGTTACAATTTACGAAATAGTTGAAACATTCGTTCGAATTTTACCAGATTTAAACATTTTTTAAAAGAGTGTTCGCGCTCTAGCTTTCGCAAATTTTGAGTTATCGCACTGAAATTTTCTACTGAAGTAGACCAGCATCGAACAATTTTCGCCATTGAATTTGGTAAGAATCGATGAAGGGGTCTCGATTTTGTGACATTTTCAATTTTCCGAAAAATATCATTTACACTCCAGTTTTTATAATTTTTGAGATATTTGCCTAAAAACTTCGGCATAAATAAGTTATTATGAACCGATGTTCCCTATTAAGTTTGGAAAGAATCTATCGAACCGTTAAAATTTAATACAATTTCGAAAAAAAATTAAAAAAATTCTTACCTAACAACAGACGCCCGTTTCCATTTCAGATATTGAGGAAGAAGCTAATTAAGTGGTAGATTCATGATCAGTGTCAAAAACACATTAAATATAGACCTACTGTGAAAAACACATTAAGTATAGACGGCCAATGAAAACTTTTTCGGGAATTTTTGTAACCAATATTGCAAAAAAATGAGTGATGTTGCGTATTTTTTTTTTTTTTTTTTTTTGTAAGGAAGAAACGTCTTACAGGGGTTGGAAGGATATTCTACTTTAAGGGGCTTCTCAAGAAATAGTAGCGCCTCATTAACACCCCGTGAACGAGAAACTCAATTAAAACGTCTCCTCTCGGGTAACGAGCCGATACCCCTCTGCGGGTCTTCGGGTTCCTTTTTCACTCGGAAGGAATTAAAAGGCCGTTATCGGCTCGGCCGCGAAAGTGAGGCTGGGGAGTTTATCGGGAGGGGAGAGCGCGGCGACGGTGTGAATTATGCAGTCACAAAACCCTCACACCCTACGCAGCGGCAGAGTGGATTTTTCGATTTTGAATTTTCCACCGACGTCGCGACCTGACGCTGACGAATAAATTTATACATCCCTCCGACTTTTTTGTCCACACACACACACACACACACTCCGCCACACCGGTTTTCGGCATCGGTCCGTGCACGCGCGCTCTTCCCTATACCTACACTTGTCGTGAATTTTTTATGCTAAACGAATTCACCCTTAAGAAGCCACGTCACTCGCGAGCTCGTGCCGCGCACTTCGGTTCCATTCCGAATCGCACGCGTCGCGACCGAAAGTGGTGCATCAATGCACGCCGATCCGAAGTCAACGGCAAAGAAACAAAGATGCGTACGGGGGAGAAAAGTCTGAGTGGATTATCCGGTGGGTTTGAAAAAGGGTTTTTGTGTCGTATTTTATCTATTTTTTTCGGCACACCTCGCAGTGAAAATGGAATAGAGCTCGCGCCAAGTCTCGCAAGCATTTCCCAGCTCGTGTACTTTGAATCGGCAGAGTCATCTCGCTCCGGCCGATACCGCCGAGGGAGGAATTCGCAGGATGGAGTGCACCAGGCTGGCCGCCTAGCCCGGTGGATCCGGCGTGTAGCCGAATGACCCGCAGGCACGTACGGGGATCGATTTAAATTGCAAATCGATTTCGCCTCTTTGTAGTCACCCACCCAGTCCGCGCTCGGCGGTCTAGGTAGGTACGGTATATGTACACACCTATCTTCTGATACGTGACGACGTGGATCCCCGATCGCGGCCGAGGCGCGGGCGGGAGACGGGGAATAGTCAACGGAAAGCGAGGAGGAAGAATAAGAGGAGAGCTCCTCTTCTCCTATCGGCTCGAGGCGCAGCTCGCTATTTCTCGCAGTGTCTACGAGGGATATTCGACGGGAATGGAATATTGAAAAATAAAGCAATGCGAAGGAAAAGTCGATCGTATACACGAGGATAAGGAACAACAAAAAAAGCGATGAGACTCGATTTTACTGTATGCATCACTCGCAGTCAAAACTGAGGGACGTGAGGAAACTCTGACGCATTTAATGTTGACCTAGGCAATTTTTGTTTTTTCCATTTTGTAACCGAGACTGAGTACGGAATACGGGAACGTGGAAAAATGCGAACTTTCGTCGCGTGTATCGTAAAATCGTTTCGGAGTTCGGGGCGGAATTTATGTATTCGTGAGGAAGCAAAATATCGGGTCCATCGCCGGGGCCACCCGAGAGTCGAAACGGTCGAAACGATACACACGTCAAACTTTATAAGCCGATGTGTATAATTTTTCGACGAGCCCAACAAGACCTCTCCGTTCAATTACACGACCGTAACGCTTATCCAAAATTGAAATACAAAAAGCGCGAATACTTAGACCGCAGAGCGATAAAAAAAAAAAAAAAATGTTTCAACGCCGAGCCGTCTCGTGCGTGCGACGCTGTGGGTAGAATTTATGAAAAAAAAAATTGCAAATATCAATATCTTTTTTCTACTTTTTTTAAAATCCATCGTTTACCATCTGCCTACGTCTCCCCCGTTCAACAATGAAACGAGGATCTTAAAGAACGATCCTTCGTAAGAAAAAAAAAAAAAAAAAAAAAAAAAAAAATGCGCCCGCGCTATCGAGCAAGTGAGCACGAAGTGCGCAGAGAAGTTGAGGAACAAGCGAACGAGCGGAGAGATCATCTCGGAAGAGGGAACGAGAGAGGAGAGCAAGGAAAGAGAGACAGACGGACAGACGGAGAGGAGAAGACGCTCGGTTCGCGCGCCGTTTAACGACGATTTCGATCGTTTACGACTTTAATAATTTAGGCGCGGCTCGGACTCGACGCTCTCGACACGTTTTGGGTCGTAAACCGCGCGACTAAATCCGTATTTATGTGGAAGAGGAGGTAGCCCCGCGCTTGGATCACCAGCAAGTTTGCCTTCTCTTATTCGCAGCATCCTCATCTTTGCCATCCCCCCTCCACACACCCCCTCCGCCTCCTCGCCCGCGCTTCGTTCTCTATACCTGTACCTCGTCTCTCTGCATTCAACGACATAGTCCCATAATATCCCCTCGCCCTGGAGTAAGCGACAGTCCGCCACTCTGTTTTTCAACGTCATCCACCCGAGATCTCCGTAACTCTTGACTTCTCGCGCCTCGCACGCTACACTATTTTTTTTTTTTGTTTTTTTACACTTTTTGGTATTTTTTTTGTTAAACACTTTTTCTCGTTATATTACGTAGAGGGAGAATGGAAAGAAGTGAATGAAGACTTACCGGCAAGGGGGAGTGCAGACCTCATCTACGTTCCTTCGGCTCCCTCACGCTCTGAAAGACCAACGAACAAAACATTTCCAATCAGTATAGCGAAAGTGAATTGCAATTTATTTTAGTGATAATAAAAAGAATAGTCGATATATTCATAAAATTTCCGAAGATCGATGTCGCGTGCAAATTAACGGTAAATCCCCGAGCGATAAAAGTCGTGGAAGAGATGCGAAGTGAATCTTGGCGATTCCAAAAGCTCGATCATTCGCACTGCCATCCCATCCCAGCGTCACGACTAATCCTCTCCCGTTCGCCGCGACTCTCCTGCACATCCGTCTCTTCTCGGCAGCGTGAAAAATAATTCTCGCCCGTTCAGAATTAATACAGTGTGAATCGAAGGTGATTCACCGATCACTGCCTTTTCGTTCGGGCTCTAAAATTAGGTACCGAAGAAAATCGAATTGGCTTTAACAGCGCTTCGGGGCGTTCCTCGCGCACTCGGCTCATTAATTCGTTGATTAATCGTTAAAGGTAGGTAAGAAAAAAAAAAAAATTAGATATATATATTCATAGTCCGAACAATACTCGGGAATATTTTTCGATCGAGAGGCGCGAGGGGGGGGGGGGGGGGGGGGGCAAAGGGGAAATGAATAGAGGAAAAAGACGAGATGAAGAGAGATAGAGTATCGCGCCCGGCGATCCGAGGGGACCCCGAGGCCTTCATAAATTTACATGTCTTTGGCCGGGGGAATCATTTTTTATAACCGTTAAGAGCAGAGGAGACTTTAAGGCGCGAAGGCTCGCGAGCGGGAGTGCGAGAGGCGACAGGGAAAAAAAAATAAAATAAAATAAAATAAAATAAAAAATAAAAAAAAAGAAATCGAGAGGACAGAGTGAATTGGTCGAACTGAGTCTTCGGACCTACAGCAAAGAGTTGTAGCGTGCGGATCGGGCCGCAGCGAGCGAGAGAAAAAGAGGGACACCAACCGGCCATATTACGGGTCCCCATGGTGTTGCCCGTAATAACCATTCCATGTATCTACCGAGGCCGATGTGGGCTCACCGAGAAAGGGCCGTCTCGGGAGAGCCTCGAGAGGAGAGATAAAGAGAGCGAGAGAAAATAAAAAAAAAAAAAAAGAGGAGAAGATAAAAACGAGTGAAACCCTCGTTACCGTCTTCCTCCTTCCTCCGCCTCTACACTCGTCACCGTCGCGACCTCGCCAAATCAATTAACCACCGGCACCATTCGCCTTCTCCATCGATAAAACTATATTTATCCATTGGGCGAGCGCGAGTCTCTCTCTCTCTCTCTCTCTCACTCACTCTCTCTCAACTATAAAATAAATTCCAACGATATACCTCGACCGCTCGGGCACAGATCGGTATTCATCACTCCCCCGTAACCGATCTTGGCCCTCGATTGAGACGACAAACAAGATAGGCTTAGATTTTTTCGGCGCTCGGTTAACAATCTTCGAGTACATTTTTTGTTTTTTTTTTCCGGGTTAAAATCGATCGAGGCTAAAATTGGGTCGGAGTCTTCCGATTCGAAGGTCCCGACTCGTTTGAATGCACTCGAGCCTGCACGGAGCTTCGGACCTAAAGTTTGTAACACGTTGTAATTGTCTCTCGAGTTCGGTCGCTCG
>OY754494.1:13915515-14363462 GCA_963575735.1 Amblyjoppa fuscipennis | reverse complement strand
TCGCCGACGAGCTCGGGGGGGGGCAACGGATAGCATCGGGGAATATCGCGAATCGAGTCTGCGAATCGAACGGCTCTCGTCTCTCTCAATTCCCGGCTGGCGCCAACTCCGCGCTTTTAATTGTTTCGTTAACACGTTTCGAGCGAGAAACAGCGCGCGCGCGCGCGCCTCGTCCGTCCGTCCGCAGCGTCTCGGACGTCGTCCGCGCGCGGTTTTGCTCCGCTCCGACGAGCTGAGAGCTGTCGGTTGTCGAGAGGATAGCGAGAGCGGCGTCGATTTTCCCGCACGGCCTCGCCGAAGAGCATCTCGGTGAGGAGACACACGCGGCGGACGCGGATTCGCGACGAGGGGGGAGAAATCGGCGGAGGAACTGTTGTGAAACTCGACGGTGCGCGCAACTCTGTCGCTCACGAGTTTCGCGTACACGCTGCGGTATTACAAAGAGTCGAGTTGAAACCGCGAGTTGTTGTACAGGCAAATCGCCATAAAGCAACATTTGCATTTGTAATTGCGGTTCGTTCGCGTCATTAATAAGTAATTAATGGTGGATGTCCAGGCGCAAACGGAGCTCGAAGCTCCGAGCACACTCGCGATCGTGTCGAACTCGCGGTACACGTGACGTAACGCAATACTCGACGCACCATTCTCAATCAATTATCTTCTGTTTGTTTCTTTCTTTTTTTTTTAATTTTTAACTAATTTACAAACTCATTCTTATTTGAGCTCGTAATCGACGAATGAGAGAAACGAGAGAAAAACAACAATCTAACTCCGATTTAATGACTAATTAAGTCAATGAGTCTCGATGATGATTCAATGTACCTCGGCACTGTATCCATTATCCTCGCTGGAACAAAGTAGCGTGTCGCGGGGGTGGGGGGTGTCGACGGTGGAGTGGGGGGGAGGGGAGAAAATCGCGCGTTGATTCACCATCCGCAGGTTCCGCCGGATATCTTCGTCATCCCGCACTGATTTTATCGAGAACAGGTGTTTACCGTTTGGCCGATTAATTTTTAACTGTAAAATAAATATGTCTATATATATATATACATATATATATATACATGTGTGTGTATATTCAAGCGTCGTTGTAGAGAGCAGGAATGAAAAAAAAGTCCACGTCAGGCGTTCCGAGTCTACGACGTATAGAGCGCGTTAAGACAGCGTAGAGTGTATATCGCGCGCGCGTTATTAAGACTCGTGGGGATGGCGCCCCAGTCGAGGCCTCGACGACGAAGACGAGGACGACGACGACGACGACGACGACGCTCGACGGCGACGACGCTCCACGACGAAGGGCGTCGCGACGTAGTGGGGGAGTCTGCGGCCGCTACGGCAGAACTAAGGGGTTGTTTGCCTCATCGGGAAGCTCCGGGTTCCTCGGCCACCCTCTCTCTTTCTCGCTTACTTCGTACGCCCTCCGTCACCCCCTGACCGTCAGCGACCCCCCACTTTCGGTCCTGTTTTGCATAGGGCCTGCGCGGGAAAGCCAGCGCTCCTACGTATACGTCAAGCACCACCAGCACCACCGGCAGCAACCCCTGGCAGCTCTCTCCCGTACGGCTCTCTCTTTCTCTCTCTCTCTCTCTCGAGATCTCTCGCAGAGTCTCCTTTCACCCTCTTTGCTCCGCTCGGCTCTCGATCTCTCTTTCCACTTCAGTCTCTCGTTCGGCGAGCACTTCGATTTGTCGAATACGCCTTCGTCGAGACTCGCGATAGCGAACCCTCTTTTCACTCTCTTCCATTCCTCTTTTCCCTCTCGATGCCCGATGGAGAAACTACGCCGGGATGTACGAAGAGAGAAAGAGCGCAACCCTCCCGATTGGCGAGCGGAGGAAACGGAGATGCCTCGAGTTTTCTTGGGTTAGTTAGCGGACGTGTTTCATCTAGACACATGTTTTTTTTTTATCTCGAAACCGGTAGACGAGCTACACCGGATACACAAAGTAAGAAAAAAAAGCTTCTGAAAATGAGACTACTAGTTACGATAGCAGGGATCGAAAATTCAGCGGGATCTGCGATGGGGTGTGCAGATAAGAGTGTTTCCTTCGATTCGCCAGGACTACTCGGAGGTTTCAGGCTTCGTTGTCAACGCATGCAGATCGCTTGATAATTATGCCGGCTTTGGGAGAGGAGGCGTGATTGGCCAGCCAATCAGCGAGGCTTTCGGTATTCTCGTCGTTTCCGGGGCTTGCGGAGACGAAAGGGGTGTACGCGGACCAGCAGCTTCCGAGCGGAGTTCCGCCGAGTGGGGGACCAAAGTTAGTTAACGCCTCTGCCGGCCTCGCAAAGCGTGTAATTAAGCAAAACAGAGAGAGGAGTTCCTCGGTCGAGGTGGATGGGGTGGAGTGGCAGGAGGGAATGAAATTGAAGAGGGTAGCGTCGAGCTCCTCCCAACCTCCGGGAGAGTTTCAACCCTCTCTCGCGGCCCCGTCGCGTCTCGGCCGGGAGGTCTCGAGATAGGCCAGTCGCGAGGAGTGGGGAGTTGGTTAGCGCGCATGCATAATTAGCGGGCATCGTCGAGGGTGGACAGCGAGGCACAGCCAAAGTAGCGAGGATGTATTATAAACTCGATTCTACTTGCTGCACGAGATAGCACGCCAGGCTGCAGGGTGGAGTCGCGCCAAAGCCACCGAGGGCGCATGTGCCAGCATCCGGCTTTCGCGAAAAGGAATATACAGAGAGTGAGAAAGCCCTCCCCGCACCCCCGACCGCCCGTCCACCCTCCCGAGAGGATATAATGTATTCATAACACAGCCAGCGCCAGGAGACCTCAGGCTTCCTGCAGCCTCGAGCTGCTACCCCGCTTGTCTCGCTTACCCCCTTCAACCCTCGCCTCCTCTCACCTCGGCCGACACTCACCTCACTCGAGCATCCCCCTCCGCCTGCGCACGCGGATAGACCCGTAGAGCTTCACCCTTTATGCAGTCTCTGTACATGTAGCTGCGCAAAGTTGTTCCCGAGAGTGAAACAAAAAAAAGAAAGATGCCAATGAACTCGGCAATCTTCTTGTTAACGCTGCGGAGCTTCTCGGAGGAAAAACGGTTTTTCCTCGAGAGGCGATTTCGCGTATTCGAGCGAACGGGAGCGGTCGCCGATGAAACCGTGCACAGTTCCTCGGCATTTATTGTCGGATCGATGCATAATAAAAAAAAATCTGTCCTTTCTCGGACAGAGAAAAAAGAAAGTTCCAACGATTGATGCAAATGAGGAGTTTTTCCGTCAATGGCAACGGATACAGATCTCGATTCAGGGGAACTATTAGAACTATTAGGAACTGTTCCCGAGAGTGAGAAGCAAGAACGACGCCGATGGGCTCTGCAATCTTCGTGTTAACGCAACGCAGCTTATTGGAGGAAGAAACCTTTTTTTCCTCAAGAGCAGTCGCGAACGAAACCGTGCACGGTTAACCGTGCACAGTAATAAAAAAAAAAACCTTTCTTCTCTCGGACGAAAAAAAAATAAAGTTCTAACGATCGATGTAAATGAGGAGTTTTTCGGTCGATGGCAACGGATACAGATCTCGATCCGGCAAAACTATTAGAAGCGCTTCCGGATGGCAGGGGTGGGTTCGCCGATCGTGCGAGGGGGGATGACGCGACGCCCGGTGACCAAGGTCCGGGGAGAGCGTACAGGCCATGCACGAGAATCGGCACGAAGATGGACGAGTCGGGATGCGGCGAGGGGTGTGTGTGCTTTTCCGCGTGCTTGGCCACCGACACATGTCGTACCGTTGGGCGCCACTAGAGACAGCTTTTCCTACGCTTCCCTCCTCCGGTCGAACGGGGCTCTCGAGGCGACTTCTCCACCGGCAAAGGCAACGACACCAGAATGGGGGGAGGGTTGCCTCGTTCCCCGTTCTTCCCTCGTGTATGGAGCTTTCTCTCCCTTGGAGCCGTCTGTATATCACGTCGCCGCCTAACATCGACGGCGAAAGACCGAGAGAACCGAGAGAGAAGGCGAGGGTGGACCGGCGAGGAGAGATAGTACAAGAGTTAGGGTAGCTTTTGCGGTTCACCCCCGAAGGACACGGTGTCATCGGGCACAATTAGGGAGTTGAGTCTGGGTGATCAACGCGTGTTGCACGTCCGTCCCCGAGCCCTTATCGTGTCGTTTTCCGGTGGATGGAAAAATCATCGGCGTCGCGCGCAACTTTGGGCGAGCAATTTACATCGCGGCTGAAGCGAATTTGTTTTAATGAAAAGAGAAAATTCTTTCCTGTAAATCGAGGATATTTTAGAAGTCAAGTGGATTTTTAAGGGACGCAATAACCTCCTCGGCTTCCGGGATATTAGCGCTTGGCGGAAGGTCGTCGAGAGGCGGGCGAGGAAGAGGCCGAGGGGTCGCTGAGAGTAAACGGGAGCCGAGGCTCGATGTTTTTAATAAGCGCGAAGGCGGAACTGTGTAGCACGTAGAGGATATTACCGGGGGCAGAGAGAACCGGCGACGACATCGGACGGCAAGGTCCTCTTCGTCCCTCTTCGCCTCGCAAATCCACAGCCCTTTTCCAAGAGCCCTTGGCGACTTGGCGCGACCGAGGAGAAGACGGCGACAGGAAGGAGCTCCGGGGTGAACCGACCGTGTACAGCCCTCTCTAATTAACTCACACTCATGCACTCCGAGCCTTCCACTGCATGGTTGCCGGCTCGTGTGTGCGAGTGGATCGCTCTCTTGAAAAAAACAAAAAAATAGAAGAAAAAACCGACCATGAACTTTTCTGGACGTTCGGCCGGGTAAAAGAAATACCAAAGTCAACATTTTTTTCTTGATTTCTCTAGACTTGTATGCATAGATCGAGCGAATTTCTTAGTTCCGCGAACTCTATTTTGGCATTTTGGACATTGAATAAAATATCAATGACTCAAGTAAAATTCGCTTGCCGGCTGCCAAAGAAAAAAAATTGTTATTTCAATTCTACCTTCAATTCTTACAATTCTATACGGGATTGAAACGATGACATACAACCTTGACAGTCTTGCCGTCGTTGTTTCAACATCATGTGGAATTGTAAGCGTTCAAAGTAGAATTGAAATTTTTTTTTAAATCCTTTGGCAGCTCGCAGACATTTTTTTTTTTCAGTGTATTGATATTGGTATTTATCAGTTAGTTATGAGTTATGCCCGAGCTATGGATGCACGGGGGTTGCGCTTTGGTCATTTCGTTGCACTTTTCGTTTAATAATATAAATTGCACATAAGAGTGGCTGAAGGACTTAGGTCGACGGCCAATTGGTATTAAATACACATGTACCTCGACATGTCTCACGACAATCTACGCTGTCATGCTATGCATAAAAAATTCTTTCATCTGGCGCAGTATCAAAAAAAAAAAAAAAAAACCACTTCCACTAGTGGTAAGTTTTAAGTATAAACAATTAGTAACAAATGTTCTGTATATTTTTTTTACTAGATATAATGTAAAGACCCGGATTTTCAGTGCACTAATCACGAATAAAAATAGATTATTTAGATCCCTGAATATGACAACACTCAGGATTTCTTCCGCTGATTATTTGTTTCTGCTAAAAAAATGTGAACGCAGCGCGTTACAGTTATCGCGCGTCCGCCAGGCATTCGATACATTTCGTGACTCGCGCTATGCAGCCTTTTCCCAAGAATTGACTATCAGCCAAGAGAAATAATGATTCAAGACAGTTTCATTAAATCCCCGAGAGCGATTGACAAGCCGAGGACGGTGCTGAGGTTCTCTCCGTCCTCATCGAGCGTGCTACGTGAAGCTTTGGCCTAGATGTCTTGTCCACCATTGCCGAGACTCTGAGTTTGCTCGATGTTTTGCCTCACCCGCGAAACGTGAAAATATTCATTCCCCGCTTGGCTGAACCCGCGGTTTTTCCGCGATGCTTACCGGACTGTCAAGCATTCGACGGGCCGGCCTCTCGGCGTTCTTGTCGCCAGAAGCTTCCGTGGAGTTTGAACGATCAAATCTCTCTCTCTCTCTTTCCCTCTCCCGGCATTAATTAATATAATCGTCACACTTTGCCCCTCTCCCGATCAGCGACGACAATCTCTGCGCCCACCCCCCCCCCCCCCGCTCCTCTCGCGCCCACCGATCGTCGAACAACTACGTGAGATACCTCTTGTCGCGTCCCTGAACTCTAATCACGATTAGATCTTTCTTTCTGTTTCCATCTCGGCTATCGTCGCCGCGCCGATTGCTCATGTGCCGCACGTCGCCGGCTCGTCTCTATCCGCGAGCTTGCATTAACGCACCGTGGAGAGAGACAGAGACAACCCTCGCCTCTGTGTCGGGGCGCCTTCATACTTCGTCAATCCCGGGGCTTACACATGTCTCCATTGAATATTCTTTTCATGAATGGGGCACCGAGAGGCATACCGTTCTCACACCTGGGAGAGCGAGAGAAAAACGAGAGATTCATACGACGAGAGGCGTGTTTCGCTGCCGAGCCAGCAATGAGGACTCCGAGCGGCGACGACGCTCTCGATGACTTACGTGCCAACGCGGAGCACCGCGCCGCACTCTCGACGCCAATCGGAGGAATTACGAATATGTGAATTATGTCGGGAAGAATTTTCTTTATTTTAGTTTTTTTTCTTATATATTTTTTTTATGTATGGATATTTTTAATTTTTATTATTATTATTATTATTATTATTATTATTTTATGATACGAGGCGGTCGCAGGGACAAATTGTCGCTGGTTCCGGACTTCTATCCGCACTCGCCGCTGTCGTTGATTTCTCATTAGCGGGCGACGGTGAGCCGCATGGAATAAATATAAAGGCCGAAGGAATGGAATTTATTTTCCATCTCTCGACGCCGGCGTATATTATTGATAAACGAGCGATGGGAATCCTCGCGAGGTTTGCTGCGGGGCTTCGGCCCGGGAATTTCGCCTCCGCCGAGCCGGTAATCGCGCACTCATCAGGCACCCTCGCTGTATTACATTAATGATATTGATTCGGAAAAATACAATCAAGCCGCGGCCGCGATTCTCACCCTACGCTCCGAGCTCCTTCTTTCTTCCCCGCTGTGTGTGCTCGTGCGATTTTTTTTTCTATGTGTGCGCACTCCGTATGTGTATAAGGGTGTGTGTGTGTGTGTGTGTGTGTGTGTGTGTGTGTGTGTGTGTGTGTGTGTGTGTGTGTGTGTGTGTGTGTGTGTGTGTGTGTGTGTGTGTGTGTGTGTGTGTGTGTGTGTGTGTGTGTGTGTGTGTGTGTGTGCGCGCGCGCGCGCGCGCGCGTGTGTGTGTGTGTGTGTGTGTGTGAGAGCGCGTGTGCGTGTGTGTGTGTGTGTCAGTCGAGCTAGGCGGGGTAAATATATCGCTCGCGAGAGTACATATTTACTTTGCAGGTATATCTGTGCGCGATATGTGCCATACTTGAGACTGTGTGTGTGTGTGTGTGTGCAAGGCTCGAGCGCGCATCCCGGCAAATCGGAGATGGACGTAATAGCGGATCAAATAAGGGAGAATTTTCTTACTCCCGATATAATTTCGCCCATCAAAATTTCAAGTACTATTTTCTGAAGAAAAATATTTCCTTTAAGCATTATTATTATCAAAAATATTTCACGGTTTGAGACTTTTTTTTCGCTCAACCTGTGATCATTAGTGAATAAATCCCGTAGCTATGTTAGTATAATGCTAAGTGTATTTAAGCGTATAGTAAAAAAAAAGACAGATCTATTGAATACTACGATAGCAGAAAGTCTATAGAGAAAATAAGTGCTGATGGACTATGACACGAAATGTGATACTAAGATAAGTAACAGTTAAGGGCTTTTGTAAAAGGTTGGAGAAACCGTACATGTAATAAACAGATACAACAGGACTTTTTTTTTTTCCTCGGTCCCCGATGGAACTATTTTGTCCGAAGAGGCCGCTCGCAGCGCACAGTGATTTACGGAATTTCTCTCGAACGAGAGATATCGAATGGTATTTCTTATTAATATCCGATGGGGCTTTACCTTTCGGCTTACTTCGTTATCACGCTCGTACTTCCGTGTATCTACAGTTATATCTGCGTTTCCGCCCTTCAGCCGCCGCGCCTCATTTGCACCCCCCTCGCTGCCCACCACCGCCGATGTCCTCGAACGATTCTACCGTAGATTTATCATTTGATTTCCGCAAATATTACGCTCTCATTCACTCTCGTTATAGAAGCAGGAATACATAAACAGCCCCGCGACGCTGATATAATATTGCGGTTCATTTCTGGAGGGTGGAGTGGGTGGCCGAGTGTCCTTGGTTTGCACTTAACCACCCCAATGGCCGAGCTATTCGCCCCAATCCCCGCGCTTCCGATCGTCCTCTATCTTTCTTCTTCCGTTCATCCGACCCATTTCCACACTACGGCCACGCGCGCGACCAGCAGCCCCGCTAATGACAGTAATTTTCCCGGGTAGAATATATTTTCGTGTATTTATCCCGATTGTCCGCGATCGCTCGAAGCTCAAACGCCATTAACCCCCACACAGGAAGCTCACGAAATCGTCCGGTCCCTCGCCGTTCTCTCTCTCTCGCTCGGCTACCCGCAGCGACCGTACGCGCGCTCACGCACTATCTCGTCGCTTTCGCGTCAACCAACCACCCCGCCCCGACCAATCCCTCGCGCCAATTGACGTCGAGCCGATAAATAATTTAGCCTCTTTTATTCTTGAACCTTTGTCACTCGGAAGCCGGTGTTATTGCGTCTTGGCGATGATCTTATCTGGGAAAGAAAAAAAACCGTTGTCGACAACTAACGGCGATACCGTTGACGAATTTCTAGAATTTGGCAATGTTGCTTTCCTTAAGCCGTTAAAAATTGAGCGGCGACACATCGCGTCGCGTGACCGAGAGCTGAGGCGTATTTTTTTTATTTTTTTTTTTATTTTTTTTTATTTTTATTCTGTATACAAAGAAAATATGTCCTCCGGATTTTAGTCACGCGATATCTCAATCTTGATGCACGCATTGCAGGGAGTTTCGGAGCTTTGAGAAATTGGGAGAGTCGCGAGATCTCTTGTTCGAGGTGATTATCAGCTGTTCATCCTCATTTTTTTTTTTCTCGGGAATAATTTAAAAATTTTTAGAGAATAATTTTTCGATACTAGGAATCTTCGGTATTTTCTGCAATTTTTTATACCGCCAATTTTTCTTTCGACCCGGAAGGGCCAAAAATGTTTATTTACAACAAGCAAAGTCGATGCTTGTGATGCTTCGATTTTATTTGTATCTTGTATTTTATATACAAAATAAATATGTCCTCATTTTAGTCTCGCGAAATTGGGAGAGTCGAGAGATCTCTTCTTCGAGGTGAACCTCAGCTCTTCGTCCTTATTTCTCGAGAACAATTTATCAGAGAATAATTTATCGACGGCAGGAATCTTCGATATTTCTTACAATATTTCTACCGCGATTTTTTTTTTTTTTTTTTTTTTTTTTTTTTCTAAACGGGAAGTGCCGAAAACCCTAAAAAAGAAAGAGCAAACTCGATGCCTTTGATCCTTCGATTTTATTTGTTTTTTGTATTTTATATACAAAATAAAAATGCCCTCATTTTAGTCTCGCGAAATTGGGAGAGTCGAGAGATCTCTCCTTCGAGGTGATCAGCTCTTCATCCTTATTTCTCGAGAACAATTTATCAGAGAATAATTTATCGACGGCAGGAATCTTCGATATTTCTTACAATTTTTCTACCGCGATTTTTTTTTTTTCTAAACCGGAAGTGCCGAAAACGCTAAAAAAGAGAGAGCAAACTCGATGCTTTTGATCCCTCGGAACTGGCGCGATTCACAGTGTCCAGTCAGCACGCAATGCCGTCTGTTCGTACGAGTTTGGCCGGTTGATAATTTCGCGGAACGATTAATCATATTAATTGCAACTCTCGCGAGTGTACGATCGGGCGTCTGGGCTGTCGGCTAGCGGCATTTGTGCCGCAGCGCGACGGGGCCCAGGCCCGGCGCGCGATTCTGTTATAACCCACTCGGACTTCGGGTACAGACTCGGCCCCGAGAACCGGAGGAAGTTAACTCGATGCTTAATTATAAATTGTAATTAGCGCGGCAGTGGTACGGTGCCGGGGCGATTAATTAACGTGTCCCCCCCCCCCCACCCACCCGTCGGTCCCGACACGGGGCATCGAGTCCGAGAGAGAGAGGGGGGCCTATTAATTATTAACCGGCGGAGGGAAAACGCGTATCCGGCCCTCCGCGCGCACGGTGGCGACTCGCATCAATCCGGAGCTCCGTCGAGCCTTTTTCATCGTTCAAACCACGCTCGGTTTATTCCTCTCGATTCGGAGGCGTCGGTCGTAATTCCATTCGACTGATATGTTGCACAATCGGGATCTTCTTTATTCGTCGCTAATCATAATCGCTCTGTAATCGTCACGGACAATTAGCGACAATGGCAAGGTGAATTTATTTTTTAAAACAATTTTTGTTTTTCTGCTCTCCTAAGCGAAGGAGACCTCCCGACCCAACGATAATCACGTGTACTTTATATTACATCCTCTCCGCTACACACAGGTGATAAGGGGCCGTAAAGTTTTACGACTCTACAAAAAATACTTCTAATCATAAGGCGCGGGAGCGGCTTCTCTCGATCATTATCATTATTATTATTATTATTATATATATATATATATATATCTTCTTTCGTTTGGCTTTTTGTTTTTCAATGTTTTTTTTTTGTATTTTTCTCCGCTTCGCTCAACTTCGTTTAAACTTCGAAATAACCACTCTCGGAGTCCGAGCTCGCGCTCGACGATGCATTCGCCGACTCGGATGGTTACTCGGTGGGCAATTAATGCCGGTGATAATTAATCGATTGCCGGGAAGACCTCTCGATGGTTTTATGTATGTCTTTTTTTTTTTTTTTTTTTTTTCAATCTTTCTATATCTCGATTTGCTCGAATCGCACATCTCCGCTCCCGGTCGGCTCGCTTTATTCCTCTTCCTTCTCTCGTTATTTTCTTCTACCCTTCCACGGTGGCTCTCCTCGAGATCAATGGACACCCTTTCCAGCACTTAATTGACTGGCACCGGAGCGCCAATGCGATCCTCAGCAGCATCACTCGCAGCCGTGCCTCTCTTTGCTAATTACCGGTCCCCGTCGGGGGGGCGGGGGGCCCCCGCGCGCGCATAATTGCCGGGAATTAAGGAATTTAACTCGGTAGATGGAAGCCCGGGAAGCTTCGGACGCGCCAACTCCCGATGCCCGGTCACTCATTAAGTGGCCCGACTGATTGCCCACTTGCCGTCACTAAGCGCTATACTGTAAACACTCGGGGCCTCGTAATTGTCCGCGCGCCATCCAATCGCACCGACCCAACCCGTACCGCGAGAACCCCCATCGCGATCTTTGGCGTCTTTCCGATTGCTCCGCTTTCGAGAATTTTAATCTCATTATGCGCCGTTACCGAGCCAATAATTATCGTGATCCGATTCGAAGAATGCGGTACGATACTCTCTTTCCTCGCTGGCCGAGCAGACTCGGCCTAAGCTCGCGTCATTCCCGAGGAGGAAAGATAAATAACAATAATAAAAAAAAATAAAGAATAATTACAACCGCAGCCAAAGGCGGCAAATGCCGTGCCCACGATAATTACTCTCCGAGTAAAATCGTAAGCATGCGGCAATCGTTGCGAAATTACCGAAGCTCGCGATTCTCAATTAAACGTCGCGCTGCTTCACGGGGAATTGCATACTCCACCGAGCGTGCGGTTCAATTTTTTTTTCTTTTTTTTTTTTTGTTCGTTCTGTCGAGTTTTTTAACTGACTCGAAACACGTTATGTTTGTTAGTAACATATTTTTTTTTTTTTTTTTTTTTTTTTTTGCGGAAATATAAAAACGCATGCAACTCGAACAAAATGTAATGGCGAAAATTTAAAGATTTCAGCGCGACATTCCAACTATTGTGAATGATGAACAATGAAATAGTGAACTGGACGTTTGTAAAATCGCGATCGTTCCATTCACTCAATGTGTGAAACGCCGGAAAAATCACTCAATAAACGTGGCTGAACGAGCGCGTTCGACGGCCAATTGGCAATGTGCAATACAGACAGTAAAAAAATAATTTCGTAAAATTGAAATACGAACTTTCGTAAAGATAATTTTGTTGAACAAGTGACAAGCTCGTTTGTTCAGCTTTGAACATAGAAACATGTACGTTTAATTTCTGTGTCATTAATGATTTTAGTTTGCACTTTTCTTTGCAAAACTACGGGCGAATTGTGCGATTGAAAAATTAACAAATAAAAAATTGTGAACGTTTGCGGACAATAAGTTGTCAAAAGTGCAAACTCTTTACTTACAATGTACGGAAAAAGGGCTAAGTTTCTTAAGTATTAGAAAAACTCTTATACTTTATACATTGTCAATAAATTCTCTACGACTTTTTGAGCGAACCGATAGCGGGAGGATCAACGGTTAATCGTCTTTCCAGTTCTTACCCGATATTTTTTTTATCTATATATAATTTTTTTTTTTTTTTTTTTAATTTTCTACTCTAACGAGCAATCAGCCGTAGCTTCGTGTGTCGTTCGTCAATGAGCTAAACACTGAGCCTCTCGTGTTATTGCCGACCCGAGGCAATTACCGTCAATCGTAATATATACCTAGTGTACGCACGCTAACGCGAATAACACTGGTTCTCTGCTCGAACATTTGCGTCACTGCTACAAATGAACGGAAAGATTACGCTACTTACCGCCGAGCCACGGAATCGGGGATAGGCGGAATTTCACCTTTTTTTTTCCCTCTTCCTCTCAATCAGTTTTCAAAGCATCGCTGAAGGCTGTCACGTGTATTTTTTTTTATCAAATTCGACCTCGAAACGAAGTGTACAGATTGTAGAAAAATGTTTGTCGGTCGGCCCGTGAGTGAGTACTCATTTTTTTTTTATATTTTTTTAAAAATAAACATTTATAGAAATAAATATTTACTGAAAATAAATATCAATTAAGAAAAAAAAATTTATTGAAACTAAATATTAATTAAAAATAGAAATTTATTGAAACTAAATATTCATTAAAAATAGATGTTAATTTGAATTGAGTAAAGATTTATTTGCGAAGCAGCCGTCAAACAATTGTTTTCGTTTGTGCTTTTTGGTTTCAGGATTGTATTATGTTTATCCGCTCGATTGGGACGCATTAGCGTCCGAGTATGAGAGACTTTGTCGTGGATCGAAAGAATCGTCGACACGGATCGATGATTCGAGACACGGTGAAACAGTTCGAGCCGAGCGTACTCGGTGTCCGGGCGCGTCCGACTCCAATCTCACGGTGTTGCGCGAGATATTTCGTTCGCTCGCTCTTTTCTCAGTTGCGTAGTTTTCTTTTTTTTTATTTACCCGTTCGATTCTCTCCCTGACTCGGCACAATCCGGAGAGAGCAAAGATCTCGGGGCAACAATCGAACGAGACTCGAACAATCTTTCTCCGTAGTTCGCGGGCTGTATCTCCGTCTATCGCAATGTGCCGCTCGAACGCCTCCGCAACACTCTCGACACGGCACTCCTTCCCCTCTCTCCATCTATTTTACGTACGCCGTTAGTAAATCTCCCCCCCCCCCGCCCCGCTCCGATTAATTGGATATTCGTGTATTTCCAATGGAGATCCAGAGCCTCGGACGAATCTGAGAAATCGTTTGTAGGGAAGTTCTACGAAAAAGAATAGCGTTAAAAAAATAATAAATAATAAAGGAAGCTTGATCGAGCTGCGGGCGAGGCGACGATGAGAAAGATAGTGGAGGGGGGGCCTTGGCAACGTGCTCGCCTCGTGGCCCGGCCTCGCGGTCTTAACTAGTCACTGGCAACACCGCTACGACTCCCCAAAGACTCTACAAAGTTATTCTTATTTTTATCCACCGCTTTTTATTTTTTTTTTATAAAAAAAAAACATAAATAAAAATGATCGCTATTATGATTTTTATTGTAAATGGTATTATCCCACACGCGATGGGCAGATAATGGCTACACACCTCAGTCGCAGGCTCCTCTCTCCCGTCGTAACAACAAGAGTCGTTATTTTGTATCTCTTTCTCCGCACAACACTGAACCGGCTGACCTACCACGAGTTTTGTTTACAATGCGCGCGTTTTATACGTTCCACAACAGCCACGCCGAGAGCGAACCTCGTGCGAGCTCCACGTGGTTTCGTAGAAAAAAAAAAAAAAAAAAAAAAAAACAAAACAAAACAGATCGATATATATCGAACGAGAGCACTTGTTTATACCACTTTGCCTATTCGTCTCGAGCACTATAAAAAAAAAAAAAAAATGACGATTGGAAATAAAAATAAATATCTCGTCACAAATCTTTACAATCTTTTTCTTCGTCTTCCACTTCCCTGAATCCGATCTCTCACCGTTTCGATCTCACGTAAATTCATCGTTGTATACATATATATATGTATCACATATATATATGTATCACATATATATATATATATATATATATAAGATTTTTTTTATTTCTCTCCCGTTTCCCTCATCCCGTGTGCATTTTGCCGCGAACCACTGGTCAAACTTCTTCAGCCGGTACAAAAGCTTTTGTTTCTTCGTCTTCCACCTCGTCGGCGACACTGGCGCATTGCCACCGAAGTACCTTGGCGATCTTGGCGGCTCGCGACTTCGAGATTCCTTTATGCTTCCATCAAACGTTACAAGCCACCCATGGCACTTTTATCTTCCGGTGGTTTTCTGGTCGCAGCGCTGCGTCGTCACGCACAACTCTCCGTTATTCCTCTCGCCCTGCCCGCCTCCCCCCCCCCCCCCCCCCCCCTCCTCGAGACAAAGTGAGAGATCTCGGTCTTCTCGATGTTCAGCGTCGCGGAGAAAACTCTCGACTATTCACTCTCGATCGATCGATTGTTTTTGAATTTTTTTTTTTTTTTATTCTTATTTTTATTTCATAAACCCACTTCGATATTCCCGCGGTATCGACGCGACTCGTTCGCACCGCCACTTCGCGCTTCCGTTCCGTTCAACCTCTCGACTTCCTCGCCGGATCTCTTCGTGGACCGTCGTATGGTTTGTCCGACTTAGCGATGATCGCGAACGACGCTCGCGAGCCTTTAATCAATCGATGTCGACGTCGATTCCACCCGGTCGAGCACTTGTTCTCGATTCCTTGGGCCGCTCTCCACTTCCGGTTTGCCCTCGACAATCTCGCGTCCACCCGCTCTTCCTCAGTCTTGTAACTTTGTCTCGTCGTTGCCTTCGCTAAGCTTCCACCAGCTGGCGATGCTTTTTTTTCGTTTTCGTTTTTTTTTTAAATTATTTTTCGTTTATCATTGTTTATTAACCGCGTGACAGAAAACCGCGTGGTGCAGTTTCGCATGGAGCGTGCGCCTCGTCCAGCGTCCGACACGATACTACTACCTCACTCCCCTTCTCGCTCGCTCCTTCTCTCGCGCTATCACTGTCTCGCTCCCACCGTCCACACCCCCACTTCGCGAAGCCTGCCTTCCTCGCGCGCGATGTACCACGATACTATAGGATAACGCCGCTGCTACCTATATATATATATATATATATATATATATATATATATATATATATATATATATATATATATATATGTGTGTGTGTGTGTGTGTGTGTGTGTGTGTGTGTGTGTGTGTGTGTGTGTGTGTGTATCCATTGGTTCGTTCTCGCACACAAATCGCTGGCTCTCTCTCTCTATCCTTCTGCTCCTTCATTTATATACTTTCTCATTCTATTTTACGAATCTCGTTCTCTCGCGCTTTCTCGGAGCATTCTCAGCTATCTCGCTCTCACCCGAACGTCGCGGTCGCCATACGTCTAAGTCCCTGTCTTCTCGCCCCGTCCGTCCCTCACTATTTATCTCGAAGCCTTTGTTTTACTTTTTTTTTTTTTTTTTTTTTTTTTTTTTGAAATAAATATCTCCGTCCGTCGTCCGCACTTTCGCCGTCTCTTCGCGCAACTGCGCGCTTTCCGGCGACCTTTATTTCCGTTCGCGTAACACCGGGATTCGAAACTTCGAAACTTTTTTTATTTTCCCGAGGATCCCCCGCGCAAGCTTCCCCGTGCATTCGTTTCTCTTTCGGAGCGACGCGAGAGTGTTGCTGAGATCGATCGTCGATTCCGAATGCTCGTTGAACACACTCATTGTTTATTTATTTATTTTTTTTATTATTATTTTTTTATTATCAGTCTGTCCTTGACGCGTTGCACGATCGCACGGGCTTTCGAATAGTTCCCTTAGCGTGTGAAGATTAAAATGTTCACCGGCGACGCGTGTCTGTTCGACCGTTTGGTTCTTTTCTTCATTTTTTTTTCTTCTTCCTCGCGTCATTTCATTTTTCCCTTTTATAACTTTTTAATTTTTAATTTTTAATTTTTCGAGGGTTTCTCGCGCAAGCTTTCATGCGTATTCGTTTCTCTTTCGGGGAAAGGCGAGAGTGTTGCTGAGATCGATCGTCGATTCCGAATGCTCGCTGAACACACTCATTGTTTATTTTTTCTAATTATATATATATTTTTTATTATCAGTCTGTCCTTGACGCGTTGCGCGATCGCACGGGCTTTCGAATAGTTCCCTTAGCGTGTGAATATTAAAATTTTTTACCGCATGACGCGTGGGTGTTCGACCGTTTAGTTCTTTTCTTAAAACGTTTCTTTTTTTTTCTCCTCCTTACATCATCTCATTTTTCCCGACATCGAGATTTCTCAGCGGACATTATACCCCGCTATCCGACGTCCTAATTGGAAAGCGCCTCAAGTGCAGAGATACCTTTCACGCGAGATCCGAGAACGAGCGAGCGTCGGAGATAGATAAAAAGAAATACAAAGGTGGGGAACAGCGAGCAGCACAGGTAGATTCGTTCGGTACATAAAAGCAAGTATAATGGGTGGCTCCGGCCAAAGGTCTCCATCTCAGCGAGGCGAGGCGCGTGTTGCATTTCTCTGTAATAAACAACGCAACACCTCGCGTATCACTTGGGCCCAAGTAAAAAAAAAAAAAAAAAAAAAAATTCATAAACAAAAAAAATTCTAAGCAAACTCGCCGTTTCGATGATCTTAGAGAATTCATCGTAGTGACCGAAGGATCGCTGGAGCGGCGCGGAGCGCGAGGAACGACGAGACAGTGCGCAGGCGCGTGTTGCATTTCTCTGTAATAAACGAGGCGACACCTCGCGTATCACTTTGGCTCGAGTAAAAATAAAATTCACAAATAAAAAAAAAATCGAAGCAAATTCGACGTTTCGATCTTGGGGAATTCATCGTAGTGACGCGAAGGATCGCTGGAGCGGCGCGGAGCGGACGCGCGAGCGCGAGGAAAGACGAGACAGGGCGCAAGCGCGGAAGATCCTCGATAGATCCGGCGCGGCCGTCGCCTCTCTGCCGTACCTACTTGGAAGCTAGTTCGCGTTCGGAATTAGCGTGGAAGTGGAACGGGTGGGAAAGCGCGGGCGAGCGGGGCGCATGCCTCAACATTCAATAAAGCATCGCTCGAATAAGAGCGGACCGAAATAATCGTAATCATAAATAATCGCGGCTAAATATATCCGTTAGTCGTTTCGCCGGTGATGTGTTCACTCGGGCACCAACTGCTGTCCTCCCCCTCCCAATCTCGACGGCCCGATGTATGCTGTATCGCCGTAATCACTTTTCTCGATGTTGCACCCTTCATAAATATTATGGAAATTATGGAATTTATGGGTCTGAGAGGAAAAAAATATAGCAGCTAGATAATACAAATAAAAAACTGTAAACGTCGCTGCTTACGATCCACGCCATTAACTATGATCATTCGTTCCACTGCTCGACAAAATGCGGCCGCAAGAATAAAGATTCGGGCAGGGACTCTCAAATAAATATTAAGTTGGCCGAACAAAATGTTTTAGAGGCTCAAAATCATTTTGGTGAAATCATCAAAAAATCTTGTGAATTGATCTTTATTTTAGTTATGCAGAGAAAGTGTTTATTTGAACGTTTCCCGTCCAAATCTTTCGTTGATTGAAGCGTATTTTTCATCAGTGTTTCTAATATGTCAGAAGATTTATTGTTTATCGATAAGGACGTCAGAAGACTGAAAACCGATGGTTAATCGGTTTTCTAATGCGTAATCACTTTTCTCGATATTGCACCCTCTATACATATTGCGGAAATTATGGAATTATTTATTTGTGAAATTTATGGGTCTGAGAAGAAAAAAAATATAGCAGAGATCATGTAAAGTGAGATCTGCAAAAATCGCTTACGGTCGACGCCTCTAACTATGATAATTTTTTTTCTAATGTGTCAGAAGAGTTATCGTTTATCGATAAGACGTCAAAAGATCGATAAATATCATCCTTTTCCCTCTGTAATTTTCACAAAAGTTCAGGTAAATGGAGACAACATTTGCGGTCTTGAAAACTCCTACGTTTACACCAAGGCACATTATTAATCGCTAATTATTTTCCGTATTTTTTTTACAATAATTACAATATCTAACTGTTACATTTATTATTTTATTTTTTTACTAATTTTTTTTTTTTTTATACCCAACGAAATGCACCTTCAAATTAAATAGGACAGCCATCGCGCACCATCGGCTGTAAGCCGTACAGCTATATATATTTTATTCTCGACCATTAGAACGAGTAACTGCGTTCATCCAGCCACTACCCAGCTGCGGTTGCGTGTATTATCTTGTATACACATTGTATATTTCATGGCGTAACGTATCGAGCCGTGCAACAGTCGAAGAATAAATCAGAAAGGCGACTCTCTGCTCGTCTCCTGTATCGCATCTGTGTGTTCTCTATCGGGCGGTTGTTCGGAACAACATAATGGTCGACTAAGCGTGTCCGACGGTGTCTCGTCATTAGTACACAATAATGGTTAATGGTTGAGTTGGCCTGCCGTTACTACTGTCCACGCTGGCGTGTATACGCGACACGCGATTATACATCGCCTCGGCTACATGTAACATGTGCCACGAGTCCCATTCAAAAACGGGAGCACGAAACTCGTACGAGGCTCGTCGTCGTCAGCGTACACGAAATTTTCCACTGCCTGTCTGCGTATAAAAATATTCCGATACAGTAGAACCTCGATTGTTCGAAGTCGTTGAGACCGGGTCTAGTTTGGATAATAAAAAAATTCGGACTATCGAGACGCAAATTTTGTTACGGAATTATGAGACGTAATGTATGGAATTATATGTAATGGAATTGTAAGACGGAATGTAAATAATAATTTATATAAACACGTATGAATAGAAATAAGATATATAAATGTGTATTTTTAACGTATTTCCAATATCGAAGTCTTATTTTAAGGTGAGGTAAAACATGTTTAATGTGACGTATGAGTACAAGAGAGAGTTGTAGTTGTATTTTTCGAGTCAATGCCATGTAACAGTGTTTGACATTTGCGATAAAAGCGAAGTATCATCGGCTGCGGTATTGAATTCTGCATCAGCTACTACTTTGTTTTATCGCGAAATTTTTACCATCTCCGAATGTCAATTCATTACAGTTTTTATTACCGACTGAGTCTATTTCACCTCGGCTTAAGAATACTGTGAAGAAAGTTGTCCATTTTCATGATCCCGAAGATATCTGCACGACATTAAATTTCATCGTTGGCAAGTCAATGCGCGGCTTTAGGAAGAAAAAAAAAATCGTTCCCTTGCAGAGTTTTATTCTCCAAGGGAAGTTCACCGAGCGAAGTTTGTGCGAAGCGAAACACAGCCATTGTAGCTTGATAAAATTCACTCTCGTGCAGACATTGTCGCCAGCTCGATCGTGGTCTCGTAGTCGCCGCAGTGTGAACTACATATGTAAGACGATTCGAACGATTCGATAAAGAACGAAGTCTCTGATGCGCGCCGTCCGACTCTGCTGGGTTGGGCGAAACTGCTCGGAGAAGCGAGTGTGCGAGCGGATTAATTCTGAAAGAGGAAAAGTGCGATTCAACCCGCTTAAACACGAGCGAATCTCTTGCCGCGACGAGCAACAATGTATAATGTTTCGCGCCAACGTTCGCATAACCGAACGTTCGGATAAACGGAGTCATGGTTCATGACTGGATAATTGAGGGTTCGGATGATCGAGGTTTGGATAATCGAGGCTTTTACTGTATCAGTAAAAAAGAAAAAAAATAAGAAACCTAACTAGCGGGGAAAAACCATATCACACATAGTTCCGAAACAACAACCAAGGGAAAAAAAATTATAACCAATTTTTCCAGACAACATCGCGACAAAACGAAAAAAAAAAAAAAACAAATTAGCGATGGAATCGTAATTATCTAGGACAAAAAAAGATATCGCACAAAGAAATTATGGACAATTTTTACAAATAATATCGCGAAGATTAGCTATCGTTCTTTTTTTTCTTTCGGTTTTGTAGAAAAAAAAAAAGTATTTTTGTAAGAAAGTATTTTTTTTGTAAGGGGACTGAAGGAACGAAAGAGAGCCGAGAGAAGCCAAAATAGGGAACGAAATAGTGTAAAACTAAAGATCGGGAGAGACCACAGGAACGGACATATGGTCGACCGCCTCGGCCGATTAGACACATTTGCATAACAATGCAAAAACGTCTGCCCACCAGCAGCAGCACCTCATGGCTGATCGGGGTTCCAGGGTCCCCGGGCCTTTATTACGAATCACCGTCGCCCATTGGGACGAGCCATGGCCACACGAACCCATAATACACGGGTTGGCCAATGCCTACCGCTACGATGTATACACATATCTATATATATATATATATATATACACACTATAGCGACCTACATAATGGCACTTAACCTGCCCGAGCAGATACACAGCCGCGCCGAAAGATGAAAAAAAAGATGCCCCTGTGTCGCTCGGCTCATTCGCCCTTTTCACTCGTCGCTCACCCCTCGGTCTTTTGTTTAAACGAAGAAAGGGGTTAGCCAAGCCTCGTGGAAACTCACCGAAGTCGCAACCCAGGCAATATAATTGGAGTACATTCTCCGTTTGCAGTTATATAGAGCGCAGATTCGCGGTGCGTCGAAGCTCTTCGCTAGATCACCCTCACATCCGTCCTCCATGTTCCTCCGAGAGTTTTCTCGGTCTCTCGCTATCCGTCTCGGTTACTTCATACAGTCGACGCGTATAACGATGAGTCGTAAAAGATTCAGAACGATTCTATTTACGTGTAAGTACACTCTCAGCATCCCGGCTAACTTCCCTCGCTTCGTACGAGAGCGAGGAGCTGGCTCGAGTTGAAACTAGTGTAGATGCGCCTTCTCTGTGTCTCCATATACGTATACATGCACATACGGTATATATGTGAGTATATATAGATAGGAGATACCGCAGAGAATGCGGTTCTTAGGAACCGTGGAAGCTCGGGGGGGGGGGGGTCAGAAATTAATTAGAAAAGTGCGGACGCACTGGGGTAGGATGGCTGGTCAGAGGCGCCGTTTGCCGTTCGGCTCAGGAAGATACCGAGTCGAGTCCCACGGAGAGAGAGGATATACCGGAGGGGAACGAACATGCGCGGGGTGCCGGGTCAGGCAATCAACGGCCAGATGAATTAATGGCCACGCCAGGGCCAACTACCACCCCGTCGGAGATAGCGACGACGAGGAGGAAGACGACGCCACTGCTGATTCCGCGAGCGGGAGGGGCGCTTCGAATATACGTCGAGTAGATTCTTACGTACCGAGCGGGGGAGTAGTTCGAAACCCAACCCCTCGGCCTATTATACTCGTTATCCCGACGATTTTACACACGGGAATCGTCTCTGCACTTCCCTCCTAATCGATCAATTCAATACATCGACAAGAACATCGCAGTCTTATCTCTCCACGCGGCGGCGGAACGTTTCCCTGTGTCTGACCATTTTTCTCCGTATCCACTTTGCGTTTACGCGTAATATTGCCAGGGGCCTAAAATCGATCTAAAAAAGAAAATAAATAAATAAATAAAAATGAACGGAGAGAGAGAGCTTAAGTGCCGAGTACGAGTCTTCGTTTCGCGGGGAGAACTTTTGAAATTCGCTCCGATGTGTTTAGCTCTCGACTAGATCGAATGAATATATTACGATTATGAAGAGGCTCCCGTGACGATAGCGCGGTTGGGAGGGGTCCGCCGGGATGATATTATCAAGGGGAGTTCGATACGTAATGCGATACGCCCTGACTAGTGCATTTCCCATCCACCGCGGCGGTTCTATTCCGTTGGAAACTCCTATTTCAGAATTGCATACTCCGCATCGACAGGTGCAAGTGCAAGTGCATTTGTTCGGCGAGCTACGCACGCACGCATCCCCGCCGTCGTCGCCGTCGCCGCGCTACGAGGCGCCTACATTCTACCCACTTATCAGCTCCTGTCCACGCAATGACTACCGGAGCCGGGAAAGTCTCTCGCCGATGTGGCCCTGCCACGAGGACCGCAACGGCCGAAGAGTTCCCATCAATATTTCACCGCGATAATTCGTCGCGAGCCTCGCCGAGGAAAACGGCCGAAGCGGCCCCCCTCGATAGACCCGGACGGAAGTCCCGGAGGTATCGTAACCGTCCACGCGACTCCGAAGAGGCCTCAGCTCCACTGGCTTACAAAGCAAATAACCAAACGAAATTCTCGCATGTCCCGTGGCCCTATGCTCCTCACTTATCTGCCTTATTCTTACGCACGAATCCTGGGAGACACTTAACTCATCGTTAACTAAAGCTCTCTCTCTGTGGCTCTCTTCCTCCACTTGCGGTTCTTTTATTTTTTTTCTTCTCTCGTCGCTAATCCCAATGTTCACGAGGCTCGCACGCTCCGCGGAGCCTCTCCGACAATCGGTATAATAACGAAATTTATACTGTATGATAATCGAAGAAACGAGGCCGTTCATTCCGGCGGAGGTTGTAATATCGGAGGCGTACGGATATCGTGCGTAACAAAAAGGAAGCAGAGTTTTTAGTTCGCGCGAGATAGAGGACTACTAGCTAAAGGTGGTTGTTGACTTTTTTTTTTTTTGGAGCACGAAACGGGTATCGATTTCTACGGGGCGAAAGAGAGCGAGTCCTTGCCGATGTATTATGCGAGAAAGAAAGATAATCGAGAAGCGAGATCGCAGAACCGAGAGCAGCAGCGGCAGCTGCCTTGCGAGAAACTAAACGAGAGGAACCTTGCGAGCTGTATGAAAACGTATACTGTTTGGTGTATATAGTACGGGTACATCTATACGCAGAGATTATAAAGCGTTTACGGTGCCCGGATCTTCCCACCTCCGGGCGCTCATTCTCCGATCTGCATAAAAATAGGGTAGATCACAGTGTGCGACTGTGTGTGTGTGTGCACGCGCCCGTGAGATTGTCTGCGGCGAAGGGAAACCAGAGTGGATCTTTAATACGAGATCAGATTATGATTCCGTCGGGGGAGTCTGCAAGTTCTGGAAAGTAGAATAAGCAGAAGAACAGAAATCGAGCAGTTCCCTCGCTCGTTTTTAGATCCGATGAAATATCGTGATCGAAAAATGTTGCAATTTTTTCCCAAGAGGCATCCATTTTTAATATAGTTTCTAAAAATTTTCTCGAATGTACATTTTTTTAAAGTATCAAAAATATTGAATTCTATCGGTCCGATCCACTTCAAATTGCTCACAAATATTATCGATGACGTTACCTATGTAAGATATAATGCGGAATATTTTTTTTCCTGGAAAATACATTTTTTTTTGTTTGAAGTATCAAAAATCTTGAGTTCTATCGGTCCGATCTACTTCAAATTGTTTAATCGTATTACCAATGACATTACTTATGCAGGACATACCGTAGAATTTTTTTTTTTTTTCGAAGCTGCACTGTAAAAATAAATTGTAAATTCAATGTACTGAAACTGGAAATTTGCTGACATTATTTACATTAATTGAACATTAATGTAAAAATACCACATACTAAAATTACACATTTTTGCGTAAAAATTTACAAAAATGTTCATTAGAAATAAAAATTTTACCGTAAAATAACAACACGCATGTGTTTGAAATTTCAGAGACGGTTTATGTAAAAAAGCTTCCGATACCGTTCAGTAATTTTCAAACAAACAGTTTTTACAGTGTACATTGTTTGGAAGTATGAAAAATCTTGACTTCTATCGATCCGATCTACTTCGAATTGCTTACCCATATTCTCAACGACGTTACCTGTGCAAGATATAGCGCGGAACATTTCGTTATTTATTTTGTACCTACAAAAATCTTCGACTCCGTCTTTCGATTGGTGCGCGACACCCTGAAATTTTCGAGTTGTCTCGACGGGGGTAATAAAGATCCGGCTCTTCTTCCTTTTCTCGTTGCATAGCTCGTGCGCTTATGCGCGGGGCGTCTCGGCTTGGGGGGGGGTTACAAAAGGGACGCGGACGGTGCGGGTAGGGGAGAGGTGAATGCTTCGAGGAGAAGTACGGGAAAGGGCCAAAGCTAACGATATATCTTGGCGACTATTGTCTTGAGCTCTCTCGCGCTCGCGGATTTCTGCGCACACCAGGCGACAGTCGCTCGCGGCCATTATATCAAGATTAACTCTCTCTCTCTCTCCCGTTCCGCTCTTACGGCCGAGCTCCAGGACCGGGCGAGGGCACGCCATATATACAGAATATATATCCTATATACGTGTAAGCGCACAGCGCGCGGGACGGGGGTTGAAGGGCGAAAATAGGAAGAAAGCGAAATACAACAGGAGAGTCAAAGTGGAATGGTAAGGAACCGAGCGAGAAACAATCCTCGCGAGTTGCCCGAACGAGGAAACGAGAGGGAGGATTGCCGCTCCGGTGCATGCACACGTACCTCTCTCGCAACGTCGAATATAACGGGCCGCGAAGGGAGGGAGAGTCTCCGTGCGCTACGGGGTTGAGCCTCCTCCGTCTCCTTTCCACGTGAGTACGTGAGCATGCTTGTTGGCCCGACGAGCACGTTAAGGAAAGGAGAGGAGAGGAGAGGAGAGGAAAGGATGAAGAAGGTGGAGAGAAGGTTCACGAGTACTACACTTAGCCTTATGGCGCGCGCGCGCGCTCGCGTACACACCTTATACACATACGTATGTGTGTGTGTCTATACATGTATTTATATATATATAAACATATATGTATGTATGTATGTATATATATTTACAGGAATAGCAGAGCGCAGAGCGCAGCTCCCCCCTCGCAGAAGGGAGCACACGTCGATGCTCTTGCTCCCGCGATTCTGCCGCCGGTTGCGCTCCTCTCGTGATGCCGGACCGGCGTATATACCATCGGGAGCAGTACGGGCCACGGTTAGCTCTCGAGGACACGGCGCCGAACGACTGCGACAACCAAGACGACGAGGCACGTACCCTTGTAGTACGTACTCTTCTCTCTTTCGCAGTCCCACCTCACTCCCACGTGTGGTGTTCACAATGTCCTGGCGAGTGGGCACATGCAGGAATGGGAGGGGGAGGGCGGCAGGGGGGGAGGGTGTGTGTATGCTAGGCATCCGCAGAAGAGGACATTATAAGGAGTTATGAGGTTCTGGCTCATACGTGAGCATCCCTACCTTCCATGGCCCTTTCTCGCTCCCTTTCCAGTATACCACCGGGCGGTTACCCGCTATTTTCTTCTTCGGTTTTTTTTTTCTTCTTTTACCTCTTTCTTTATCTCTCATCCTTGCGACTTCTTTTTCTTGCTTTCTTCGGGAGAATCCTTTTTTATTTGTTTGTTTGCTTATTTTTTTGTTTTTTTTTTTTGTATTTTATCATTTTTTTTTTCTACATTGGAGCACACACGAGTGTCCGCGAAATCTGTCTCGCTCTCGCGCGGGCGCAAGAAGGATCCTCGTACAAGATCTGTGGCGGTTCTTAATGTCCTCTCCCTTTTAATGTTCCTCGCTTGTGTGTGCCCTCGAGGTCGATCCTTCGAACATTTTTGCCCTGCTCTCCTCGTTCGCCTCCTTTCTCTCCTCTGTCTTTCCCGCAACCCCTCCCCCCCCCCCCCTCCTCCGCAGCGGTCCTCCGTGCCCCAGCGGCCCGATATTGAGTTATAACCGGCGCGTATTTATCGTTAAAAATCCCGCTGTCCACTGGCGGGCGAGGGAGAGCGAGGGAGAGACGGATAGAGACACGGAGAGAATGAACGAGATGAAATAGGTGGAACGGGGGAAGGCCGAGGAATTTCGCCCAGAGGTAAAGGAATTTCTGACCGTTGCTTAAAACCGTACGTGGATTCTTCAACCGGGCGCTGACCACTACGACTTGAAATATCGTCGATCTCGTCAAAGATCCATTACCCCCTTTTTTGCAAATTTACTTATTCGCCTCTTTAATACTTTAATACTTTATCCGTAAATAAACCCTAATCGGGCCACAAGATTTTAAAGGGAAATATCCTCGATCGAGGTAACTTTTGTTGTTTAGGAATTTCTAGGTCGTGACCCAGTTATCGACCCTAAAGAAAAAATCTATCCATACACTCGTCGTGATCCCCGGCCGTGGTTCTAACAGACTATCCTCGTAGGTTTTACTGTCGGCCAGATAGCCGGTCGGGTTTATAGCGTCAGTGCAGAGCCTCATAGGGGTTGGCAGGCGACGTTTCGGTTCGAGACGGTGCCTCACGATATAGCCGATCCAGCGGTAGTCCCACGTGTGGAGACGCGTAGAAGCGTGGACCATCGACCGCGAAGCCTATAATAAAGCTCGTGTCGCTCGAGCGTATCGCCAACCCCTACGTGTGTCGGGAGAGCCGCGCTCCCTCGCTTTCCTCACTTTCCTCGTTCTCCTCACGGCTCGCGAGCTCGAAATGTCCGCAGCGACTCGGCACTCGCACACGTTTCTTTGCCGGTATGTTTCGAAACTCCTCCTCGCTCCCTGCCACGGCGTTCCTTCGTCGGCCGGCGCCGTGCAACACACGCTCGTTCGCCAACAGCACCAGAAGCCGGACAGAAGCTTCGCCTCATCCATCTACTCCTACGAGGCCGGACGGCTGCTCGGCTCTCTCTGCCTCAGCTCCCTTCCTTTCACGGGCACTCGCCTAGCCTCCGGTAAACTCTGTAGTATAGCGTACTACACCAACCCTCCCCCCTCCCCGCCCTCCTGGAACCATGAATGAGAGACACACGTGGTCTCTCTGGCTCCTCAATGACACAGTGACGAGTGCGAAGGCTCCAGATTTCACTTTCGTTTCTTTTCATTCTGCTTCCACGTAGAGGCAGCTTTGTTTTGGTAAAAACAAAGTCCGAGACTCTAATGAAAACATGTTCAAATGGTTCGAAACGTCGAAAAATCAAATTGAAAATTGAAAATTTTCATATCGCTTCATCATAAAGGTTGAACATTGAAATTATTATATCGCTTTCTCACAACAGTTTGAAATTGAAATTTTCATATCGCTTTCTCAAAATGTTCCTTTATTCATGAAGCTTCCTCTGTGAGAAAGCCAAAAATACAGACAATTTTTCCTCACAGAAGAAGCTTCACGAATAAAGATACATTTTGAGAAAGCGATATAATAATTTCAATTTCCAACTTTCATGAGAAACGATATGAAAATTTCAATTTTTCTTTTTCTTCCAATAATGCAGATTCCTGAATGAGATCGGGTCCGGAGGAGGCTTGACAAGGCCTTATCAGGACCCCGTCGGCCCCGATGTAACGCTTGAAAGTGTTCACTCTGGACGTGGCCTTTCTGGCTCTCCAATGACGCAGTGACGTTTGCAAAGGCTCCAGATTTTCCTTTAATTTATTTTAATTTTTTTCCAATGACGCAGATTCCTGAATGAAGGTTGAATTTTTCACGGAGGGTCTCTCGGAGTGTGGGTAAAAGAACACCAATCCTTCCCCCCTGCCTTTTGGAACCACGAATGAGAAACACACCCCGAGTAGAAATTTTCAAGCGTCAGATCGGACCCTGACAACGCCTTATCAGTACGATGTCAGCCCGCGATGTAACGCTCGAAAGTATTCACTCTGGACGTGGCCTTTCTGCCTCCCCAATGAGACAGTGACGTGCGCAAAGGCCCCAGATTTTTCTTTAATTTATTCCCATTTTTTTCCAATAACGCAGATTCCTGCATGAAGGTTGACTTTATGCGGACAAGATAGCGAGTTGAATTTTTCAGCGAGGGTCTCTCTCGGAGTGTGGGTAAAAGAACAATGGGGGCATTGTCGCGAGGATTGCCACGGAAGGGACGTCCGGGCGGGAAGAATGAGGAAGCTTTCTCATCCTCGTGTCAAGGGAAAAAGGAGATTAACGAATTCGGGGGACATCAGACCCGGAGGCATTTTTACGGTCGATTACGGTGGATGTGCGCGACGCTTTGTTCACGTATCCCGTGCCTCTACGACGCTCGCCCTCCGTCTCTCTGCGTAGATCAGCGCGATGCTCCTCGTCGAGGCCCGAGTCGAGGAGAATAGACGGACGGGTAAATAAAGATAACGGGGAGACGGAGGAGAGATCGGAGATGAGGATAGCCCGTTTAGGCCCCGTCGAAGGTATCGGCCAGGTATACAGAAAAACAAAAAAAAAGAAGGAATCACGAGGTGTCACACGATCATAAAAGCTTTTGTCTTCTCGGCTCTTTGAATATGGATGTTTTTCATAGGAACCCATGTTCGAGAATGAAAAAGAAAGAAAGGAAAACATCCGCGATATGTTTTCGTAGATCGAAAGAATAACAATATCTTAAAACGAATTCGAGGCTATTTTTCTTTCGCGCTTGAGCGATCCGCGGGGCTTTTTAAGGTTACAGGTTCGAGTCTTGTTCAGGATTTTTCCTCCACCTTTGCCCACTTTATTCCGTGGATTTTACCTCAAATACAACCCCGCAGTTGTCCGTTGCTCCAGGCGAGGGGGTAAGTTTCGGAGGGAAGGACCCGGAGCGAGTCGGTCAGGAAACAGGACGCGGAGTCCTGGACGAGCTTCGAGGGGGCAAACTCGACGATCGACGAAGCGACTCCTGAGAAACGTCCGAAGACAATGCGGCCCCTCGGACGTTTTCACACGCCCTGGGGTCTTTCTCGGATAGCGCGAATCCGCGGCTCGCCCCGTGCGAAGGGGTGGGTCCCAGCGGGCAACCCTCGCGCTCCCGGCTCCGAAGGGGGACCCGCTTAGCCGACGGTCATCACCTGGCTCGTGGAAACGAGCTCGTGCTACGGTTGCATAAATTAATCCCGACGCAACTAGGCCGCCACCCTCCTCTGCGTCCGATCTCGGTGATCTCATTGTTCGAATCGTCGTCGAGGACTTTTGTCCCTGTGCGAAGAACTCGGCGTCACGGAGATTCCTCTCGGACGTCGACGAGAGACAAGGAAGATACGACAGATGAGAAGAGGAATAAAATTAAAAAAAAAGGAAAACGAGAAACGAGTGCAGCTGAAGGGAGCGAGAGGATCATTTGAGGCTGGGAACATTAATTTCGAGCATTCCGTTGCGAAGCGGTCCACGCATGACGTTCGTAAATAATTCGGAAGAAGGTTGCGGCCCGCTCGTGCATTCGGAGTCGGGCAGAAGCCCGATCGAGCCATGGACCAGTTCGGGATTAAAGGAAATACCGACGGTTTTGTCGTTCTTGGCTTTAACGCGAAACGTTATTGACCCGCAGTCGTTGTGTTCTTTTTTTTTTATTTCTCGAATCTCCGGAGATTTTTATAGTTGTCACGATGAGGGATCACCTGCGCGGGGCACGACGCGCGGTGACGGGTCAGAGAAATACCTACGAACCCCGAGACCATTGAACGACCCGCTTTTGTCAAAAATTTTACGATTTCGTCGAAACATCCGTCGCTCTCCACGGTGCGTTAGAAATTCCTAATGACGAGCGTCGCTTTGCTTCTCGGTTGGGATGAGAAAAAAAAAAAAAAAACGATTCGCTCGGAAAAATATCCGCAGGTTCGACGTTGCAAGGTGTACGTCGATGCCGCCGTCGCGGTACGCATGCGCGTCCAAACATCCGAGAGAATCGCCGAGCTAAAAGGGGGGCTTTTTGGTTATTCCACCCGCTCTTTCCTTCTGCTCCGCTGTACCAGTTAATTCCCTGGAGGCCAACGGAGAGTAGCAGTTCCTTTTTTCCTCCACCGTGCACTGTTTCTCCCTTTCTGTTCTCCGACGGCTTTTCCTTCGCCGCCACCCCCTCTTCGTCCCTCGGGTCCGGCCACTTTCGTGTATACACTTTAGACGCTCTCGGTGCAACCGCACAGCGAGCATCGAGCCAAATACTGTTTCTCACGGTTCGCCAAAAAGGGACCCAGGTCCAGTAGCAAAACATCCAGGTACTCGGCCATTGTCATCCTCAACCGGCAGACCAATCCGCCTTCACTCGAACGATTAGCCTCGGAAAACGCGTGAGCGTTGCGGGGTACGTGAAATTTTTCGGGAAATATCCATTATACCAGAAAAACGTTTATGCATCGTGGTCCTTAATGTTTTGTGTCGCCCGGTCGTCGCTGCCTGTGTCCGTTTGTTCGTTCGGGATAAATTTATCTTGGGATTTGCATCTCTCACCGGGGATCGGGAACACCTGCGGACTGCCGATGGATTCTTGGGGAGGGTGAGAAATTTTCCATATCTGACCGGCGACGAGAATCTTGGTTATCGGGAGCCGAGACTGGCGGATCCTTGCCGATGAATTATGCTCCGATCGAGAAAATTAATTATCGCGCTTCGATGGATCGTGTACGTTGGTCACAATGAGATCCCGACGAGGCAACGGACGGGAGAACATACAATTTTAAGTCCTCGGTGAATGGAGAAGATCTTAACGAAGATTGGGTGACGAATCGAAGGATCTAAAGAGCTCGGGGTTCGCGGACACGGTGGGGAAAAGGGAAACAATCGATCACGGGGAAAAACGAGTGCCCGGCGACGAATATCGTCGGACTTCGTTTTTTTTTTTCATTCTTTTTTTTTTTCTCTAATGCAAGCGTACGACCATCTATAGGCCAAGTATACATCGTATTGTGTGAGCCTCGCGAGCCGGCAGAAAATGCGTGAATTCGAAGAAATCGTACGAATCCTCGGGTGTAACAATGGAGAGTGCCTGGTCGGGTGCCCGGCTGTATAAAGAGAGAAGGGAGATGACGATCCATCTTTTGGCATTCATTCACCGAAAGAATGAGCCGTGGGAGTGGTGGACTTCGGTTCGAGGAAGGGGAATTCGGATCCAACTAAGATCCTGGCGGGATGGAAATTTTTTCAGCCAAATGCGGAAGAATATGTGAAAAGTACGGTACTAAAAGAAATTGAAAATAATTGAAAAGAACGATATACATAAACAGTGAAAATAATTCTCCAATAGGTATGTTGAATGTCCCTTTAGATCCTGGAATCTTGTTGTTATCATTACAGGCAAAATATTGCTTGATAAAGCTGTTTTTGTTTAATAGAACAATTTCCAGATCATAAGAATTGTACGCGACGCAAGGTAGTTTGTTTTTGAAGAACAGGTCGGTTCGGGACTTTGTGCGAGGGACGGGAAGGTGGATACTGTCGGGAGGAAGATGCCACTCGGGATCGGCCAATTATAATGAGTAGCTGGTGAACACATTGTCATGGTAATCTTTCTTTTCAGCCAAAGACGGAAGAAAATGTGAAAAGTACGGTGCTAAAAAAAAAAGAAAAACATTTCTCTAACAGCTCAATGTTCCTTGAGATTCCACAATCTTGTTAGCATCCTTACATGCAAAATATTGCTTGATAAAGCTGTTTTTGTTTAGTGGAAAAATTTCACGATCAAGAAAATTGTTCGTCACGCAAGGGTGTTTGTTTTTTGAAGAACACGTCAGTTTCGGACTTTGTACGAGAGACGGGAAGATGGAGGCTGTCGGGAGGAAGATTACACTCTGGATCGGTCAGTTATAATGAGTGACCGGTGAGCACATCTTGATCATGGTCATGGTAAAAATGTGAAAAGTACGCTACTAAAAAAAAATGACAAAAAATAGAACAAAAATGAAAGCAATTCTCTAACAGGTATTTTCAATGTCCCTTGAGATTCCACAATCTTGTTACCATCCTCACAGGCTAAATATTGCTCGATAAAGCTGTTTATGTTTAATCGAATAATTTTCGGGATCATAAAAATTGTACGTGACGCAAGGGAGTTTGTTTTTGAAGAAGAGGTCGGTTTGGGACTTTGTGCGAGGGAAGGGAGGGTAGAGACTGTCGGGAGGAAGATGCCACTCGGGATCGGCCGGTCATAATGAGTGGCCGGTGAGCACATTGTCATGTTAATCTCTCTTCGGGTCCGAGTCCCCACCCTTCCTCCCCCGGACGAGTTCCTCTCTCGTTCTCGCACAAATACACACACACACACACATTCACACGTGCACCTTTCTTTTTTCTATCCTTCCTTCGGTGTCTACTGTTTCGGTGCGGTTCTCGTCTAGGGAGAGGATCTTGGCGCAAGGACCAAGGACCCACCGGGGGACAAAGGGACGACCGGTCCTGGAGGACAGACGATCTTCTCTCGTCTCGCGGACGACTCTCTGGATCCTCACCAAATTCTACACCTCTAACGTACACCAGTCTCTTGCCGCATAGATTACGAAACGTTCCGTTAATTTTCTTTTTTTCAGACAAGTCTTATTCAGAGTCCAAACTCCATGAATGAAAATAGAAATAAGACAATGCGGAGTGAAACTGTATGAACGGGAGAAGGCGAGCTCTGCTGAGAGAAACTAATCCAAAAAAAAAAATGATAAAAAAAAAATAACGAAATAGGTGAGAGACCGTTGGGTCAACGCTCGTTCATCGGAAGGGAACAATTAACCAGCCGCCCTTTCGTTACGCCCTTCCGCGCCCACGGCCCTGGCTCTTCTATTCCCGTGCTCACGTAACGAATCGTGCGTGCGTGCTGGCAGCTCGATCGAAGCCCGCTCGAGAGCCAGGAGTCCGAGAAATTTTGTTTCCTTTGCTTCCTCAAGCTGATCAGTCTCGGTCGGGTGTCTCGATGGAATTGCGGTTGCGACAAGATCCATGCTGTCTCGGATGTGCACAAAAAGTTTAGAAAACAACAACCAAAACCTCGTGTGACTAAGTTCAAAACCGTTGAAATCAGTGTCGTTCAGATGCGCGAATTGATCACAAAAATTAATAACAATGATTGGATTCATCGGGTCTTTTTCCTTTGAATGATCGAGATTCCGTCTCGGCATCGATACAGTTCCTTCGGTCTTCGCGTAAGGTTGCAGGTATGCTGCTACTACCGTGTAAGGACCACCAAGACGGCATCAACAGCAACGGCGGAGGCGGCAAGGACCAGGTGCTCGAATCCTCGTAGGGTGCGCCCACCCGGCCTTTCCTTTTCCCTTCGCCGAAGCAGCAACCTTATTGTGTTGTTTAGTTTACGCAGACCCGAACCCCGCAGCTCCGGGTCCCTCTAGCTCTCGGGCTAAACTATTTGTTTACTAATGACGGATTGTCCTGCGTCGCCCGGTATCTCCCACAATACACCTCCGTGACGGTCCTTTTCCTTATTCTCGTTTCTCCTCTGCTCCCCTCCACCTCTTCAACATCCTCGGCGAGCCTCGCTCCAAGATTCCTCGGAGTCTCTCAAAGGTCGCGGAAGTAAGAATTATTCCCGGATCTCCTTGGCTTCATGGCTCGAGGATCGATTCAAGGAAAGCTCCGTTCTGATGATTAATCGCGAGGGATAGCGAAGGATAAACTCGGAAACGTTGTGCTCCAGTCAATTTTCGCGTTCGAGTCAAAGCCCGAGGCGAGTCCGAGGATCCGCGGAGACGGCGAGCGAGCGACGAGAGAAAAAGAAGGCGTCCCGAGGCTAGTCAGGATCGGCCTGGCCAATCCAAGCTAATTGGCCTCTATAGGTAATTACGCGCAATTAGGAGTAGGCCGGCCGGGCTCTCGCTCGGTGAGTAAACCTATACCACCTTGTGTAGAAGCTACAAATTGGAGTGAGCCCCGTGAGGAGAGGATTCTCGAGGAGGACGGCGGAGAAGAGGACGCCGACGAGAGAGGCGAAGGAACGACCGAGACGGCCCGCTCGGCTGGAAGGGATGAAACGCAGGATGGAAAGAGACGAGGCTAGGGCACTGCCGCCAGGTACACAAATTATCTGGCGACGAAAAAACAACGGAAGAGCAATTAAATAATGCTACGTCGCCACATTGTAGTGCCCACTCCTCGCTCGATTCTATCTATCTCCTCTCCCCTCTTTCTACAGGGTGGTCCTTCGGTTCTCGGACTGGCAAAAGTTGGTCGTAAAAATTCATGACGTAAAGAGCGTGGTTCGTCGGATTGCTCCGTATCTTTGCGATACAATGTGGAATTTGGCACACTCGGCTTTGGGGGAATTTGGTACGCGTGGAAAGACGCGTAGAGAAGGATCTCGGAAAAACTACGAAGTCGTATGGGAAATTTCCAGCAGGCAACATGCTAGACCAGCGCCGCGACTAGGGATATGTGAAATTTTTACAGGGACCAGAGCAATTTTCAATCAACCCTTATGGATATTTTTTCCTGAAGGTGGGTTGGCAACATTTCGCGTATCTGGCTAAAGATTTTATGGATAAAGCTAAGAATTCCGTGGCTAGAAACTGAGAATTTTGTCGAAATGTTTTTATGCATGTGTGAATTAAAAAATGGATCGACATAATATGCTGATATAATCTACAAACCCAGAAGAAAGTAAGATAAGAACATATAGTTATCGGTGAGGTAAGAACGACTTATATTTTAGCAAAAATTACGGAATCTTTGGGTAATTTCTGCGATAGAGATAATTACCATATTTTCTAGCAGAATGTGTTAAGTTTAATACGAATGTTTGCGAAGGAGTCGCTGCAGTTCTCATGTATTTGAAAATTCTGTTGGTTTTTGCTAGATTTATCGTAATTTTTATCAGATGTTCTCAGTGTTCTCTCAGTGCAGAATCTTCTTGTTAGGATTTGGAAAACATTGTTTCTCGTATTTTCTTTTCCCAATTTTTCCACTTTCGTTTAAACGTTAAAACCGAACGTTCCGAGGCGCAAAGTAGAACGGAAGTGATTCACGGGCCACCCGTTACATACAACGTGGCATATGAAAGGAGAAATACCTCGAAGGATCATCTACGACTATGTGTGCTCGGGGTGGCGAGTGGGACGTGATGCATTAGAGCAACCCCGACTCATTACCGCCGGCACAATTAAGGCCCAATTTCGGGCCGGGTGTAATGGCCGCCAATCTGAGCCGACAAAAAGCCCGCGCCCCGCTACGGCGCAGCCGTTTTACTGATAATCAACGGAATCCCAAAGGGTCAAGTTCTACACGATCAACCTTCCTCTCTCCACGAAAAACCCGAACAAGGGAATGTGCATTCCCTTTTTTTCTCATCACAGTGCGAAAAATCTAACCGGAGTGCCGTCTGCACTTAGCAAAAAGAGGGTCGAAAAAAAAGCGACGCAGTCGCAGCGATGAATGAAAATAAAAAAGGGATAAAATAAAAATAAAAATCTGCCGCACTATGCGGACAGAGCCAATGATCTAGCCAATCGTTCGTGGTGCTGGTGTGAGAATATTGCCAGGATTTTCGCGCCGTTGGCGTAACACACTATCCGTCGAAATATTCGCATCGACCATCGAGAGGGGGAGGGATTCTGGTGCGGTACTGGGCCATCGGTAACTATGCAGTGCAAAATCGCGTGCGACTGCACGCGGCCGCTGGCGTTCCAATACGAACAATGTACCGACAATGGGATCGCATCCGATTTTTACATGCCAATTTCGCGGGGAGGACGGCACGAGAATGCGCGGGCGAGCTGCCGGGCTGACCCGATAGGAGAGAGCGAGAGGGCCGAGGCAATGCAGCCGCTCACGTATTGTGCCGTAGACAATGCGCCAATAATTGCGCTAAACGCTTACCATTCATACGCCCATTCTGGGGCCGAATTCAAACCGCCTTTCTCGTATCCATTATCGTCGCAGCCGCGGCGCCAAATCATCGGGGCGATGGCGCGTCGACGTATACCGATTTTTTCATTTTCATTTTTTTTTCTTTTTTGGTTTTTTTCATCGCCGAGCTCGCACTCTCGTCGGGGCAAATCGTGCGAGCCCGATGAACGCACGGAGGGGAGAAACGAACTGCATTCCCCGGTGATGCACGGATCACCGGGGAACAGAGAAGTCTATTGCCGGTTCGACTTCGATATATCGCGAAACGACTCCCCCCCCCCAACACCGTCGCGGGGGGACGCGCATCGGCTCGCGTTTATTTTCTACCCCGTGCATTCCGTACGGCTCCTTGCTCGCATTGCACACCGGGAATGATTTTGCCGGACAAGCCGGATGAACGCGAGAGCGAGCTTTCGGTGAGAGTGTCCGAGAGCCTTGAGGAAGATTTACGAGGCTCCTCACCGCGATTATTAACACGCTCGACGTCTCGCGGTGTGACGAGGGCGCGAGAGTGCAACCTCTCTTGACGTCTCGAAGATCATAATTTTTTTTTTACTTTTTTTTTTCCTCTTGAAAACTCTCACGGTTCAACGTACGAGTATCAGTTCTCAATATCGGCGGAGGTTTCTCTCAGGCAAATGCGACTGTTGTGAAACCGTCGGCCGAAACAATGCGGTGGATGGTACTCGCGGGAAAACTAAACAACTATACAGTACAAAAATAATTTCGTAAAATCGGAATACGAAATTTCGTAAAAATTATTTTGTTAAATAAGTGATAAATCGGTTTGTCACTCATTCGAATATACGAACCTGTCCTTTTAATTCCCGTATCATGGACAATTTTCGTTTGTACTTTTGTTTGTAAAAGTAGAAAAGTAACAAATAAAAAATTGTGGACGTTTGTGGACAACAATTTATTGTAAAAAGTACAAACTTTTTTTACTGTGTAAGCAAGAAAACATAAACACATTATTATTATTATTATTATTATTATTATTATTATTATTATTATTATTATTATTATTATTATTATTATTATTATTATTATTATTATTATTATTATTATTATTATTATTTAAATATGTTTACGCTGAAGAACGTGAATCGTGTCCGATACACTCAGTTCGAGGAGCTACGAATGCAAAATCGAGCATCCGAAGATACGAGACGTCGGTAACAGCCCTGGCAACGAGGTCTCTTATTTTCCCGGAGCATGTGTATGTTTCTATCGTAATACCCGGCAGTATGTATATACATACATTCGTGTGAGTTTCGCGGTGCACGGAGCATCTCGGCGCTCAACGATAACAAATCGGATTTCCGATCGTTAGAGTCTCACGGCTTTCAGCGTCGAGAATAAGAGACAGCGGATACCGCATCGTCGAAGTCGGACTCCGAGTCCTCGCGCTCTCTCCGTCCGGCTCGGGGAGAACAGGAAGGAAAAGGGTGCGGGTTCCCGTGTATCCCTCGACTGCGCGGGTCATAGTGTACCGAGTCTCCGTGTCTATCGTGTATGTATTTCGTAACAACGAGAGTGCCAAGACGGCGAGGCCGGTACGCTCGAGAGTGGCGGAGAATCGAAGCGACGAGGGAAGAACAGCGCAGCATGCGCCACTCCGAGAGGTGTTGGACTCACCGCGCTCGCTTCTCGCGGAACGCGGCTCGAAAAGCATCGGCGCGAGATGATGCACGCGGGTATTATCCGCGGGTGTGCGGAATCGCGCGCGTCTGCGCGTCCGTCCGTGTGTGTGCACAGCGTGCTGTAGCTACGGGCCTAACCGGTCGTTTATTATGCATCGAAATGCCAGCAGAGAGATGCCACGCGAGTGGACGAGACGCTGTAAAACCGCGCGGCGCGAACGGACCGAGAGGGTCTCGCCGATGAACGGCGAAAAATAAAGTAAGCCCGCGCGCCGCGGACTCTCACTCCGGACCGGTCGGGATCCTCCTGAGTGATTCCGCGTCGCCCCGGGGCGATCGGCCGCGCTGTTGGAACTCGAGGGATTCGTTCGCTACGTTCCCGGGGAGAGATAGAAGCCTCCCCGAGCGTCGCTCGGAAAAGAGGTGACTCGCCCCGAGAATCCGGTGGAACCCGCACGGTAAAACACGGAGCAACGGGTCACATCCGGTACGGAGCGACAACTGTCGTGCAGCCGAACTTCGAACGAGCGGAGTAGACAAATTTTGCATTTTTTTTTTTTAATTTTCGCCAAAGAGCGAACGATTAGACAAATTAATGTTCGTTGCCAATTTCGGCGAGAATAATAAACGGTTCGGTACACCCAGATAAAAATATATATATTTTTTAAAATTTATTTAGATGAAGTAAAATATTTGACCTAAATAAATATTTATTTCATTTAAGTAACTGTCTACTTAATTCAAATAAATATTTAGTAGTAGTGAATGTATTTATTGACAGTGTATTACATGATACGGTGATACATTTGCGCGACTATTTACATAATATATTCCTCTGCTATTGGCATTGCCAACGGGCCATCGACCTAAGTCCTTCAGCCCGATAAATATTTATTTAAATCAAATAGATATTTCACTTCATCTAAATAAACGGTGGCCGTCAAATAAATTATTTTTATGGGTGTAAAAGTTAAATTTGCAATTTTTTCTGTTGGACTCACCGGTATCCTGAGCCGCTGTCTCCTCCGCAAAGCTGACGTCATATCCTCCCGTGGCGGAGAGGCGGGCCTGAAAGATGAAACGGAGAGCTGGTTTAATTATAATTTGCAATAAGTCTTGTGCTCGTCTTCGGACTTCTTCTTCATTTTTTTTTTGTTTCATTCACTTTTCTAATGCCTGCTCGAAGCCGGCTCCGTGCGAGCCGAGGATGTGTAATGTGTATACATAATTATTAATGAATTCTCGAGCAATGATTCATGAGTTTACCAGCGGCAGCGGAGGCGATGCGAGGCAACGGGTTGTACACGATTTTTCTCCTCTTCGCCGGAGGATCGAGAGCGGAAAGCAGCATGAAAAAAAAAAAATAAAAAAAATAAAAAATAAAAAATAAAAAAAAAAAATAATGAAATAAAATCATCCACCGGAGATCGAGCAGTCGCCGGCAATAAAATTCATTTCGCGCATTGCAAGACTCTCGCCGCGGCGCGTCGAGCTTTAATGGTATATAGATGTGGGTATATTTTTTTCACGTAGGTGGTATCGGTAATTCGAGAGAGGCGCGCTGTCCTCTCGCCTCCCTCTCGTTCTCGCTCGCGCACTCTCTATCGGACTTTCGCGCATAGCCGATGCTCAAATCTATAATTAGTGCACCGGGCTTTTTATTTTCGGCTTTAAACTTGAACGTCCTTGCAGCAACGACGAGTTCGACCCCTCGCGTCGGTCGCTTTCCTTAATTCCCACTTATTCTTGCGTTGCGAAGCGAGAAAAAAAAAAACAAAAAAAAAAGGAATCCGTTGGCTCCGCGAGAGCTCTTTCAAAATATACTTCGAACGCGAATAACTATCATCGGAAATACTCATTTCTCGATCTGAGGAGGGATCGGGAGAGAAATGAAAGAAAAAAATAAAGTCTAGAGAAGCGAAATGAAGAAAAAAAAGAGGAAACGGGAGAAAAGAAAAAGTGATAAAAAAAAAAAAAAAAAAATCGGTGGTTAAGGCAGCAACCGCCTCGGACAGCGGTGTTGTTTATATATCTATGTAGGTGCAGATGTCGAGATGGAGAGGACTCGCATACCGGAATTGCACTCTCTGTGCAGCACTCGTTAACAGTACCGATGCACCGGCGCATTGTCACGACGAAGCTATGGAACGTGATCGTCGTCGTACCCACAGAGCCTCTTCTTCTTCTTCTTCTTCTCCGTTCGTTCGTTCGTTCGTTCGTTCGGTACGCAGGAAGTGCTAACACGAGGCACGTACAGCCTCAGCCACTGTACCGAAGAGCAGCGTTCTGTTTGCCGGGTATCGCCTCGGCTTGTCCAATCTACGCGATGTAAAGGAGCTCCGGACCCGGAGAATTAAAGGGACAGAGTGAAACATAATGGCGGAGGTACGGGCGCACTCGACGGCCCCGTGTATACGTAGGTGTACTAGAAGCATACAGGGCATAAAGGACCGGGAGTGCGACATCGTATCGTTGGATGTGTCGCCGTTGCTCCCGGTTAATTAGAAACTATACATCGCAGCCAGTTCCGAGTGGTTCCAGCTACTCCCGATGGCTTAGGACCAATTACCGATCGTTCGAGTAACGTTCCATTAATGCTTATCGGCGATAAATACTGAACACCGATCGAACCGAAAGAGGATCAACCCTCTGAGCAATATTCGTCTTAGCAATTCATCCGGGCCTTCAACACCTCTGAATCGACTGGTCCATTTTTTTTTACCAAACAGGGAATAGGTTTCGAATTTTCATGGATATATCTCGAAGTGAGAAGAAGATCGCTTGTCCATCGGGACGAGAATTACAAATAGTTTCCACTCTCCACTTTCATCCTCACCTTACTCCGTAGCTCTCTACATCTTCCCCGTTCTATCCGTCTTACTTTCATCACTATCCGCGCAGGCCGTACACACACGATCCTATCATACCCACCCTATCACACACACACACAGTGTCCCGTGTCTCTTCCTATCTCTGTGTTTGTTTAATCAGACGCGGAGCTCAGTCTTCATTACTCGCACTAATTTATCTGGCCTGTCGCCCGACTCTGCTCCTCCGGGCTGGTCGCCGCGGAGAGAGAACCGTACTGGAAGTTCTACGGGCTCTGTCTCCTCGCTGTTCCATGACGAAGAGCGAGAGTACGGAACACCGTCCAATGCCGGACGACGTCCGAGATGGAACAGCGCACCGAGAGCTCCGCGTCCTTTTTCAGGTCACATGCACTCCGCGAAAAATTGGCCGACTCCTTCGGTCCTTCCGGGCTTTCAGTTTCTCGGAGGAAAAACAGAGATAGCAGGAACGGCGGACGACTTCCAGGCCAAAGCTGTCCGCGGGCTCGCGATGGCTTGATTGAAAAAATTACCTCCCTTCGATTAACATTAACTGGACGACGGTGGAGCGAGGACGAAACGTGGTCCGGAGAGGCGAAGGGAGTCACGTGTCTATGGCCGATCCTTCGGGAAACAGGCGTACAGACCCGGTGTCTTTGCAACAGACACAGCCGACGTGTTGGGGTGGCGATGCTGGCGGTTTGTATTCCCGTGGATGAAAGTCTCCCTGGGATATCGACGGCAATATTCGTTAAGTCCCGCTAAGACCCCTTGCGCTTCGGTCTTATAGTTCGGTCATTCGGATTTCTACCCTCTCTCTCTCTCTCTCTCCTATCCGGGTTCTCTTGTTCCACGTAAGGCCACCACCAGCCAGTGGAAGTCTCTCTTCCACCATGGCGTTTAATACTCGCGCTTCTACACTTCCCACCGAGCTCCCTCCGCACCCCCCCCCCCCCCTCGCCCACTGTTACAGCATCGACGTACGGACCGCCAACCGCTAAGAACTGCCCGGGTTTACGTTACGTTTTCTGCACATATTAGTTTTGGCTCTATCTTTCTCTATCTCTGCGACTTTTCTCCGTCGAGCAAAATTGGCCCGGGATCAACGCGTCAGTAAAGCGTTTGTTCAATTTGGGAATTCCCGTTCTCCGGTCTTGAGACTATTTATCATAGGGTTTTTTTTTTAAACCAGTCCAGCCTGCACGAGAGTCACTTACCGTGACCGACGCTCGTCAAACTTTCTTTTTCATATTTTAATTGGCAACGGTGCTCATCGATTTGCAGAGCGACAAGAGGATAGTTTCGAGATCCACTCGCGCCCTCGTCAGGGCAGGAAAAACGAGTGTGTCTAAATAATAGGGACAGTAGTTGCGTAACGAACATTGGCCCTCGTGGACATCGGACTTGCCGGTAGTAACGGCCACGAGGGTCATTGTTCAACCGTTTTGGGGTCGTCCAATGACCGGTACGAGGCCCTAACCAGCGCCCCGGCCTCCCGGGTTCGTGCATGAGAACAGTGACTGAAACAATGCCCGTGAAAACCTGTTGGAAACAATCGCCACGGCCTGGACTGCGCACACCCCTCGGCGCTCACGCCGAGATATTTCTGTCCCGTTCCTGCCGCGACGGATACACGCCGCTGCTATATCGCTCGGGGGGATGAACAGTTGGGTGACTTTTTTTTTTTGCTCTCTCGCCTCTTTAGCTTGACGCTGCTCTCATCATCCTCATCGAGGGCCGCGAGAGCTCATTGTGTCCCGACTGTTGCAACATGTGTGCCCGCCTCTCCTCATCTGCGGACTTTCCGATTCGATCTATCGCTCCAACGTACATACATATGCGTAGCTCTGCCACTCCAGCACGATCCAGTGAGCAATTTCGATCGTACCTTAAATCGCTCGAAACGATTTCAGGTACTCTCCATTCCTCGCCACTACCTTCATACTCCCCATTTTGTTTTCTCATTTCGTCATTTCGGCCACGTCAGCGTTCTCTAATATCTCGGCCGCCGCGTTCTCGGAGGTTTTTATCTCGTCCCTAAGACGCTGAAGAGACGTCCTCCGATAAACCATATTACCGGTTCATAGCTAATTTTCTTCCTACTCTACCGTCTTATTTTTCTTCTTTCTTTCTTTCCAGAAGATCCGCTTCTTCCTCCCGTGCTGGCCTTTCACGCTCCTCTTGATCGTCTCGAGAAAGACCGGGGTGACGGGGTGGTTGCCGCGGCGAAACCGAGGCCGTCGACACATAGAGTAACCGAGGCGAGAGTCCGTGTATATGTGCAGCTTGGTTGCCGGTCAGGGCGGCAAGGGTATAGAAAAGCGAGGGGGACGTCGGGGGGGACGCGAGAGAGAGAAAGAGAGAGACTGAGGGCGAGAGTGCCTCGAGGGTGGAAGCGGCGCCTGGGAGGAAAGAGGAGAAGAACGGCCGGCACTACTGCCGCCGGCTTGGTCAGTGCTCCTTACTTAGGGGGTGGCGAGTCTGTTCTTAATTAACGCTCGCCTCTTTTGCGCGCTGCAACCCCCTGGCCACCGTTACGCCGTAATGAGGGTGCTACCGTGTGTTGGTGAACTTGCCCACAGGCTCGGACCGCGGTCTGCGTCGTGCACGTGCAAGCGCCGTCGTCCACACACTCCCGCACACATTCGAGCGTTACGTGTAAGTGTTAAGGAGCAAGAGAAGAAGGCGAAGGCGGAAAGTGGTATGGGTGACCCAGATGAGACGCGCCCCCGGTCTAGCTAATTCTTTTCTTCCGCGCCAACCCCCGACCAACCCCGCGCCCGCGCTGGCCACTAAAGTAAGTAGATGGCCATGTGCCACCTGATACTCGTGTGGGTTTCTTTTTCGATGTATCACCGGTGTGTTCGTAACGCCTTTCCTCCTCTATGTACGTACCGCTCGGGCTGTGTTATATAGCTCGCTCGGTGTGTACGTGTGGCGAAGCTTCTTTTGCTTTCGCGTACTTCAACGCTATCTGTCTACGCGCATGTGTGCGCCGGCGGTTTCGCCGGAGCGTGCACGGATACGTAACGTACATACGCGAGAACCTTATGCCCCGCGCGTATATTCCGCCTCCGGGCTTCGTCCGCGGGCTTCTTCTTCCCACTCGTGACTTTTTGCACTCGCGGATCGAGCGTCGCGCATCGGCCTGGTAAACGCGGATTGTTCACGAGACTGTTAAGATGATTCTTCTTCATTTTTTTTCCCCTCTTCTTTTTTTGCGAGCGTCAAGGAGACGGAAGGAATTCAACGCCAAAAGGGCACGTTTTTTTTTTTTTTTCAGACACTCATCAATTATATCGCAGCATCGATTTTGAGCTTCTCCCGCTAATTTCTCTTCGTGTCTAATGGGAAATTATTCGAGGGGACTAAGCCGGAAGTAGTCCATTAACTGCTCCCCGACTTCTGCCGTGGGTTCGCCGAGCGGGATGATAAGATGTATGTTTAGGAAGAAGTCTGTCCGCTATCGCGTCTGCCGCGGTTTCGCCGGGAGATCGACGAGAGACAGAAGGGCTCGGCGCGGACCGTTTAGGGTGTAAAATTATGCGAGGTACGCCCCTCTGTTTGTCGGCGGGCGATGTGTCTTGTGCTGTAAATATACTGTGCGCTCCCTTTTCTACACCCTTTGGAGCGGACGCATGGTCAACCGATTCTTTTGAGACATCCGTCGTGTGCCCTCCTACTCCACCTACTTCTTCTTCTTCTTCTTCTTCTTCTTCTTCTTCTTCTTCTACTTCTACGGCCGAGTCCGCTACCGAACGCTCCATCTTAGAGAGGCGTGTACGCCGAGACTGTCCGAGGGCCCGGACAGCGCTCGAAGGATAACAGCAATTAAGCCGTCCGTTAATGGAGACGATTGTGATTAATTATCGGATTTAATGAACGGTCGAGAGACACTTGTAAATATACAGAGTAGAGCGGAGGAACGCTAAGGTGCACCGTAAAAATTAGAGAGCATGATTCCCGCCCGCGTTCGTTTAACCGTATGTATTTCTGAGCTGGACGTACGCACATGTCCCTCTGCGCTCTCGTCGTGTACGCCACAGACGCGAATCGAGTTTTAATGCAGAGGCGGAGTGAAACGCGGAGAGAGAAGAGGATACGACCGGGCTCCGAGCTGGACGGTTACACTTCGCTGATCCTTTAACCGGCAATCACTCGAGCTCTGTGGGACCGTCCAGGATCTCATTGTTCACGCGACTGCCGCAATGCATAGCAGTACTTCGAGAATCCGTCTCCGCGGCCCGGCAGAGAACCGAGCGATCGCGGCCGCTTTGCATTTACGCGATGCAGAAGTCGACGCACTGCGCGGACATCGCGGATCGGCCGGGAAACTCACGGTGCGAGTTACCTTTCAGAGGCCGCGACTCTCGATTTCATGGGCCTCGTGATTTTACAGGTAAATGTCGGAGTTTTCGGTACCGAAAGCGGTCTAGCATTTTTTAGAACATTTTTCTTGCGAATAAAAGAAGAAATTTTTTTTGCGAATTTCACAAAAATTAGGTAAAATAAAACTTGTTAACGACACGAAAAATTGAGAGACAACGTGTGTAAAGGACAATTCCGTATCAACAGGAACGTCACTCCCGTTTACTCCCGATAAGATCCAAACGTTTTCGCCTATTTTTTTTTTTTACTTTTTACTTAAACATTTTTGGTGCGAATAAAAATAAAAAAATTGTTGCGAATTTCACAAAAATTAGGTAAAATAAAACTTGTTAACGACAGGAAAAATTGAGAGACGAAGTGTGTAAAGGACAATTCCGTATCAACCGGAACGTCACTCTCGTTTACTCACGATAAAATCCAAACGTTTTCGCTTATTTATTTATTTTTTTTTAAACACATTTTGTTGCGAAATAATTAAGTAAGTGAAAATACTAATTAAAGCGATCCATCGAGAAGATAGGAAAATAAATAAATAAAATGATAGCCGGTCGCAGCAACCAAGCCGGAAGACCTTAAAGTATTCCAGTTCCGACTCCGATCCAGCGAATGGCGCGCAAAAGCCACTTTTTCTCAGCACTCTGATTTTCCAAAGTAATTTTTTATTTGTTTATTCTTTGCTGCGGATGGAATTTTATTTTCATCACGAAGGCTGACCGTGCGCTTCGACAGCGTGATCGCGGTAAGACGAGGATCATTAACAATCGCTCGGAGCACCGATGGGGGCGGACTCGTTGGAAAATGCATTTTTCATCGCGTAGCTAGCCGCGCAGTTTCGGAATTATCTGACGTTTGCCTCCAATAAACACCGGTAAAACCCGACAAAAACACAGACACGCAGCCCGGCCTCTATGAACGACGACGGGATGGTTAATTATTTATGTTTCCGCGGATTGGTTAGCTGAGACGAGCGCGCAGTGCGAGACGAGAGAGCACGGGCATTCGGGGATCTCTAAATAGTAAGCAAGAATAATTAAACGCCTGGCACGTATCGTGTGCAGTCAGAAAATTTGGCAAGCCTCGCGTATCTCCTCTCTGCAACCCGCCTCTGTCTATGTTACTATCTTTTCGCTCCGCGAAATATTCTCGGACCGATACGTGTATGAGAAAATCGTTAAACTCCGCGCGGTCCGACCGTGTGCGCGTGTCTTTCATCTCGCACAAACGCCGCTTCCAAGATTAATTTTATTGTGCGTAACTCTGTCGTTCAATCTTCTCCCCCGTTCTTATTATTATTATTATTATTATTATTATTATTATTATTATTATTATTATTATTATTCTCTCTCTCTCGGTATCTCAACTTCCTTCGCGAATCTTATAATATCCCGGCGAGCGGAAAAATTCGCGCGTAACCGATGATAGCGAAGAATGCTCGGAGGCTCGATGAATTTTAACGTCGTTTCGAACTTTATTTTCGTCGTCACGTTCGGTTCAGCTCGCCGGGACATTATTCATTCTCGTAACACGTAACCGCTATAATACATCGGCAAAGGACGCGCTCAGAGAGAGAGAGAGAGAGAGAGAGAGAGAGAGAGAGAGAGAGAGAGAGAGAGAGGCTCACGTATTTTTAATGCGAATTTATCTTCGCTCCCCCGGTGGTTTCTTTTCTGTTCCACCGCCTCTCGAATCCGGCGAAGGGGTTTATTTCGCGCTCGAAGGGGACCGACGGCATAGAGTTCGCTTAACTGTGCCTTAAACGCCAGCGGTATTGAGAGTGACGTTTTTTTTTTTTTTTTTTTTTACAGAACGAGGTATTACGAACGGCGATTCATTGCCCCTTTCGTCGTTTGGCCCCTCGGACCGTGGCTCGCGTCCTCGCTTTCCTCCTCGTTGACGTACCTCGCCGATATGGAAACGAGAGCGAAAATGATTCGAAAATTACGGGTTTCGTACACTCGGTGCCCCCCTTCAAGCGCCTTTCCACTCCGTACTTCGTGTAACTCGCTGAGTCGATTTCACTCACCCTTGACTCAGCCCAAGTTCCGCTGTCGTTATATATCGAAGTTACCGCAACACTATTGCTGTTTTTTTTTTTTTTTTCAGTTTCTTCCTCTCTCTCGCTCGCTCCCTCGCAGAGTCTCTCTCGTCTCGCCTTCATTGTGGGGTATATATCGATTGGGTTCGTATAATAATTACCTCTCCCGCATTAGGGGCCGCCCGAGCAAGAGAGCGCATCCCCTGAACGAGGAGAAAGACCTTCTCTCCCCTCCCCCCCCCCCCCCGTATCGCACAGCTCCGGATAGCCGGCTCTTTCCCGCACCCCTTGCCGCTAGACGCCCGGTCGCTGAACTAGGGGTAGAAAAGTCCTCGGCCAAAAGTTCCTAACGGCCGGATCAGCCGCGTCATTCTCGTTTACTCCCGATAAGATCCAAACGTTTTCGTCTTTTTTCTTTTTTTCTTCTTTTTTTACTCCACAAACACATTTAGTTGCAAAAAAAAAAGTAAATCAAATAAAGGAAAACAGTAATTCAAGCACTCCAGTCCTGAGATAAGAGAAACAAGAGAGAAGTGCCGCTTCACGAGCCGGAAGAGCTCGGTGTATTCCAGTCCCGACGCCGATCCAGCGAATCGTTCGCAGATGTTTGAATAATTTCTTCGTAGACCGGTCCTACGGTATATTAGCCTCGGAGTGTCTCACTCGCGCCTTAAAATTAGCCCGGTCGTTGTCGCGCTCGCCGTCGCGGTTTCGCGGTAGCGAGACATCAGGATCAGCGCCTGCCTCTGGCACATTCGAATTCCTCGCGGAGTTTAATGCGGACACAATTTCGCCGGTCGCTCTTGTGTGCGAGTGACGGGCGCGGCTTTCCATAGGCCCATGCGCCGTTGCTTTCCGGGCTCTGAGAGTTTCGCGCGATACCAGTGAGAAACATCGAAACACCCGGGACAACCGGCGTCCGGAGTGGTTCGGCCCGGTACCGGTCTCGGTGTGCGCCGCTCTCGTGCAACAACCATTGCGAGGGTGTGCGACTCTCTCTCTCTCTATGCTGCAGACTGCATCTATGCCGAGACTCCCGGCGGTTTCTCGCCGCCGCGCGTTGATACACGCCTCGAATCGACAGTGTTGGTAGAGTGGGTGGCGGTCTCTCGTTTCGCCTCGCGGGTATTTCTGTATCTAATTATAATCCTCGGTGAGGGAGCGAGGCAATCGCCTAAAATTAGAGCATATATTCTAACCGGCACTCGCGAGAGAGCGACGCTGTTTTATATATTCGGCGGCTGCTTCCTCTCCGTTCCCTCCGTCGCGCCTCCCACCCCTTTTTACATCGCCACTTCCTCCCCTCCGTCCTCGAGCGGTCGAGATTCGAGGCTCCTCGAATATTCGCAAAGTCGAAACACCCCTTCTTCACCCACCGCGTCGTCCTGGCATCGTTTCCATCACCTGCTAATAGCTCCGAGGTTGCTACATTAGTTGTTTTTACACGAATAGCTCAGCGAGCTCATTCTCTCGGACTCGGCGCAGTATTCAGCTTACTTTTTCACTGGCTGTACATTGTGCGCCGGATTATGGTAAACAGTGGTAGGAATAAACAAAAAAAAAGAAACGCGAGTTCATGCGGTCGCTTAATTCTGATTCATGTCTCGATCGGGACATGCCGGGCTGCATTGCTGAGGGGGAGCAAGTACTATCGCCTCGCGCCGAGCTATTAAGGAAGCGAAATTAAAGACGAGGAATAAGAGCGCGAAAGGAGTAGAGGGTTAAACAAAAAAGTGGAAAAAAAAAACGGAGAAACGAAGGTAACTTGGTGTGGGCTAAGGACCTCCGTTCTAACTACTGGCTAACGGAAACGAGTTAAGATTACAAAGGTTTCTCCGAGGGGGTATATCGGCCGCGGTTCGAGTTGCCCGAAGGTGGCCGCCTCGCCGACTCGCTGTACGCGGAGAGTCCGCGCGATATAACGGCCCCGCTTTGATCAACGGGGGTAGATAATTAGCGGCACGAAAGCCCGACGCGCCGGAGGGAGGGGAGGGAGAGGCCTTACCTGCGGCGCTTAACCCCCGCTCTCTAAATGAGAGGGTTTCCGAGCGATGTGTATAGTCGGGGAATAAAAATGCAAGAAACATTGTAACCGAGGGAGGGAAGTTTCCAGTGAAGTACGAAAAAAAAAGAATCCCAGGCTGCCACGAAACGGGAACAAATTTCGTGGAAGCCGACAAAATCGTGCAGAATTTTATCATAGGCGAGCACCACCAACCTTCTTCCGGCGAGTCGCGCAATCTTACGTATCTAAACAAAACTTTTATTCCACTTTGGTTCATTTCCGAAGTGGCCGGGGGGGGGGGGGGGGGGTTGTGCAAATTTCCTCTGGGTGTTAGTCAGTTGTTACTCGTGGAAGAGACTTCGGAAAAAAATTAAAAAATGGAGGAGTGCTGCCTATTGGGGTACAGTAGAGAATCGCATAGGCCATGCACTATACAAAAGGCACAATGCTTAGGAAACAATGACACGGCCCGACAGGGTGTGATTAAGGCACCCTGGAATAATAATCAGGATAATGACCGGGTCTAGACCAACCTCCTTGTTCGCTCTCGCTCTCCTCTCTCTCCCCCCAGCTCGTATAGTGGGAGTGAGGGGGTTGTTCGAGTCGCGCGCGCTCGTCGGGGCCATTTGCCGCTTTGGTCGGCCGGTTTGTCGGGTTAATTGTAGTCTGGCGTGTCGGACTCGCGACAGAGAGGGAAGCCGACGTGGCTCTCGTTCGACTCCGCACGCAAATGTCACTGGAAGGCACAAAAAAATAGATTAAAAAAAAATAGAAATAAAAAAAATTGTAAAAAAAAAGCCCGACAAATTAGCCCGTCGCGAAAGTCGCTCAGCGACAGTTTGTGAAATTAATGGAAATATAAAAACTGAATAACAATTTAGAAAGACAAACAGGATAAGAGTTGCAAGTGGGCAGAGGGGGTGGTTTTGGTCGATCGAGCGACTTTCGCTCCCGAAAGAATATCCGTGATGCTCTACGCCACTCTCGCTCTCCCACGGAGGGGTGCGAGGAAAGCGAAGCTCGAACGGTGAAAATGTTCGGGTTAAGATCGGAACATCTCGATAGCTCCGGAGGAGCGCGGGCGTTTGAGAGAAGCGAACGAGAAAGCGCACGCATCGCATCCCGTCAGGATTATATTTAGGCGTCGTAAAAGAAAATATGTGCTCGTTGGAGCCAACTCGCTCATTACGTGAGACAGCATTAACGCCGCGGGTCGCCCGTCTTCTCTCCGCTGGTCTCTGGAGACGCTTCTCTACGCGCTCTATGCGAGCTTGCGGAGCCGCTCGAGTCGTATGTCGTACCTCGCCGCGAATCGGCGCAGTTTCTGGAATGCGAAGAGTCTTTCGTTCGAGACAATGCAGGATGCTCCCAATAAAAAAAAAATAATAAAAAAAAAAAACGCAGAGCCGATTAAACTGGCAACGCCGCTCTGCCGTTTGATCAAACTGTTTCCGCTCTAATTACTCGGCTCTAATTACACCGGACTCCCGGACGAAGCGTGACGAATGACTATCGGAGCTTTCAGGGGTGAAGGGAAAGATGAGAGCGCGTTCGAAATTCACCGAGAACCCCCGGCGCAGTCGGCCAGCTGGTTTCTAGGTCAATGTTGCTAATGCACTGTATACCGAGCGCCCCCGCGCACGTTTGGCGTACACTCGCGTTTCGTGCCTGAAGATCCACATCGGGAACTGCTCCGCAGGAAATTCCGAACGGCAGTACCTCTGACCGATCCGAATGAAAACGTTTACTCGGAGATTCCGATCTAAACTGCCGGTACTGTCTCGCGTGGGCATCGATATACAATCGCGGAGGCTATCACAACGCCCCGACTGTTCGATGAACAGCGCAGCTCTGCCGGAATTGCAGCGACAATGAAAGGCTCGCGAGCCAGAGAAACAAATCGTCGCTGTCAAGAGAAACGACTCAGAGCCTTCAGTGAAAAAGGCACGAGTCGGTCGGGCGCTGTTTAAAAAAGGGTTACCGTCATTCAATCCTGGGGCAATCGTCGTGCGATAACAAGAACGAAGGATTCGGTTAATCGAGCTCGAAGCGTGCCTGCAGAGTCCCTTCCACTTCCTGCATTAAAGCCCTTTGGCCGGATTCGTCGGTGCGGGAAGTGCCGAGAGGGTTGGAACTCTCCCAGTCTCCGCGACAATTTCCATAGTTCGCTCACCATTCTCTACCGGAGAGTGGAGAGCGGAGGGGGGGTTGGATAGGCTCGTAGTTAGCCGCGAGGGAGGTGTCTATTGCCCGCGAGGAGTACAGAGAGGTGGAGATGGTGCGAGAGGACCCGCGGAGAAGCCCACCGGCATGCAAAACAGGCGGTGAATTTAAACGGTCCTGCGCAGAGAATCCCGGCAGCGGTTCAACCAGGCAGCTCTCTCGCTCTCACCTTGCGTGGCGGCTTCCTCGTGGTCCTCGGAACTCCCGAACTACAACGCTTTCCCACGTAGTCCAGATTCTTCGCTCTTTTCCTCTCAACAACAATAAAAAAAAAGAATCTCACATTCACTCCGTCTAACACTTCATCGAACCATAGTACCGTACAACTGAACACGTGTCACCCGATCACCTGCGACCACCCACAGCCTCATCAGCCCGTCCGACTATTCGCCAGAGCATTCGACATCGATGGAAAAAAATCCTGACTTCGAATTCCTTAGCGTTTGAGGCTCATGCACACGCGTTCTCGCAGTAGCGCGACGTCGACGTCGAAAGAGGCGCGATTACCGATTTCGAGACTCAACCGGTTGCGGCGAAAAAATATGACAGTAATCGCTGGACAACAATTCCGCAACCCCTAATTCGTTGGCTCAGGCCACGCGAATATCATCGTTCACCATTTCGTGAGACTCGCGGATCTATGCAGATTCGACGAAGCTTGACAAGTTACAGGTGGGGTTGGTCGCGCGTGTGTGTGTGTTATCTTTTTTTTTTCCTTTGATACGGCGATTTTTCACGGAGGTTCGGGTAAAATGGCTGCTAGCCGCTCCGGCGCGTCTGAGCTACTGGCTTGCCTCCCTCGTTTGGGTCTCTTGCTCTACCACCAGCAACACGAGCTCACCCACTCACCCACTCTCTCTGTCTCCCTCTCGCTCCCTCGCGCGCGCACACACACGAGCGCTTACGTCGTACGTAGAAGAGACATACACACCCTCAGCGAGTGCCACTAATTTCACACGGTCGCGGTGAACTCACACACGATGGCTATTGCCTCGGCCGGCGGCATCGCAGTGCGCCGGCTCTATTTGAGTGTGGAGAGAAAACGGCGTCGAGAAACCCGACGTCTGTGCACAACGAGCCGCACACTTGTTCGCGGAGCCCCCCTTGGCGCGCACGTGTTTACGCGCAGAACAGCTGAGAGCCGAGACTGAGTCGAACACACGGAACGAGCGACGGGAACGAGAGAGACGAAGTTGCGATAAGAGATAGGGGAGCGGAGAGGAGGGAGAAACGAAATTTTTCTTGTTTTCCGCGTAGGGTGAAAGATTCGGTAAACGACCGCTAGCGTCCGAGATACCGATGAACTTTTCTCTTTTTTGTTCACGGTGTCTCTGGAGTTTAAAGCGGTGAAGCCCTTTTTTATATTATTTCGGCGATTTCGATTGCACTCTTGGGCCACGTAATTATTTTTATTTATTTTTTTCTAAGTTGTGATTAAATTGAATCGGTTTGATTTTTTTTTTTTTTTGTTGAACAGTGTCATCGTTTATTGTTTAGCGGATGGTGCAAGCTTCGATTCGCGGAGAGGAGAGCGCGTTTCGAGCTAGAGGGGAAGGCGCTCCGGCTGGGTGAGAATCGCTCCGGAGACGCCGGACGCCTCGCGGTAAGAAAGCTTTCCCATCGACCGGCCGAGAATGGAAAGCATTCTGGAAGTAGTTAGGGAGCGTGTGTGGACGGACACGCGTTGCCCTCGCGCTCGGCGTGCCGAGTTCTGTTGGATTCCATGTTACTTGGGAACGATGCATTGGAACGGTGGAACTCTGATATACGTAATCCTGAGAATTTTCATTCAACCATATATATTTGTTGGAAATTCGTAACGCACGCTCCAACGTATCGGCAACAGAGCTGGGCAAAGTATTAGATAATACTGCAAGTACAGAGTACAAAGCATCACAAGTACTGTAAGTCTTTATCAAGTACGTTTTGTACGCAAAGTATTTCTCAAGTACTTCTTGTAGTTGAAGTATTTCTCAAGTACATTTCGCAATTACGTTTTTAATATAAATTTAATAGAAAAAGGTGCAAAGTAATTTGCACATGGCTTCCTTATTTATTACAATTTTGCACATAGTTTTCTCTATGAGAAACTTCGCTGATAGATTTTCGCTTTCTGATAGAAGTAACTATGCGCACGATTGTAATAAATGAGGAAATCATGTGCATATTACTTTGCATCTTTTTATCGTATCACTGAAAAATGTTTACATTGCACCAAATTTAAACCATCAAACTTTACCGCAAAATTTATTATAAAATATCGCTGACATTTTCGTAATTCGTCACTTTGAGGCTATTTTTAATCTATTTTCCATTCTTTTTCATAAAAACGAAATCCATCAAAAAAACACAATAGTTCCCCCTTCTCGTTTATCTACAGATTTTTTTTCCACAAGAAAAAATGAAAAGCGGGGAAGTCCCTCTTGTTTTTTTTTTTTTTTTTTTTTTTTTTTTTTTTTTTTTGCAGAATAAAAAGAGATGGATTCTCATTAAAAATATACTTATTGAAAACATTTAGACAGATAATCATATATTAATAGAAACGGGATGTCATGCTACTTATCGAGTGTCCGTAATGCGAGTATGTACTCAAAAAAAACTTATACTTGGTACTTGAAATCTTTTAAAAACGTAATTGAGTTCTCCAAGTACTACCTACTTGAACGTTCGAGTACTTGTTTGGTACTCGATTATCCGTAATGCGAGCGTGTAGTAAAAAAATACTTGCACATAGAAAAAGAAATTTTAGAAAAGTACTTAAGCACTTCAAGTGCGTACTTGAAGTACCAGACAAGTACCCGGTGCTTCAAGTACTGCCCAGCTCCGATAAGCATCGGGAGCACCATAACGAAAATGTAAACGCGAGCTTGCAATCGATTCGCCGGGAGTCTGACCAATACGAGCCGTGACTCCTGAAACGAGCGTTTTTCCCGTAGCGAAATCGATGCGATTTCGCGTTCCACGACTGTACCGAGGCGCGCGCCCGCGGTGGAGCCGCGTGTACGGATATATCTCGTCGGAACTCGAGTTTCTACATTCTTAGCGCATAACTCGGGGCGCGAGCTCTCGCGGCGCGCGGCATTATGAATATGCAAATCAACGAACCACGCGGATAACGCGGGTGCGTTGACCACGGCGGCGCGAGAGCCTCCTCTCGCGATCGACGGGACGAGGAAGATCGGAAGAGCGATGCACACCGAGCTAGCTACCTCAGATATCTCCGATGGCCGAGGCACCGCGAAGCTTTCGCCATCACTCGCGTATCTTAGATCCTCTCTCGGGTCGTTTGCGCAACTCTCGAGATCGGATCGATAATAAAATCCGCTGAGATATCGATCAATCGTCGTTCCATCGTGCGCGAGATTCGCGCGGCCTCTCGGGAAGTCGTTCGATCCTTCGATCCGGATAAGCGTTCGCGCTGGTACGCACACCGATGCGGTCGCGTCACGCGTCGAATCGCAAACGAACCGTGCGCCGGAACGACGATTACGCCACAGGTATCTTTCGATGTGTTCGCCTGACGAACGATAAAAATTGTTCGCGCGATAAAAGGAAGAGTTCTTTTGAAAAAAAATGAAGAAAAAAAATAATAACAATAATAATAATAGTTTTTACGGGATTATTCCTTCGTTAAATTCCGACTCGTTTATCATCGAGAATGATCGTGACTGACCCGAAATTTATTGTCTTTTATCTCCCCCCCCCCCCCCACTTTCGCGAAGACTCCGTTGGATTGGTCGGGGAAACGAAAAAAAAAAAAAATGGCATTGGCTAGCTCTTCACCGATATAAAACTAACGGCGTGAAAGCCACGTTTGGAAATCCACAGTTAACAGGACTTTCCCATAGCGAGACAGCGGCAGATTCGTATTCCGTAAACACTGTGACACTGTATTCGTTTTATAGCGAGTACTGGAAAATCAGATTGACGTGTGCTGAATGAGGCTGACAGTCGCATAGATTGCGAGGTAGATTGTGGAATAAAAAAAATTACAAAAATTTGCCACTCGACCGCTACCGGCGTAACTGTCGACTCGTGACTTTCTCATCGCATCTATTTTTGGCGCGAAATTGTCTTCGTGAAATTACCAAGATGAAATTCCGAACGAAATGAATGGACATTTTTTAAATCTCGTACAACAATTGTTATCTCGCTGGAACTTTTTATCGTCCCGCCTGCAACGCTCGTCACGACACTTGTGGCTGGTGAATGAACCACAAGATATCGGACGAATCTGCCAGTCAAATTTGTTGGTATAATTATACTTTATCGTCACATTCTTAAAAAAAGTTGGTGTTTCACGATACATATTAACTTTTCAGTTTTTCGAAGACATCGCACCAATTCTTGCCTGTTTTATTCGTGACGTGATTGGTCGCCGATAATGAGGCGACCCAGTGAAGAACGCAATGCAGCGAATGACTTCGATCTAATCATGGGTAAGTGTTATAGAAATCATGTAAAATAGTGACAAAGTTTTGAGATCAGCAATCCAAATATACGTACTATGCCAATTCATCGGTTTACACTTGCGTTCCAACAAAGTTGTTACCATTTTATCACCGATTGGATGTTACTGATTTTTTAAAATTATGACCAAGTTCATTTCCTCGAGAATTGCTGATAGGATCTTTCAAGGGGGATTACTAGTAGGATCGATAATTGCTAATAGGATCTTTCAAATTTTACTCCAACATGTTTGAGTAAAATTTCATCTGGAAACTATTTTTCGTTGGACGAATGTTCGGAATTTGTCGCATTTCCGATACATACACTGAGAGAAGGATCTAGTAAATATGACTATAGCGCTTGAGAGATATTACTGCATAGCACATACTGAGTAGTAGGGAACTAGGGCGCAACCTATGGTAGGAAGTACCGAATTTATAAGAATTTTTCGTAGATATTATGGTAAAAATTCTTGGAAAAATTAAGACTTTCCGTTATAGGTGGCGCTCTAGTGCCCTACTACGATGTGCTGTGGTAATTTTTCTTAGATGGTCGGTAGTTTTTACTAGATCCTTCTCTCTGGTGTATATCACCGATTGGGCGTTATTGATTTTTGTTTACTATCACCAAGGCCAGCACCGTGAAAAATTCTAACGTGATCATTCAAGGACACCCCAAAGGATGTCTGGGTAAGCTTTAATCTTAAAATTATTTCGCGTTGGAGAAAATTATGCAATTTTTTTTTTTTTTTTTACATTTTCGGCACTACCAGCCCTCCATACGACGTGACTTTGGCTGAATATTATCAAATTCTTATAGTTTAGTAACAAACTCTTGAGATTTGCAATCTCACTGCAGTGTCATTACGCGTGTAACGTCCTTAGTCTCCTTAAACACCTCGCATGTGACGACAAACTAAAAATAGCATTCAATTGAAAAAAAAAAAAAAAAAAAAAAAATGAAACAAGAAAAAGAAAACAACGGTCGTAAAGAGTAACGCGGACGAGAGGGATGCACACCAAGGTCCGTTTTTCCATCGTCGCTAATAAAAATTGCAAATCGTAATCGAATCGACGCGCAATAATTATCGTACGCTCCGCCGGCTGGATTTTCCGAGGACATTGAAGCGATAAAAGGAGGAGACCGAGCGAAAAGTTCATCACCTCCGAGCTCTTGACATCGTCGCGGTTGTCTTCGTCGTGAGTTTCACGGAGGCGGGAGGAGGACGAGAGCAAAGAAAAATTGCAAAGCCACGCGCGCATTTGCGGCGTCCCAGCGGCGTTGTAGAGAGGTATTATGAAATAAATCTCGTTATTGCTAGCCGGCGTGGGAGAGAGGGTTGGTAGCCCCCCCCCCCCCCCCCACCCACCCACCCCCTCCACCCACGGAAGAAAAGCGGCCAGCGGTCAGTTTTAATTAAAGAACTCGGGAGCGTCAGCTGCTCCCATCCGCGCAACGGCTTCGCTTCGCTATACTAGTACTACTTCTTGGCCCTGCTTCCTCCGCCGCTTGTTTATTTCTAATTCTCCTTTTACTTTACTTTTTTTTTTACTCTTTCTCTCTTCGAAACTCGGCCTCTCGCTCCCACTTTCACGAGAGATTGCTCCGTTTTTTTCCATCCTCGTCGCTTCGAGAAATAGTTTTGCGGAGAGCGGAGGGAACCCATACAATTCGCACTCGCGTTATTAATGACGAGCTGCGGCTCTGAATCATTCGATATATTTACCGACATCTCGGGCGAAGCGTTAGAGATTTAAAAAAAAAAAAGTTACAAAATCTTCGAAGTCGCAGCACTTTTGTCGTCCGTGTGACAATTTTTTTTTTCTCTCTCTTCTTTCTTTCACCCGATCCCCTTCGTTGCTGACGTTCTCAAGTCGACCTCGAGGTAATCCGGCGCGATATTGCGCTCACCCCTCACACCCGCTGGTTTCTTAGTCTTATTATTAGCCATCCTCGGAGGAGACTCCGGGCGACGCAACCCTCTCATATTAGAAGGAGTACGGACCGTAGGCTTCTGCTTCTCGCCTCGGCTTCGCGGCGGGCGAGAAAGAAAGTCGCGTGTTTGGCCAGCAACTTGGACCCCGCCATTGTTCCTCCGTTTTGTCTTTTTTTTGTTTTGTTTTGTCGCTCCTTTTTTTTATTCTCCACCTCCGCCTCCGTGTTCTCCTCTTTTTTTCTACTTTGACCTCACTCGCCCGCTTGCCCTCTCTCCGTTTCGCTTTCCTTTCACGCCGCTCCACCGGAGGGACCTTATTGTGCGCCCGAACGTTTCCCGCTCTCGTTCGTCTCTTTTGTTTTCTTTCGCGGCCCATTAGTGGAGCTAATTGCCGTCCATACGCGAACGCCTTTTATTTACTTCCTCTTCCACCTATTATTTGCGCGATAGTCGCAAACCCCTCATCGCACTGTCCCGTTGATCGCTCACGGCTCGGAGGGATCGAGGCAACAAAAAAAAAGGGAGGAATAAAAGAAACAACTGCGATGAGTTCGTGGCTTCGAGTGCAAGAAAATCGATCCTCGGTCCCGTTAAACACGCCCTCGTCACCGCACTGTATTTTCATTTGGAAAACTGATGAAGCCTCACTTGATTATTTTTATAATTCGAAACGAGTGACGGGCTCTCGAGTCCCGAACGTGCTCCGTTATCGGAACGAGATCGCCGCGCGCCCCGATCGAGAGAGAGAGAGAGGCAGATCGCAATTGAATGCCATAACAGGATTTATCGAGACGCGTGATCGAATTTACTCGTGATCGATAAGCTCTCCAAGCCCTCCATCGTCTATCGGCACTATCGGCATTCCCGTTGTTGGACGCGCCCCGCTGTTTGGACGAGAGAGGAGGAATCGTCCTCGAAGATGACAAAACTTCGGTGCACTTTCACGATCGATGATCGCGGTAGAAGATCGATGAAACCGCTTGATTTCTAATGAATTATCAATTCGGGCATACTCGTCGAATACGATAAATCCGGACGACGGAAGCTCGAAGATATCGTGACTGTGCACAGTGACAAAGGTCCGTACACTCCGACAAACAGTTCTCGTTAATCTTACCATTTTTTTTTGACCCTTCAAGTACCGGAACTTTCTACCGATCGCAAACGACTATTCGTTTTTTTTTTTTTTTTAAGCACGAAAACGATGCGGATGTTCGTTGTACATTTTTTTCTACGTTATCATGATTGACACCGACCTTGAAAACCTAGAGAAGACTGGAAAAATGAAATTGTTGCTCTTTAAAACCGGGAAAAGTCAGGTAATCCCGGTTGGAGAATTTAACAGAAACAACACTTTAAGCTACGTCTGTGAATTTTTCCAGATTTTTTAAGCACATTAACTTGTCATTCAAATCGTTCGAAGCTTGCGTCCTAACAAATTCTAAGTCATCATTGAACAAGGATTCCTATACGTGAAGGGTTAATGAAACTCTTTTTTAATAACATTACAAAAAATGTGAAATCAATAAGAAATTGTTGTGAATCCTCTTCGACACATTTTTTGTTCTCTAATGTACGTCCCTTGGCATTTTTTTTGTACGTGAGCTGTGCGCCCTTTCGGCGTTAAGCCGACGCGATATTAATAATCGCGGGTGAATCCGCCGATGCGAGGGAGCCGAACGGCGACGAGAATAAAGAACTTCGCCGTGAGAACAGAGACGAGCAGAATGGAGGGCCGAAAGAAAAGACGGCGATATGCCGGACAGTGGGATAGTAAGACGCTTTTAATTCGGCGGAAAGCTAATAACTGGGGCATTGTTGCGATCTTGCCGGGGTTATTGTTTCCCTGGAGCCTCGTCCACGAGGCGCGCGCCCGGGTGACCGACGAACAAGCGAAAGATCTTTTCGTCCCTCCGTCCCGCTTTCTTCCTCTATCGCCGAACTTTACTGTCCTTCCTTTCTTTTCAGCCGACCGGACAATGAGAGCCACTACGAGTTCCCATCTTCCACTTCTTCCTCTTCCTCCTCGCACTCTTCCGTCCATTCCTCCCGATCAGCGGCTCTCTTCACGGCGCTCCCTTGTCTACAGCTACACACTGCACCTTAATTATTGTCTTTATTATGATTTTGTCCTCCGGAGAGTGGACCACCGCACACTCCTACGAATTGGGAACCGCATTGTACGGCTCTCGGATAAAAGACTCTCAGTACTTCGATTCTCGCCACACGGCAAGAACCGTCACCTTGATTGAGAACATTAAATGTCAACGATTGCAAAAGCCGCCACGTCGAAAAAAGCGTCCCGAATTTCCCAGACGAACAAAAAATTGCACATTCACATCTCTACCACTCACAAGTCTACCAAAATCTCTACCAGAGAGTAAACAAACTCTACCAGAAATATATAAAACTCTGCCGGACTTGACATAAAACTCTACCGGAATTGAAATAAAACTCTACCGGAAATACAATAAAACTCCACCGCAATACAGGGCTACCGTCTAGCTTTGTATTCCGGAAGAGTTTTATTTCCATTCTGGTAGAGTTTTATTTCAAGTGCGGTAGAGTTTTTTTTTGATTCTGGTAGAGTTTTCTTTTTACTTTCTGGTAGAAACTTTGGTAGAGTTCTAATACGGCAGAGTTGTAATATGGCAGTTATGTTTTCTAGTAGAGTTGTGAGTGGTAGAGATATAAATGTGCCCAAAAAATGACATCGACTTCCGATAGAACGTGTCTCTTTGCGGTAACTAAAATGTTCACCAACCGCTCATTTAATAATGTTTTAATGATTTTTTATTAATCAACGCATGCTATCGTGGAATGAGAGCCACTATGTGTTCTCATCTTCATAATCTTCCTCTTCTTCCTCTTCCTCCACTTCATCCTCTTCTTTCACTTTATCCACTTCATTCACTTCATCGACGTCTCATTCTTCCGTCCATTCCTCCCGATCAGCGGTCTCTTCACGACGCTCCCTTGTCTACAGCTATACACTGTACCTTAATTACTCTCTTTATTATGGTTTCGTCCTCCGGAGAGTGGACCACCGCACACTCCTACGAATTGGGAACCGCATTGTACAGCACTCGGATAAAGGGCTCTCAGCATTTTTACTCTCCCCGCACGGCAACAAATCGTCATCCCGATTAAGAACATTATTAAATATCAACGATATCAAAAGCCGCGGCGCCGAAAAATCGTTCCCAATTTCCCATACGAACGAAAATTAACGTCGACTTCCGACAGATCGTCTCTCCTTCCGGTAAATAACATTTTTCCCGAAACGCTCATTCAATTAAATATTTTTTTGTATTGTTTATTAAACGACACACGCTACCGTGCGGCATTGATTCGGCCGGTACTTTGAATTTCCTACCGTGCAGCGTTAAGAGAGGAGGACGAGCGGATCGCAGCCGGTTCCGTTGGTGGCGGAAAGGGGAGGCCGAACATGGCATGTCCCCCGTAATTATATCAACAATAAAACAATTTTGATAATTATCTCAACTAGTGTATGGGAACACGGTCGGCATTACCGGCGTCGCCGATGCACTCTGCGGTGATGCACTCACTGTGAATCGCGGACCTGACATATATAGTATATATAAAGATACATATATATATATACACACACACACCCATATATATATATATATATTGCGTATCCTATACGTACGCTAAGGTCGCGAGCACGCGCTCGTCCACGAAGAGGGTCTCGAACGCACACGCTCATACGCATCGCGCGTAACACGTACGAAATGGAAGAAATGTACGCGAGTGGGACATGGACATAGTATGAACCCAAAGAGACGTACACGACACACACACACACACGCGCTCGGAGGTGCACACAATCGAACACACAGCGGTACCCACCGGTACACAATTACCCCGAGCAGAATAATGACAATAATTACCATTTATATGCAAGTGCCGTCATTACCTGCACACGAGCAGAGCACGCATTCAATTTCGTATCTAATTTGAATAATTCAAACAAATCTCTCCTTCCTGCCCTCCTTCTTCCTCCAGCGGCAGGCCACCACATAGTGGCGGGTTGCACGCTTTACGATCCACCGATGAGCACATCATCAACGAGAACCGGCGACAATATCTTCGATGCGCACCGACGGCATTCGCATCACGGGCACGAGAATCCAGTCTGTTGGTTCCTCATTGTTCATACATACGGCTATTAAAGGAGTCGTTTTTTTTTCATCACCGAAATGTCGGAGCGAGAGAAATGATGGATGCTCGACGACGGGAGGTCGACGGAGACTGGAATTATTAATTGAGAACGAGGTCCTCACGGCGAAAGAGGTTTGGACCGCTTGACAAACATTTCATCTTCACAATAAACCTCTTTTTTTCCATTTAATCTTACAATTTTTTTTTAGTTAAACATTCTTTTAAAAGTAAAAATGATAAAGCAAGAACCTCGTTTACCATGCACGATTGTGTCTTGGAAGAGATTAATTTCATTATTGGATTAATTTTTTTAGCATCACAGGAGCGGAGTTAAAAGCGGTCCCAGTCGATAACGGTCAATTGCAACCATTTTCTCGATGTCCAAAATAAAGATACTCGTTCCGTCCCAAAAGCGAGATCATTGAATTGAAAAAAAAAAAAAAAAAACCGCCCGTTTTGCACTATTGTCATTCATCATTAACGAATAATTTCTCTCACTCAACGCCGTCCGCTTAATCTGCGGACGTTTCCATCGGAGTATCTCGGTGTCGGATCGCCGATAAAAATCGATGACGAGCGATCGATCCTCGAACGGGTTACAAACATCTCGTACGGTAGTCTAGCGTCGAATGCAGATAGGCCGTAACGCGATAGTGTGTACGTTGATCCGCCTATGCTCCCGCGGAATATATACGTGCGAACACGAGATTGGCAAAGTGGTCCTATCAATATTAATCGTAATATTTGCGATGATGGTTGCTGCCGCTGTTGCTGCCGGTGGTGGTGGTGGTGCAATGGGGAGCTCCCCGCGCTCCCCCTCTCACCCGCTCTATTACCAATTAATTCGATCGTGCGAAGTATGCAGAGGAGGAGGGAACGAACGGGGAGGGTATGGAGAAGAGAGGAGCGCGCGTTCAGTTATAGCCAACGGCCGTGATAGAACCTTTTACGAACAAGTGTAACAGAGCTACGGGCGCGATGGAGAGTGAGAGAAGGAGGCCTCGTCGACGGGTTAGATATTGTGTCAGTCGACTCCGTCCAGCATTAAAAGTAATTACGACGTGATTGACCGAAGCCCGGTGGCACGGGGTAAGGAGCGACGGGGGAGGAACTAAATCATCGGAGTGACGCACGTAGCTCGTTGCTGCCTCCCAATTATACAATCAGTGGAGATCCAGCAGTAGCGGCCGCAGCGGCAGAACCAACAGCGATGATGAAGGCTCTCGCCGGAGACTGCGCGGGCACACATACGCAAAGCGGTGCACACTCCGAGATCGCGAGATGAAGATGACTCGAGGATTGCCCGGAAAGATCGAGCTAAGTAAAGGGTTGAGTAAGAAAAGAAAAATGACAAGATACAAAGAAGGAAGGAGCGTCGGAGCTGACGAAGCTGGAGAACGGTTGGATGCGAGAGGGTAAAATTTGGCGGAGATTCCGAAGCGAAGATAGAAATTTATTCGCCGTCTCTTCGCCGTCGCGGCGCGCTGGCTATCGGATCGATGCTGGCGGTGCCATCGAGTCGTGATCCAGAAACAAATGAGTCGTCTCGCGGGAGCTCAGAGGACAATCGTAATCACGGCCAGCCCGACAACTGCGACGGCAATGAGGACGATCTTGTAGATATCGGATGTGCTATGTCGATCGTCGCTCTCTCCGTTTCTCATTCAGCGGGGTGGGGGGAGTGTGGAGGGTCGTACGGTCGCGAGAAATCGAACGACTATTCGACACGAGACGTGTGCGTCTCCACTCCGGAGGAAGAGGAGAAGACGGAGAGAAAGAGAGATCCATAGATCCGATCTCTAATTCGCGTTGTCGTCATGAGCTATGCCGCGAGGCCGTGTCTCGTCGCTCGGCGACAGATGAGTGGACGATGTCCGCGAGCCGTTTAATCAGGCTACGATTCCAACCGCGATTAATCTGAATCTCTCCTTCGTACAAACTTTGCGCACATCGCGAGACCGTTTGTTAACCCGCGCGGTTCGCCGAACGAGCCCGAGCTTCGCTGAGTTTGCAATCTCGAGACCGGCAGTGTGTTTCTTCATCCGTTTGATAAAAAATAAGAAAGCCTCTTCGTCTCTTCTTTTTTTTTTGGGTTCCTAAATACGTCGCCGAAAAATCCTACGAGACTCTCAAGTTCGAGGGCGCATGGATCGATGCTCGACAGCGAGGGTGCGGAAGTGTCGAAGAAGTCGGACAGCTAAAAATCATAAAACAAAATCCGAATAATGGATGTTTTGACTCGAAGGGGTTCGGCATTGTCCTGAAACGCGTGGCTCTCTCTGGGTCACCTTTCTCCCCGGAAAGCTGGCCCGTGTTCGGTTACGGCGAGTACCGACCAAGTAGGCACTCGATTCGCAGTGGACTCGAGTGCCATTCGAGAAACAAAGGGTTCGCGGAAGCGAGAAGGGGGTAGGTACTGGTAGGTAGTACGAAGTCGCTGTCGACGTCGACTTTCTCGCGAACGATCGATTGTGTCGTGTACTCTCTGGCTACGTACTTTGCTTTCCTCTCTCTTTCTCTCTATCGTGCCCAGTTGGTAGGTAGCCCGAGTGTGCTACAATCGTTTCGACGAGCCTCGTGGCCTTTCTTCGAAGCTTTGCAGCACTTCAGTCTCGCTAATCGCTCTTTCTCACCCTCCCGGTTCTACTTCGAGACAATAATAATTCGAGAGTCATCGATTAATCGACAATTGAAATTCTCACTTGCCGTGTATACAATCGCTGTGAAGGGTAAAATATATATATATAGATATAAAGTGGCCAGTCATGGTCGCTGGCGCCTTTCGCACGTAACTGTGAGTATCTTTCAGTATCTCTGAGTATTTACGAGTATCTGTGAGTATTTGTGAGTATCTATGCGTATCTGTGAGTATCTGAGAGCATCTTTGAGAGTCTGTGAGTATCTGCGAGTGTCTATGAGCGTTTGTGAGGATCTTTGAATATCTTAGACCATCTGTGAGTATTTGTGAGTATCTGTGATGTTTTTTGCGTGAGTATTCGTCTGAGTATTGATCTGAGTATTGGTCTGAGTATCGGTCTGAGTATTGGCCTGAGTATTCCTCTGAGTATTCCTCTGAGTATTCCTCTGAGTATTCCTCTGAGTATTCCTCTGAGTATTCCTCTGAGTATTCCTCTGAGTATTTAAGTGCATTCGCATGAGTATTTGCGAGTATCGGTGTGAGTGTCCAATCGGCATGGGCTTTATTGTAACGCAGATTCCTCGCTCAAAGTACGCTCTATCATTTCCGAATATCTTTCTACGAAGTGGGGGAGCGCAGCTGAAGTGTACTGAACCCGAGTGGATGAGAGACGGTAAGAACTAGTCAGCGGGATCAGGAGCATCGGCAGCAGGAGCAGCCGCAGTCACAGTTCCCCGACGAGCTGCGGTATAACCGCAGCGTCACGGCATTCGTTAAGAGTCACGGTGTCCGAGGGGTATACCGTACATATACATACACGTGCGCATGCGTATGTGTATACATATATGGGCGCCCACTGTAAAGGACAAGGCGTTAATACTTATCGAAAAGAGAGACGGTTGTTGAATCGTACGTGGACTTATTTATGGCCACGGTAACGAGAAGGGGCACATCGGGACTCTCCACCAGAGGATGGAAAAGAGGCGAGCGTGTGGAAGAAGAAGAAGAAGAAGGAGGAGAAGAAGAAGAAGAAGAATAAGAATAAGTATACGAGAAGGACGAGGCAAAAGTGGTGGCGTTCGGTATGGACGCGCGCCGCGCGCGAACGGATCCGGGCTAGGTCGTTCAACCTCTCTCCACAACTCCCGGACTGACTGTTGTACATACGTATAAGTATGTATGGTATTCCGTTGGACTGTCCTGTCGGGCTGAATCTCGGTCGGGACTGTCGCTCTTGGTTCGGGAAAGCGGTAAACTAAAATCCGCGCATAGGATGAATTTAAAATAGTCATTGGAAAAACAAGAAGATGAAAAAGAGAGAAGAAAAAGAATAGAGAAAAGTTGAACGTTGCATCCCCGAACTGTAATACCGGGACGATAATCGGCGCAACGATTCTGGTAGCCTTGGCGCGGAGTGCCGTCATGGTCGCGTCAATGCCGATTCGCGGTCGGCCTTAATGCCATCGGGTAGCAGAAAATAAGCGAGAGAGAACGAAATCACGCCCGAGTTACCTGCCGTCCGGGGCGCTCACTTGCAAGTAATTTATTCTCAAGTTTAACCGCGCTCGGCACCGGGTACCGCAACGGTCTCCGGAGAGAGAGTAAAACAGAAGGGAACGGCGAAAAGGAGAACACTCGGTAGAGACGAGAAGCGAGTGGGAAGACGGAGGGCGAACAGGCGCGCTCGCCCGTCCTGGTGGCATCGGGCTATCGGCGAAAAGAAGAATAACAACAACGACAGGAGAAGAAAATAAGAAACAAGCGAAAAATAAAGCTCCGAAGTAGAGGAGGGAAGAAGCGGGAGAGGAAGAAGAGGAGGCAGCGACAGACGAGAGCGAGGATCGCGGAGCGGAGAGCGCGACCGCAGCAGCTCGCCTCTCGCGGTTATTATAAAACAAAAGACGATGGTTGATGTCGATAATAAAGAAGAGGTACGCGCCGTGGGCAAGCGTCTCTCGGCCGACGGGGGGGGCGAAGGAGAGTAGAGAGGAGAAACCACCGGAGGAGAAGAGAACGCGCCAGCCAGAGGGAAGAGACCGACAGAGAGAGAACCGAGGAGAGAATCGCACCGGCGCGTTTGCCCCGAGGGACAAAAGAAAAGCGATATCTCGCCCGTTGGATGGCCGGCTGGGCGCGAAGGATGTGGTTCCACGCACAGCGATCGACTTAATTCGCGCTCGCGCTCCCGCGCGCTTATACCTTCTCTCGGATTCTCTTTTTCCAGTCGTCGTTCGAGTGAGAGTACGTACCACCGAGAACGATGCACCTCGCCGATGCCGCCCACCTTGGACGTCCAACCCTCTCGTCTCTCACTGCCACGACTCTATGGTCAACTCTATCGCATTTTATTTATCCCCTCGATCGTCTCTTCCTCTCTGTGCCGCTTACCGCCAATCATCATCTTCGATTCAACGCTCCGCGGCCCGCGCTTGCCACTTGTTTCGTCGCATTCGAGGTACGCACATCCATATTCGCTAGGGATTCTTGGATGTGGAAAAAAAAAAAAAATACTTGCTCACCGATGCAGCGTGGCTGGTCATTTTGTAAAATCGAGATCCGGATGGTTCTATTTGCGCTAATTTTATTCCACGGTGGTTGCAGTCGTTCTTGAAACGGGGACATCGAGTTGGCTCTGTTATGTTCGTTTTGGTTGAATGTGATTTTTTTTCTTATCAGATTTTTTTTTATATCTCGTAATTTTTTGATATAATATCTATTACGACTATGGTCACTTTATCGCGTTTTATTTATTCACTCGAGTGCCTCTCTTTTCTGTGCCGCTTATCGCCAATCATGATCTTCGATTCAACGCTCTGCAGCCCGTGCTTGCCGCTTGTTTCGTCGCATTGAAGGTAAGCACATCCATGTTCGCTTAGGGCTCTTGGATGTCGAATAAAAAATTGCTCGCACACCGATATAGCGTGGCTGATGACTTTTATTTATTTTCTCATTTAAATCGTGATTCGGATAGTTATATTTGCGGTAATTTTGCTCCACGGTGGCTGAAGTCATTCTTGGGTCGCTGACATTACGCGCTTTCTCTGTTTGTTTTGGCTGAAAGTGCATTTTTTTTATTACATTTTTTCTTTACATTTCGTAATTTTTTTATATAACATATATTACGACTACGGTCCACTGAATGGCATTTCATTAATCCCCTCGATCGTCTCTCCTCTCTATACCGCTTACCGCCAATCATCATCTTCGATTCAACGCTCTGCAGTCCGTGCTTGCTACTTCTTTCGTCGGATTGGACTTACGCACATCCATATTCTTCCCGAATTCTTAGACATGAAAGAAAATCACTCACGCACCGCATCGCATGTCTGGTGATTTTTTTAAATACATTTTTTTTATGAGAATACGAAGAGTTCTATTTGCCCTAATTTTATTTCACGGTAGCTGAAGTGGTTCTTGTCCCGGCGACATTAGGCGCTTTCTCTATTACGTTTCTTTCAACTGAATGTAATTTTTTTGTTAGATTTTTTTATATCTCATAATTTTTATATGTATATATATATATATATATATATATATATATATATATATACATATATATATATATGTTTTTTAATCGACATCCGCATCGTTCTATTTGCGCTAATTTTATTCCACGAGATGTCCGAAGTACTTGACGGTCCGGTGACATTACGCGCGGGCTTTCTCTATCACGTTCGTTTCGGCTGAATGTGATTCTCTTATTTTTATTGTAACTTCGTTTTTTTTTTTTATACACTCGTGCCTCACCGCGGAAGATCGAGGAGGAAGATAGCGGGGAGTGCGAGAGAGGCAAGAAAAAAAAAAAAAAAAAAAAAAAAAAAAAAATGATAGGCGGGGAAGTTATGTATAGAAACAAGAGGAGAGAGAGACGACGCTGAGACTTTTAATCCGGCAATAAAGATTCTCGCTCACGTAGATTGTTTTATTTAGTTTCCCAAACTGCCGCTGCTTAAACGCATCCATAATTACCAGCTGCTACGTGAAACGCTTAACTTATCGTTATTCCGCTTATATATATATACATGTATATATTTCACTTTAACGGCACGACGGAGGCTCACTTTGTGTGTGACTTACCTTCGCCTTCACAATGTACGGAGGCAAGAGGTACGGATCGGTCGGAGCTTATATCTATCCACGCACGGCCGAACCTCTCCGAGCCCGTACGTGCGTAATTTATTCTAACGTGGACTTTAACTCCCACGCATACCAGCAGCAGAAGCGAGAATGTACGCTCTCCGATCCTCACGGATCTCTCGCCTTTCCCCCTCTTTTTCGAAACTTTTTTATCTTTTTTTTTTTTTTTGATCATAAGAACGTTTCATTCTTGTTGCAACGAAAGTAATCCCTAATTCGCGAACGGCGCAGAAACAATTTTACTGTTGAAAAAAAGAGATAAAAAAAGCATTCTTGTCTCAGAAAGAGGAGAGCGGTGTGTGTTTTCACTTAAATTTTGTAACGAGCTTCTACTTCGCGGTTGTTTCGAGAGAAGAGAAGTCGAAGGAGTTGCATTGATATTCCGCTGCACCGAAGAATTTAAAGGAGTGATAGTAAAAAAAAATATATATGAAATTCCTGCAAGTCGTCTTCTCGTCGTACGGAGGCCAATTTACCCACGGCAGTTCGAATATTTGTTTGTTTGAGTTAGGAGCGGAGTGAGAGGCCTCTCACGAAATTGCACCGCGGAAGATGAACGCGGAACGTTACGCAGAGTGCATAAGCTTCGTCGAGACAACTGAACGGAGAGGGAAAAAAAAGGATGCAGAGTAGATCGTTACTCGGGCGCTGTGGAGCGAACAGCCTGAAAAGAGGGCGAGCAGCATCCTCGCTGGAGATGGAGTTCCACCCATTTCGAGCTGCACTGCAGCTACGACTATTTTCAGAATCGTGTTGGAAAAAAAAAATCGCTGTCGATAAGGAAAATCCTCACCGTTCAAATGAAATTCACCCGAAGTCTATTCATTATGGTCTTGCAATAAAAAGTTTGTGCTGACCAGAGGACTTGGTTATTTTCGTCAAAGCTGCGCTAGAGCTCCAAAAATGCTCAGAATCGTGTGAAAAAAAATCGCTCTTAATTATGGTCTAACAATATTCTTTGTGAAATGAAATTCCATCGAGATTTTTGTAATGTAACAAATTTTTGCGGGCCACAGGGCTTGATTATTTTCGTTAAAGCTCCACTAGAGCTCCAAAAATGTTTAGAATCGTGTGGAAAAAAAAATCGCTCTTGATTATGGTCTGACAATATTCATTATGAGATCAAATTCCATCGAGGTTTTTATAATGTAAAAAATCCCGATGCACCACAGGTGTCGGTTATCACTGTCAAAGATTGGCCAATGAAAAAATTCCTACAAGTTGATCGGTCCAATAAAAATAACCAAGTGAAATCGCAAAATATCGAAGGTTCTAATAATAAAAGTGATCATGCGTTTCAACGACAACTTAATAACCTCATTAGAATGTCACTTATAAAGTGCTAATTTTACTATCTTACATCAAATGGAATAATCTGTATCTTGCATTTTTTTTTTTTTTTAATAAAAGGCTTTTCCCCTTGAAAGAAATAACCAAATAACGACCGCTCAAATTGGATTAATAAAAAATGAAAAAACTAAAAAAAAATGACGTTGCAGCGAATAATCCAGTTTCTCCGCGCCCTTTGTTGAGCGTTTTCTGGATCAGCGATCCTCCCGCAGCGCCGCCGTTTCTCACTCAATTCTTTCCCTCGTTCGCCAGACAATGGAGCTCGCGAATCTCTCGGCGCTGTATTGGCCTCTTCGCTGAAGCTCTCCCCCCACCCCCACCTCCCGAACCTCGCCGATTTTTCCGTCAATTCGAATAAAGGAGCTGCTACCAGGCCATAACCGAAGTTGCTGCGAAACAGTGCAGGGCAACCTCGAGGGACGACGCGAGGATAATTCCCTGTAAGTGGATAATGCCTCGGACACGATGGCTCCTTGCCTACGCATCGTCCGGCGAAGAGCACGGAGGGAACAGCGAAGAATCGCCACCGACGACTCCGCGTATATTTCCCTCACCGGATAACCCCGGTTTCTCGGTGTTTTGCATCGTCCGTGTGTTGCATCGGTGCGCATTTACAACTCTCCCATCGCCACCTCCGCCGCCTTCGCCGGACCATTTTCTTCATCGCCGGTCTCGCCGTTATCGGTCTCTCTTCCTCCTCACGGCATCCGCGAACCATCGGCTCGACCTCTACCCCTCCGAGAGTTACGTATCTCGATATAACTTCCAGCTCGTCGGCGCTGCACTTGAAATTCTCTCGCGCAGTTGTTCCGCTTTTTTTCCCCTACCTTTATTTGTGTTCTCCTTTTGCTCCGCTCGCTATTTTATTATCTCACCCGTGATATTCCTCTCCCCGCCGATTTTTCCAACGACCGCTAGAACGGTAGCTCCAATTATGCCCGATTCTTCGAGGCTCGAGAGAGAGAGAGAGAGAGAGAGAGAGAGAGAGAGAGAGAGAGAGAGAGAGCGAGAGTCGAGATCTCGCTGTTGTTTATGATCGGTCCGCAGTTTTGGTTCTGCCGCGATGCGGAAGGAAACGCTCGGACTCAGGAAGCCAAAGAAATTGACTCAAGATCCGAAGAATCCTCAGTCGGGGATAACAAAAAAAGTTATCGACACGACCCAATGACTCTCAGAATTTTTACGATCGGAACTCCCGCGGTTACGCGCGCCTAGGAACGCGGAGCGAGTTTCGCACCGGGACAGATACACTTTTCCCACAGAGATCGTAATCTCCCGGGTAGACCAGAAGTCGCGTCGCCCGGTTGCAGAATGCGAATCGCTCGCGAGAGCGGTGAAAAGAGAAACGTTATCGTCGATGCGCCCGCATAAGAGTCAGTCTCGCGCCGTGCAGAGGGAGATCCGCGCGTTGCGCGCTCGCGATTCTCTCCGTCTCGGTGTTTGTCACGAGCGATTATATTAGAATTCGAGATCGCGCGATCGATAAATCCCGAGCGTGAGAGCTCCGCTCATACTTTGCGCGAATGAATCCTCGGGGTTTTCTCACCGGGACCGAGGAAGAGCCGCGGGACACTCAGCGATGCCGGACGAATGCTCGAATATAGCGATGGAATTGACGAATGAAAAAAAAAAAAAAAAGAAAAAGGAAACAAGTAAATAAACGCCGATCGAACGGTCGATTCGTCTTAATAGGCGATGGGAATGCCGAAGTGCCGCGCGAAACTCCTAGGCGAAGCGATCATCGCCGAGCAATGATCGTCTCGGTTAAAATATACGTTCCTCCTGCCGGTCGAGCGCAATCTCGGCCGTGTTCGAATGGACGCCGATCGGAAACGAGAGTCGGGGCATTTTACCGAGAACGGTCAAACGGTTCGGCACGAGCGCGTCAATCATCATCGAGTCGATGCCTATATTCGGGTGTTACGGCCGGAGTTTCGAGTGTATTTACGAGTAACGATAGGTAAAAAAGAGCTCGCCGGCGCTCCGGCCAAAGGCGCATCGGTCCGTCTCTCTTTCTCGCGGGTCTCTGCCAATTATCTTACTTCGGGAATAACGTGCGAAGAGCCGGCAGAGAGAATTGTCCCGAGGACGGCGGATCGCCGGAGCGCGTGAGGAAGGCGCGGAGGGCGCGAGAGCGAGAACAGAGAATCTCCTCGCGGCTCCCGAGCGAGTGGTGTGTCGGCCCGGAGCAAAGCCGTCGTTACTTCTTTCGCGATGCGCTCACCTAGCGAGTGCGCGCAAAGAGCCGAGCCGAGTTGCACGGAGCGCGGTAGCCGCCGAGGAAGATGCGAAATATGGGGCAAGGAAAAAAGGAGGAAAAAGAATGCAAAGAGGGGGTCGAGCGAGTCGGTACGCCGGGTGTCGGTCAAACGATACCGCCCCTTGAGCTCTACATTTACTCCGTGAATTTTATAGTCCGCTCGAGAGAGAGAGAGAGAGAGAGAGAGAGAGAGAGAGAGAGAGAGTTCGGCACGGTGAGCCGCGAATCATTGCCCAGCAGCCGGAGCTTTTGCGCCTCTTTCGCGCTCATATTCTCTCACTCGCTTGATGGCTATTCCAGTAACGGCTAATGTCCGACATAACGCCCGAAGCCCCGAGGATATCTCGCGCCTACACCCTTTTCCGCCACGGGCGAAGCCGGAGGGGCGTTTTTTTTGTTTTGTTTTTTAAACCATCGATTACGATTGCCTTTACTCGACAGTTCTTGCGCTCGTAAAGCGCCGGGCCGATTTTTCTCGGGGGAAAGATTCCGCCGCGAATCGGAAGGCCGATGAGCCACGTCGTTCGCCGCTGCACCCGCTTCTACAAGATGAAACGAATTAGGTATGATAGTTGGTCTTTTTTTTTTGGGATCGGTAAAATGAAGAAATTTCATCGTTTCCCATACTTCGTCGGGTAAGAACTCTGGCCAAGTACCTTTTGTTATTATTCTCCCTCCGTCGGGCGCGCCGAGCCTCCGCAGCGATTTCGCAGGCATCCGGATGGCGAGCGGAATGAAGAGATTCGTCGATGGTCTTCCGCGGGTTTATCAAAAAAAAAAAAAAATCGCCGCTCTCCAACGAATCTACCGGAAAGAGCCACGAAGTTTCTCGTGGCTCGTGAGAAGAAATTTTCGATACTCCGCGAGTTCGCTCGTCGTCGGGTTGCCCGGTAAGAATTCTCCCATGGCGCGTCTCCGGGCAACGACGCCTCTTTATCCCGTGCCTTCTGGCCTCCGTGGCCCGATACACTCTTCGCCCAAGGTTTATTGCAATAAAAATTTACAACACCGGCCCAACACTGGTAAGCAAAGCGCACCGATAGTTTGCGCGCCCCGGACGAACAACGAACCGGCCGAGAGAGAAAAGTCTCTCACGAGGGAGAGAAGAGCGGCTTAAACGCGCTTCTCCGGGCACCATAGGAGATTTACTATGAGCCGGGCAATGATTCCGAGAGCGGTTTGGATTATCGTGTGGCGAACTAAAGGAACAAACGACTGGCTACAGCTACGAAGACGAAGTGTACATAAAATTTCCAACACACTCGAAACGATCGAACGTAAGACAATTGCCAAGTTCATACACTTGTATTGTCCTTTTTTTTTCATTTTAAGTGTACTCTACCCGGTTATATATACACACAGTGTGGCGCACGTAACAACGAGATCCCACGAAGATTTATGTCTCTGTGGACGTAACACAGACGCGGAGATGGTTTGACCATAGAGAAAGCCTGTGGTATAAAATACACTTATATGGTTACTGTGTGTGTGTGTGTGTGTGTGTGTGTACGAGAGCGCGAGTTTGTACGGGCGAGTCAGTCGTTCGAATGTCTTCGGGCTCTCCTCCTTCCTACCTCCGCCAGGACACACGGTATACTTTTGTGTTATGAGAGAGGAATAATACGATATTCCAGTCAGTTGCGCGGGTGAACAACGGCCATCCTCGACCACGACACGAATAACAATAAAGTAAAACGGCGAGAGAGAAGGGAGACACTCGTTTCGAGAGCTTGGGTAATTGCCAGTTCGACGATCATTTTAACGCGCACCGAATGAAGCCTCGATGAGATTATATTCAAGCGAGAGAGGCCGATCATTCCCGCGGGTTCGAAGGCGATTTCTTTCCTATCGGTAGGTTTTTCTTTGTTTTTTTTTTTTTCTTTTTGTAGGTGAATCGCGTCTCTCTGTCGTGATCGAACGACTCCGTGCCTAGGAATTCCACGAGGCATATCAATTAATTCCAAGGAAGAGCAATTAGCCTTGTTCGTCCCCGAGCGTAATGTTGTATTCCGAGCGTCGACTACCGGATACGGGGCTCGGCCCGTAAGCCTCATCGTAACGGATCGTTCGAGAACGCGCGATCGCGGAGCGTATACTTATAACGTAGTTATATACCCGTCGACGATGCTGTCAATCATAATAATCAATCGGTAGTAATTAATTAATTATTCACCGATGCGCGCTGGCGAGAGGCGGGAGGAGGAGGGACGCGGGTTGTAACGAACAAGTGTGGAGATCACGTAGGCAACGAGGAGGCGATGATGGTTCCTCCGAGACCGTCGGTTTAATCATTCGTTGTGTCATCCTGTCTCAAGTGATCGCGTGGAATTTTTTTATTTATTATTATTTCTTTTTTAGATATATACATACATTTTTGTTTTCGCCTCCGCGGCTTCTCCGCTTGAATAATAACGAGCTATGTGTTCTCTCGGAGATTCATTAAGCGTACACGTGCGCGATTCGTATTGAGGAAATACCGGCCGAGCAATTGACTTCGTGATCGTTCGGACTTATGCGCGATCGTGATGATCGGCCGGTTGCAGGGAATTCTGGACACTTATCACTATTCGGCCCTGTGAGAGGAACGAAAATATAGCGGTAAAGATAACTCGGAGCTTGGCACGAAACGGGCGTTCAGGGCAATTCGAGTTGGGGAAACACCAACTAAGCAATTGACTTCCTGATCGTTCGAATTTCTACCTGATCGTAACAGTCGCCTGGTTTTAGGGTACGTTCTGGCCACGTGCGGGAGCCAGAAAGTTATCAGAGAAAAATGAAAGTAACGCGAGAATGATAAGTCGTGGCTCGGGAGGAAGCGAGTGTTCAGCGGAGTTCGAGTCGCAGAAATATCGGACGAGCAATTGATTTCATAACCGTTCGAATTTCTACCTGATCGTAATGGTCGCCAAGTTGCAGGGTGCGTTCTGCACGCGAGCGGGAGCCAGAAAGTTGTCAGAAATAATCGAAAGTATCGTGAGAATGATATCTCGGAACTCAGGACGATGCAGACATTAAGCGCAGTTCGAGTCGCGGAAATACCGACCAAGGAATTGACTTCCTGATCGTTCGAATTTCTGTGCGAACGTAACAATCGTCCGGTTGCAGGGTGCATTCTTGACGCGAGCGGGAGCCATGAACTTATCAGAGAAAAACGAATGTAACGCGAGAATGACAACTCGTGGCTTAGAACGAAGCTCGAAGACTCTCGAGTCGCGGAAATACCGGCTGAGCAATGGACTTCCTGATCGTCCGAATTTCCGCGCGATCGAAATCATCGCCCGGTTGCAGAGTCTTCTGAACGCGAGTGGGAGCCAGAAAGTTATCACTATTCGGCCCCCGAGAGAAGAGCGAAAGCATCGCAAGAATGATAACTCGGGGCTCGGGACGAAGCGGGCGTTCAGCGGCCGCTTCGGGAAGGGAGATGAGAGAAGGTGCTCGTTATACGGTAGCCAGAACTGGGCATCACACCGGTGTGGCTCCGGTGCACAGCACCGACACAGCACGCAGTGGGTACACCGAGAGAGAGAGAAGAGCATCACCCAGCACTAATGATCCGCTGCCATGGTTTCTCGGGAATGAGCCCGCCGGATACTTCGTCACTGCGCGCGGGCTCACCTCTCACACGAGGGAGGGAGACGCTGCGCTGGATCAGCGGGACCAGCGAGAAGATCTCTCGATCCCTCGGAGCTCGGCCCTCGCGAAGAGCCGAGTGAACTCTCCCGGGCGCAACCTGCGCTGCCCACGTCATTAATAATCTCGGACACACAGTCGGAGCTGAGAGTCTCACGACCGAGTCTAGGTGTTTTGAGGTCTTCTGCAGAGAGGACGCGACATGACTCCCCGTCATGAAATTGATTGGTCAACGTTTTCAAGGTCGTTAAGTGGAATCACGAGAAAAGGATCAACGTATCTATCCGCCAGAGATCTTCAAGGCTGTCGGTCGGATCCGCAGAGTTCTCCCGCCCCGCGCTTGTTTCTGACAAACAAATCCCTTCGAGATACAAAAGAACACATCTGAGAGCTGCACCGCTCGAGGCCCGACGTAACGTCGGCTCATAGAACCATGAAAGTCGGTTATGCCGATGTACCGGTGGGTTGGCAAGTTGCGGTTGTGGACGGACGGGAGGTTGAAGAGGGATAAGAGAGCTCGTAAGGGGTCTCTCGTCGTGCAGGCGTTAGGGATCTGATGACGCTAATGACGAAGCCATGTGTCCGCCTATTGACGCTAACTGGACCGGCGACGGGGAGGGCCCCATCGGAGGTGGCGATGTGCTTCGCGGTATTCGAGGTTCGCTCCGCGGAGCGACTCGCGCAGCCCCAACGGCCGCAGCATCACCGGCTATATAACAAACGTCTCTCGAGGCGAGAGAAGAATAACCAGGGTAAAGAATAATAAAAAAAGAAGATTTTTTTCAAAAATAAAGGAAGAAAGAACCCCGAGGTCGAGGACTGACGGAGGTGGAGAGAAAGAGAAGGTGCGACGGTAGGTGAAGAGCCAAATAAGAAGAACAGGAGTACGGCCCGAGTGAGAAAGACTCTCGTGGCCGTGCAGAGATGATTTACCTCACAACTAACAATATCCCTTCTTAAGGCTGCAACGGATTTATTGGTTCTCCGTTTGCACTCTCCTTCTCCCTCTTTCTTCGGGGGTGTCGGAGTGTAAGGGAGGGCGCGCGAAGAGAGGACAAGAACAAGAAGAGGCCGGTACGGGAGAGAAGAGTTAGAGAGGTCTCTCACCACCGCTTCTCGCGCCACCTCTCGCACTCTCCTTCATTGTGGAGGCTCACGTGTGTGTGTGTGTGTGTGTGTGTGTGTTTGCAAGCTGCAGCCGAGCTCGGCGAGGAGTGCGGAGCCTCGGGCACCAGCCCGGCACCTCATTACCGGATAATTTACTACGCGAGTAATTAACTGGGCACACAGAAGAGAGCCGGGACCGCGGCTCCGAAGGCGCGTTTCGGAGGGGGAGACGCGATGGACTCGCGGCGAAACTCCGACGCGTCTTGGCCGCGGTAGGGTGGAAGGTAACGTTTGTGTACGGGGACTGGCATCGCGTGTGTACTCTGCACCATAAAGGTATGAAAAGGTTCGCATCACCGAGGCGGGCTGACGATGGCAGCCGAGTGTACCTGCCGGCAGTGTGTTGCGGGAATCGGTGGCGCGGCTGAGTGCTTGCCTCGCACCGATCTATTTGCTCGTCCGACTATCGCTGGGCCGGGCCCGCGGTGCTGCGACATCGACCGGGCGACGCTCACCGTCGCGGTGGAAACTTGAGGAGTTTCGTCGCGGAATCCTTAGACTATAGAGCCGTTGACGATCGGCAGTTTTCCCGGTGAACAAGCAGTCTTCTTGTTATTCTCACGGCTACGAGCCGGTCGACGATCGCGATCGAAGCTCCCTGAATGCCAATCGGCACCATTCTACCGGGAAAAACTAAAGCTCACCGTCGAACATTGACTGGCTTACACGTCCCACATTGAAACGGCATTCCTCACGGTTCCGAACAACACCCCACTCCACTCGGCTCGCCGTTAAAATAATATGAACCGATGAGAAACCGGCAACGGAGCCTCGACAGGACTCTTCTTCATTTTCTCGCTTCTGTGAGAGCCTGCGAGCGCGTACCCTCGCATCGTGAATGAAGTCCAGGTTGCGCGAGGCTCACCGCGGCACTCCGATTAGAATGAGAATAGACGTGGATGCGCGAGGATCCTGCGGGAAGCCTCTCTCCCTCTCTCTCGCCTGTGTAAATCGGCGAAAAAGGACCGAGCAGACGAGAGGGCGCGTACGGCGCGGACGAGATGAGAGATAGAGCGAGGGCTAAACTAAATAATAACCCCCACCCCCGCCCGTTCGAGCTTAAACGGACGAACGATGCTCCATGGAAACCCCCCACTAAGATCTTCGAGGACCACCCGGTGAAAAATCTCCGGCAAAAGAGGCTGAGGCGGAACACACGTACGCGCGCACACCGCCGGATCGACCTCGCGCTCTCCGGATACACATAGTCGAACCTGCCGGAGCTCTACTCCCCTGGCCGCAGGTGAGAGACGACGTTAACATTTGAAATGGTAATCGTACAGTCCCCCGAAACTCCACCCGGGCTCCTTCTCGCTCCTCTTGATCGATGATAATAACGATTCCGAGTGGTGCGCTCACGGCGGAACCGGAGCGCGGAGTTCGTCGTCGTTGCCAATTCGGCGCCCGTTCGACTTCTCGGACGAACCGGCGATCAATGCTCGATACCAATTGCTCTGGATACCAGCGGAGGAAGACCTCGGCTCCGGAGTTAAAAATAGAATATGAGACGAGAAGCGACGCTATGGAGGAACTCCAACTGTTTTTTTTTTTTTTTTTCTACAAATTAACACATTCGGTCATCGGCTCTCGTACAAGGTAAAATGTATCTTTGATCTCAACATCATGAGGAGAAATCTCGACTTCGATGTTTCTTTTTTCTTCTCTCTATTCCCGCACCTAGAAAAAAAAATTATTCGAACCAAATAAAATTTATTTAGAGCAAATAAAATTGCTTGTTTTAATATGGGCTTAATAGAGTTTCATTGAAATCTAATACATTTAATATCGCATATACTTGAATCAAGTAAAAATATCCTCGAGTCAAATAAAAATATTCTAATATCCGATTTTATTGACGATTAATAAACTTTTTTTTTTCTGGGTGCGATCAAACGACGATCGTCGATCCGCCTTCATCGAAACGAGCGACGAAGGCTCGGAAGTGAGGAAAAAAATTTTAATTGTCTATGGAGGTGCAGAAAAATCGAAGTTGGACGGTAGGACGTTTGTCCTGACGGTCGCTTCTGCGGTTCTCGGGACTCTCGGTAGAGGAGCGCGGTACCTCGAAGCCCCGAAGAGTCCCAGGGGTTAATTACTCCCTATCCCCGAGCTCTCGAGTGTTCATCGGGACTCACTCATTCTCGTTCTCTCGTCTCCCACACCTGGCCCCGTAAGAGCCGCGTCGGTCGAAGCCTCGCGCGCATTATGCATACGGCGAGAGGCAGGAAAGAGAGAGAGCCGGTGTTGGCTCGGAGCGCGGAGTGAGGCGCGCGCTTATGAAGGGATCTGATTGAGTTCTGAGTATATGGCGTCTGGGTTCTCTTCGGGCTGCTAATTAAACACACCACGGCGAGGAAGGAGAGAGACCCCGAGCCAACACCAACGACGGGAGCGATCTCTCTCGTTCGTTACTCTTCTTCGGGCCCGGCTCGGTTGGTTCCCTTCTGCGTCCTTATCAGAGCGCCTCATCCGAAGTTCGAACGTCATTTCTTTTAATTCTCTTTATCCACCACCTTTGTTAATCTAAATTCAATCATTTGCTTATCGAGTTTTATTGATCGATCGATGACAAACAAATAGCCGGTGAGTCGAGACAATGAATCGGAGCGGCGGTCGCGAGGACTCTCGCGACGGGACTCGCGCGCTCGGTTTCCTCTCGTTCCCCGCGATCGTCGGGCAAATGCGACTCCGGTACGACATGCCGGAAGATCGGGGGCCAATGAGCGCTCGGGAAACGATGCTGGAGGTGGTCTCCGCGGATGACTCCGATCGGACGATGAGGCCAATGAGGATTCGCTGATCCGTATCGCGTCGAAGAGAGCTCTCTCGCCAAGAGATCGGGCGACTCGTATCGGCTCCTTCCTGCACCGTGGAAAGCGGCGCATCGGCGATCGATGCACGGTACGCGGCGCGATCGAGATCGATAGACCGATTCGATGTTGCTGAGTTATTTAAATTTCAGCGCTACCGGGAGTACAAAGTAACTGATCTTGCTTCTTTTTTGTTTTTTCTTGATTTTTCTTTTTTCTCTTTCTATCGCACAGATCGCTCTGAATACGCAATCGATCCAAGGTGAGATCGACAGCGGTCCGTGAAAAAAAAAAAAACAGATCTCGTCTATCGTGCGCCTCTATCGATAGTTTCCTCACCGGGACGATCGTGTGAACTGGCGATAGGACAAAAGGAATCAATATGGCCCATCCCGTTTAACGCGAATCAATGATTTATAGAACGGACCATATTCAACACTTTACTCTATAAATTTTGATAATGACTGTTGAGTCTGATACATCGTCGACTTGAGATTGCGCAGACCGGTACTAGTACTGGTCGCCAGTATGCATGTCCACCGCAGAGCTAAATTTGAGACGCTTCCATTACGACTCTCATCAGTCTCCATCAGCCTTATCGCATATTCATACGCGATCGAGATCGATAGATCGATTCGATGTCCCCGAGTTGGTTAAATTTCAACTATTCCGGTAGTACAAAATAACCGATCTTTATTCATTTTTTCCTGATTTAACTTTTATCCCTTTCCATCTCACAGCGATCGACAGCGTTTCGTGAAAATAAAAGATCTCGTCTATGATGCGCCTCTATCGATAGTTTCATTATCAGTGTGACCATGTGGACTAGCAATACGGCAAAAGGGGTCAATATGGCCCATCCCGTTTAACGCAAATCAATGATTCATAGAACGGACAATATTCAACACGTTTACCCCGTACATTTTGATACACACTCGACTCGAGTTTGCGCTGACCGGTACCGGTGCCGTTCGCCAGTACGAATCTCCACCGCATAGCTAAATTTGACACGCTTCCATTACGACTCTCATTAGTCTCCATCAGCCTTATGCTCTCCGTGCCCATTCTATTCTCCTTTCCTCATATTCCCAACCGCCACACCATATATTTAACGCGCTGATTTTAGCCGCCTCTCTCCCCGTGACCGCGGTTTCCGTCTCTCGGGTTAAGGGGAGAGAAAAGAGAGGCCTCTCGTTTGGCCTCTGCGAAAAAGTTCATCGAAACTTGTACAGCGCGTGTAACTCGCACATCCACATCCACGCCCGCGGCTCTCAGCTCGCGTATCCGATGCCTGCCTCGTACGATCCGGCTTTTGGTATTGGTGCACCCGGTACTTTTATATGTATCGCAGTGTGGAGCGACGACAGTTGGCGGATAATCGCGGTCCGGGGGTGCAGCACCGGCATTAATCCCCGGTGCGCACACCCGCGTATAATTAGCGTAATAAGTAGTTTTTTTTTCCTCGTCTCACTCGAGGCGGAGCCCGAACGAGACCCGAGCGAAAGGGGGCTTGAGAGGGGGGGGGGGGGGGGGGGGCGACGGAGTAAGAGAGTGAGCAACGGGGGTATTATGAGAGCGGGCAATGGGTAAGCGAAAACAAAGCGTGCGCGTACGCGAAGGCAGCTAATTTTCGGTCGGCCCCAATGATGGACAAAGCGGCTCGTGAGTATTAGGGATCGCTCCTCCTGCTCACGGTTAAAAGTGTATTGGTAGTGAGCACAGCGTATGCGTACCATAGTTTAGCGGACGCGTTGAAAGAAAGAGCGTGCACTCCGTCTCGCACATCCTCCCTCGACCAGCCGATCGCTCATTCAACGGGTTAGTCCACGCGCGCGCCCCCGGCCTGATCCTGAATCAAAAGGCCACCCTTTCCTAGCTGCGCAGCGACCGGGCAACATTTTTCCGCGCTAGGTTTTTTTTTTTTTTTTTTTTTTTCTACGCTTTATGTACCTCTTGCTCACTACTGTGTACGCTGTGCGCTTTGTTTTGTCTCTCGATGAAACCCCCCCGAACCCCGTCATCGTTGCTGGATGCCGGCTAGTCGCCAGCCGACAAAGCGGGTGGCGGACTCACCCCGGAGCACCCATGGGCCCTCTTCTTCTTCGCTCACCGTAACGTCATACGTGACAATGGGGAACAACCTACGCACGTTCGGCTATTCGTGGCTCTCTTCTCGAGGAAACGGATTAATTGTAGGGTCAGAGGATTTAGCCGGTAAGCAGATCGCTCTTTCATTCGTTTTTAGGTCCTAATAATTTACCACGAAACCGGGACAATGGTCAGCGGAAATAACTCCTGAAATAATTCGTTGTTCGATGATCATCGAAAATTTAGTGGCGAGTAGTTTTAGCGATTTAATTTATTGATGCATTGTCGTTATCGATTGATAATAATTGCCGATTGTCGTTGTCAATTAATTTGCAATAGTAATCGATAATGGAGAAATTCATTGATTTGGGGTTCTTTCTTCCTTTCTCAAATGTCGAGCGGTGATGAACTAGAATCTCGGGTTGATAACCGTCGCCTTGAACATCGACTGTGCAGACTCAGAACATAGGAGAGGGTTATGCCACCTACTCTGCTATCATCAGCGGAGCCTTTTTCCGTCCGTATGGCATTAAGTGCAGCGAGAGAGATTGAGGTGGTGACTGATTTTAATCTTAAATAATACCCCACGAAAACGGGACAATGGTCACTCGAAAGTAATCCCCGAAAAATGCATCGTTTGATGATCATCAAAATTTTGATGCAATCAGCGAAATTTTAAAATATTGATATTGCATTATCGTTATCGACAGATAAAGATTGGTTGGCATTGTCAATCGTTAATTCCCGATAACAATCGTCGATGGAGACGTCCATCGATCAGGATTTTTTTCTTCCTTTCTCAAATGTCGACCCATGATGAACGAGAGTCCGGGTTTGAAAACTGATAAGCGTAAAATCGATGATTCAGAGGCGAGTCTCAAAGTCGCCTCGTACCTCGGCCTCGCGGACTCGGAACTTACGAGAGGGTTATGCCGCGTACCCTGCTATCATCAGCGCAGCCCTTTTCCGTCCGTATGGCATTAAGTGTAACGAGAGGGATTGAGGCGGTGACTGAGTCTGAGAGGCCCCTCACAATCGCGCGTACAGCCCCGCGTGCATGTTTCCTCCGATGACGGCGCGTTCGCGTTATGACAGTCTTTCGCATAACCCGCAGCCTGATACCAATAATTCCGTCCTTGCACGGTTACCGAGGCGACATGCGATGCTCATACGCGATTCATCCTACTCATCCCTCCGGACTATGATATATCCTCGTTATCGCGACAATTTACATCCTCCCGCTGATACACCACGGTCGTTTACTCGCGACCACGCGACTTTTTCTTCCTTTTCCTTACTGCGAATTCGTTACGCGACTAATCAATCCTTCAATTTTCCTTACTTATGCACATAACGATAACGTCTTACCTTATCCGTCAGGTGACTTCCTCTCCGCACGCCTCTGCGGCTCCTCACGCGGCCTATCCGGCCTGCAACCGTCGCGGCTCATTTGCTCCGATCGATCCGGGACTCTGCAGACAAGAAACGTTCAAAGTTACTCCTCGCTCTGCATGCATCTACATAAGTATATCTGTATCTCTTGATATCGCTCTTGATCGAATTTCAGATTGAAGTGCGTCTCAAACTTCATTTGATACTTACGATCTATCTTAAGGTCGACACTCAAGTTCGAACTGAGGTTCGATCTGTAGATTAATCTTAAGCACGCAATGATGTTCGGGTCAAACCTCGATCTTAAGTTCGATCTTAAGTTGAAACTAGCGTCTTAAAATTCACCCCTTATTAAGATATCTTAATTCGTTACGCGACTAATCAATCCTTCAATTTTCCTTACTTATGCACATAACGATAACGTCTTGCTTTACCCGTCCGGCGACTTCCTCTTCTCACGCCTCTGCGGCTCCTCGCGCGCACTGTTAAAAATGTTATGAAACTCACAATACGTATAACATACAAAGTTATATGAAATATACAGTCTTAAAGGCAGTACCTGTATATTAAAATTACCGGTGATGGCATTGAAAATTAAGACATCCGTATATGAGAATCATGTTATTAATACAAATATTATACATATAATATTGCTTTTAATATACCGGTAACGCAATATTTTTACATACGTATCAATGAAATTTCATATACCGTATATGCATAAAACTTTATATACATTATATGAATTTTCAAACCGAAATTTTTAACAGTACGGCGTATCCGGCCTGCGACCGTCGCGGCTCATTTGCTCCGATCGATCCAGGACTCTACATCCAAGAAACGTTCAAAATTACTCAACGCTCTGCGTGCATCTATATAAGTATATCTGTATCTATTTGATGTCAACTTCGTTCGCAGATCGCGAAACGAAAGGACCCAAAAAAAAAAAAAGGCAAGAAAAGATGTCGTTACGATTCTTGTCCCTATCTCGCCTCGCCCGTTGGAGTCTTGACCCGGGAGTTATTTCCTCGTGACGAATAGCATCGTCGCGAGGGTGAGGGTAAGTGCTTTTTTCGAGATTCGGAAAAGTTGTCTTATTAAGACCCTCGTAGGGTGGGAAGAGGAGGATCTCGAGTACCCCGGGGATGTGTGTTGGTTCGCGCTCACAAGGGCGTTCGCTGCTCGTCGACGACGTAATTAAGGAAATGCCGCGGTCAGTGGAACTTTGCTAATAACCCCGGCCACTGTTGCTCGCCGACGCTACTTCCATCCTCCCCCGACGAGAGTAAACCAGGCGCCACTCCCTCCTCCATCCCTCCGTCTCCCGGTCCGGTGTTACGCGTGTCTCGCGTTCCTGAACTTTGTTAACTCGTAAGCTTTCCGAACCCGCCAGAAGAACGAGATCGCTCCGGCAAGCTCGCGTTGTTGCGGTTCTCGGACTTCTCTCCAGCGGCCGCTCTCGCTCGCTCTCCCCGCGACCGGGAGGAGCGCGAGCGAGAACGGAAATGGGCCGAACGAGATGAAGGCAGTTTCCGAGCGCTCGACGAGTTTTTGGTGATTAGATCGGACGAGATCCGGAACGCGAGGGAGGAGGGCGGAGGGCGAGGGAGGAGCGCGGAGAACATCTCCGAAGTAACCGGAAAGATACACGGACGATCTTCTCGCGGGATATCGAAAATCGATCCGCGTTTTAATTCCGATAATTCATGAGGATGGTCAACGTGTACGGATAGACATGTTTTTCTACGAACGCAGAATCGGAAACGAAATTTACTTGACGGCCGCTCCGCGAATAAATATCTTCGGTTTCAATAAATATTCCTTCGTGGTGGCCGTTTTTTAACCGGAAAAAAATTCCCCGAGTTTCATCTGACTTTTCACTGACCAATTCAACATTTTCCCCGACCAAACTTCTAACGACTTGTATATAAAAAAAATAATGATGCAAGTGAAAATGCCTTATTGTATTCATGTTTAATTCTGTTTTTTTTTTCTTTTTTTTCATAATGTTACCAATTTTTTTTTCAAGGCTTCCTTTTATGTAATTTTTATTTATCTATAGAAGGTTCGCCGACAATTTACTTGTTCCCTGATCGATTTTGAAGTTCCCTGAAATTTCCCGGTTTTCGGTGACCGCGACCACCATGTTATTTGATTTGAACAAACATTAATTTAGATCAATAAAAGTATTTCTTTGGGGCTGCCCGTCAAACAAATTATTTATCTGGGTGCAATTTTGAGCTCGGAAGTTTAAAAAAAAATGATGAAAAAGATAAAACAAAATTGATGCTGCACCCCGCATACATATGCATGATTTTTTTTTTTTTTTTTTCAATCCGTTTCGGAGTGGGGCGGATCTCTCAGAGATTCCGTTTCTATCGAACGTGCTAAATTTACTCGCGGACGCGCACGCTCGTCCGGAGTTATTTCGATCAGTGAATAAGCCCGAGTAGAGAGCTCTCCATCGTTCTCCGTTACTCTCTCCGTCGGACTCCTCGTCCTCTTCGTCATCGACGATTTCATATTTATATATGTATATATGTATATATAAATATATAGACATACGTACCTACGCTCCGTGTATAGATATAGTAAGTAGCGGCTGGACAATGTAGGAGGATTTTACTAATACCAATGTACATCTTGGACCGGGTGAGGATACACGATCCGAGGCGATCGATACCAATAACAACAACAACAATAATATAATGGGAAATGATCGCGACCGCAGGGGCACGTGATCCAATGACCATGCCCGTGAGGCGATGCCTCATTATTTCGATTTCCACCAGCGACTCCTAGCGATCGCGGGCCTTCGGCACAGAGTGCCGAGGAGAGCACTCCGCGCGCCTCTGATTCGAATGGTGGGAGACGAAATCAGAAATTCACTTCGGCACTTATTTCATTTTATATTATTCCCTCTTCATCCTCCGGGCTCCGAACGGCGATCGTCTACGTTATATCAATTTCTTTTATTATACCCGTCTCTTTTCTGTATCGCAACTCATTTCGCGCTCATCGAACGGAATACCGTTGGAACATAATTGCAATATTATTCACATAGCCGTGAAAAAAAAAAAAAAAAAAAAAAAAAGTGAAACTTTCGCCAGCTGCCACAGCTGGATCGACGAGACGTCTCGATCGCGTGCCAATCGGTGAATACTTTGCGCTCGAGAAAATAAGTCATTGAGGAGCTAATTTTTTATTTATCTTTTTATTGACAATGGAAGAAAGGTAAGGCCAGGGGAGAAAGTAAGGCGAGCGGAATCGTGATGTAAAATAAGGGAAAAAATTGATACGATAAAAAAAAAAAAGATTCTTACGCCAACAATTGAAAGTCTCCAAAAAATGTTACCACCTATTACCGAGCACTTTCCCACGCTGAAGGCGCACCGGATATGCAACTTTTTTCCGAAGTTAAGAAGAACATTGATGATTACCATTTTTTCATATTAATAATGGCTGTTTTTTAAATTAACTAATTAATTTTTTTTTTTTTAATTCCTCCTCAGTCCTAAGCGACTTGCCTTCTTGACAGTGAATTCACAGTTGTTGGCGTTTAATACGATAGACTCGCGCAGCGTAGCTAACTAGTAAAGGATAATGCAACATACTTTGTGTACCTAATCCGAGAGCTCTAGCCAAACTATACCCATAATTATTGTCCTGAATGAGTACTCTAATTTTCTAAACGCCGTATTCATGTATTCTAATCTTCGAGATAATATCGTTAAACATCAGCCTGCATTATGGTAGCTTGTTCGTGGCTGCTGAGTAAAGAGAACACGAAGAAAAAAAAAAAATGGTCTGCCCGGTGAGAAAACTTTCACCAAAGTCTACACAGATGATTATTACCCTCGATAACTTCTCTAATTGTAATACTGCCAGTAATGTATTCCAGGTATCGAAACAGGTATCATCTTTTTAAATGAATAATTGCCATTTAAAAAAATGCTCTCTCCCATTCGCCCAGCCTCGATCCCAGTAGATCGAAACGAGGAGTCTCTAATCCTCAAAAGCGCGATAAACACAGAAGTTGGCCGCGAATCGAGCCGCATTCTTTCCTCCGAGTCCCCGTGAGCGACATGCGCCCGTCCGTTTTTTGACAAACGGCTCATAATCTTTTTAACGAGTGAGAGAAAGCGAAGAAGTATGTATAAAGAGTCCCGAGTAATTTCATAATTTCGGCCCGGGCTGCCGAGCGGGTTAGATCGTCGTACGTTTTGGAGGGGTGCACGCCCGGTCGAGCATTCGGTTCGTCGAGGAGATAATAGTTCGACGGTTATGCCGGCCATATCTCACAAACGTGCTCGTCCAGCTTCTTCGCTCCCTCCAGCTTTCTCTCGTCTCCGCTCACCGACACACGGCGACGTGCTATCGTCTCGCGAAACCTCGAGGGGGCCCAAACGATACCGGGCGAGACCGAGAGCGATCCGCGAACGGTCCAAGGATGAAAACAATGTCTGCTCTCGCCGGTCTTTCCATCTCGTACGTACGTGCCCTCCCACGCCAAGAAACCCGAGGTATGTGTGTACGTACGTCCGGCGAGCCGGAGTAATTCCCCCAATTATAAAATTATTATCCTGCGGTTGGCACCCTCGGGCAACACGCTGCTCCGGTCCAGGGCAAATCCTCCTCTCGTTCCTCCTTCGGCTCGCCTGCCGTTCGGTCCTCCGCTCCCTCCACTTCTTGCTCTTCTTCTTCTCGCATACTTGCACTCTTCTTACCCCCCCTTCGACTCTGCCGCGTCCCCACCCGCGAGATTTCTACGAGACGAAGGAGTCCCTGCCGTCCGACTCTTACGCGCAAGGCGCTCTCGCTTCGAGGCACGAGAAGCACGTCCAGAGATCCGCCACCTCGACGAGGCGGATGACCCTCGTCCGGATGCAGTCTTCACCAGGTCAAACTTTTCGGCGATCACATTTTGATCGTCAGCTCCGAGAGAGACTGGACGCGGTGCACAAATGACGGTGTTTAATTGTTTTGAGAAAGCGAAAGTAAATTCCAGGGCAAAATGAATACCCTGTCGGGCTCGCCAGCAGCCAGGAGAATTGGGATATTTTTTTAATTCGTCACCATTCAGAGTAAACTACGGTTTGGGGCAAAATGGAGTACCTTGTGGGACTCGCCAGTAATCACGAGAATTGGGATATTTTTTTTTTTTTATTCCGCCTCATTCAGAAGATTCTCCACTACACCTACGCGGAATTTTCCATTTTACCGGCTTCCTTTAGTGTTCCAATGAATTTTTCGGAAAATGTACTAGCCTCGTCCGGATGCACTTTTCGTCCGGTCAAGTTTTTCGGAAATCTCATTTCGATCATGAGCTCTTAGAGAGATTGGGCGCGGTGATAAATGACGGTATTTAATCATTCCGAGAAAGCGAGAAAGCACATTTCGGTTCGAGGAAAAATTGAGTATCTACCTTGTCAGCCTCGTCAGCAGCCACAATTGGGATTTTTAAAAAATTCGACCTCATTCACAACGTTCGCTGCTACCCCCACATGGAGTTTTCCACTTTGCCGGCTTCCTCCACCGTTCCCATGAATTTTTTCCGAAAATTGACCGGGTAGTCCATTTTGCCCCGATCCTTTCCGTATCGTTGGAGCGGAGTCGGAGTGCACAGCGACCGAGGGAACACACTCGAGGGTAGATAAATAAACGAACAATAGCGAGAAGCCACCCTAGCGGAAGAGGGAAAAAGACCGCGCCAACGATTCCCTTCGAACGAGCGCTCGTTCATAAACCTCCCGGTTTCTGGCACCGACTTTAACCGAGCCCGGTATCTACGACCGCGAGCAACGGCATCTCTCCGAAGCAGACCCACTCCGAGTCAATTACATTTTCCCGCGTAAACCGCGAGTGAAGAATTAACCGAACCGGTCCGTTTGATCAAAGATCGAGGATGATCGAAGAAGCGGGATGAGTTCCAAAAAAAAAAGAAAAAAAAGGCAAAACGATGGCAAAACGATGAGGATTCCGGACAGAGGAATCCTTTTGGCTCGAGGGCGCGATAGCGGAGGGTTCCGAGCGCGCGGTGCGATTACGATCTTCATTCGGACGTGTCGTCGCCTCGGGGCGCGGGCTATTTAGCCGCTAATTTCCGATCGATCAATAATTTTACATCGAAATATCGGGAGACGGACAGAGAGGCGAGGAGATAGCGAATAGAAGTGCCGAGACGGTGGAGGCTCACGTAGCCCGATGATCGGCCCGGGAGAAGAGCGGAGAATCACTGTGCGGCAAAGTTGAGCCCGTGGGCGGTCTTGATCCTTTCCATGGGCCTTAGAGAGCTCTCTCGCGCTAACTAGGCACACAATGCCTCGCTATTAGACGTCGGTGAGGCCGGGGCCTCGAACGATCGTTCCTTGATCGAGTAGGATCCGAGGGGTATATTGGAAGGGAAGCGAATAATGCGGAATTAAAAGAAAGAAAAAGAAATAGAAAAAGAAAACGACGATGAAAAAAAAAAAGAAGGTACAAGGATTGACACGGTGCGAGTGAGAACGGTTGACGATGAGAGATAAACTTCTATTCGCTCAAAGTGGAGGAATAGAATAGGAAAAAAAAAAAAAACTCACGAAGAAGAAGAAGCCTTCGGTCGTCCCGAACAGGAAAAATCAGGGGCTGGTAGGGAGGAAGGACGAAGAGGAAGGGAGCCGAGCATGGGGGTAGAAGATCCCGAACGTCGATAACTAACACGGCGTGATCACTGAAAAATGGCTGTCAAACATTCTTGTCCTTTTAAGTTGCGAGGCCACCCCACCCACGGGGTTTCTTCCCTCTTGTATGTATGTATATATATGTGTGCCATTATATATATATATATATGTATATGTATATGGTCGAGGAGGCTCTTGCAGACCAGTATCAGAAGCATCGTTGTGTGTTGCGGCCGGGCTCGAGCCTTAGGATCTTTCTCTTTCCTCTCGCGTCCTCCGAAGGTGGCCCCCGCCAAGACTAATGGTCCACGGACGTGTCGGCCCGGCCCTCAAGGGCTGGCACGCCAATTTCCGGCACCCCCGGTGCCACCAGCACGCATCGAGCATCGAGAGCCCGACGAGACCGGTAGATATACTTTCGGCGCACCCGATCGCTCCGAGATAGCCCGAGTGCATCGCGTGGGTGTCGAAAGACCGGAGAGATCGACAAGAAAGAAGAAAATAAAAGGATTGTATGCAGAAATTGAATAACAACGTGTAACCCCTTTTTTTCCTCGGAGTTATTTCGACAAGTCGCCGATACAGATGGAACGAGAAGCCGGCTAATCGAAACGCTGTTCCAAAACTTACCATTCGCAAGTACCAAGATGAGAACTATAGAATCTTTGAAAAACGGTTTAAGATTTCAGTTTTCATAATTGAAAACCAAAGAGATCGTCAAAAAGGTTGTGTGCAGGAATGTAATAATAACATGCAGCAATTGAATGAATTATTTCAGCAAGTCGCTGATACACTGATGGACCGAGAATCCGGCGAGTCGAAGCGCTGTTCCAGAACTGACTGTTCGCAGAGTCATAGCACGAGAATAAGAATGACAGAATCTTTTAAAATCGGTTTGAGATTCCGGTATTAATCTTTGAAAACCAGGTATCGAAAAAAAAAAGATTCTATGCGTAAATTGAATAACAACGTTAACCATTTGTCCATCGATTCAGTTCGACACCTGGCTGATCCACGGTTGGAACAATAATCCAGCGAGTCGAGGCGCGTTCTTCCAGAACTGACTGTTCGCATGGTCATGGGCACGAGGATGAGAACGATAGAATCTTTGAAAAACGGTTCTCTCGACAATGAGATTAAGCGAGATAAGTTCCGGTACACACGTACGTTCATCCGCTCCTCATCTCCGTCCGATCGTTTTATTTCTTCATCATCGGGCCCACGTCCGTGGGCATTCTCTCTCGACTCCCCGCTCGCATTATAACGTCTAGTTATAGTCGAACAGGACAGTTACCTACGTCCGCTTGCAGGAGGGCACGGAAAATCAGGCTACGAGTATGAATCCGGGGCGAACGGAGGATCTGATAACGAACGAGGCAACAACGAGTTCGAACTCCGAGCGAGGAGAGAGCAACATTGTGTCCGCATCGTGAGGCTCGTGAGAAATAAAGAAACAAAGATCGGAGAGGATGAGGGGGGGACCTCGGATGAGTATGAAAATCATTCCGGGCGATGCATCGCGCACGGGAATACACACGGACACGGGCAAACACACTTGTCAAGATGGCGCATGGAATTAATTAAATTAAGCCTGAGCGCCTCCCTCAGCGGGAGTAATCTGTGCGAGCCTCGGCCGAGAGCGCGAAGGAGCGCGCCGGCCGACGCGAGGAGGAGGACGGAATGTCCGAGAGGGAATAAGAGACGAACGAGAGACGCGGCGAGCTCGAAACGACGAGAGGAACAAATGAAAAAATAAAAATAAAATAAATGTAAAAAAAAAGAAAAAATTCAAATAAAATAAAACGAAAGATCGACTCGGCTCCGGTGAGGATGAGAGAGAGAGAGAGAGAGAGAGAAAGAGAGAGCGAGGGAGAGGCGAACCGGGAGGAAGGGCTGCTCGGAGAAGGAATCCTCGGTTCGACATCGAGTGCAAGTCATTCCAGTCATTGGTTGCTCCGTAGGCATCCATCCTGCGATGCGTGCCAGCTCGTTCCCTCACGCTTTCTATATGTCTATATATATATATATATATATATATATATATATATATATATATAGACATATATGTGTGTCTATATATAATAATATACATGTACGTTATGCTCGTGCACGAGCTGTATGTACGTCCGTGCGTGCCTTATGCGAACGAGGTGTGTTTTGACGTTCGCCCTCGCTCAACTATGCATTCCCGGTTTCGCTCTCGGGTTCGCTCGCGACGATTGCGAGGATCGCGGAACGGGCCTCGATTACTCGAGATTGAAGCGTAATAGACGAGTCATTTTTTTTTTTTTTTGTTCCCTTCATTTTTATCATTTTTCAATAAACGTAAATCTCAATCCGTCCGACTGATAATTTATCTCGGAAACTGCGTTCCTCCTCGCGAGCGTTTTGCAGATGCGGTGCCCGCAGTTTAACTCGGGCTCGTGTCGAGCCCTCGTGCACGATGGTTAGCGAAGCGAGACGCGCTCTTGGCACCTCTCGGATGAAAATAATACGAGTCTAAGAATAATAATAATCATTTCGTGCAAAACGCAAAAATAAATAAAATAAATACCGCAACAACAAAAAAAGTGAAATAATAAAAAAAAAAAAAAATGAGAGAAGAAAGAGGGAGAAAAAAAGGTGCGAGGCTCGGTGAGCGGAGCAGTCGTCACGGTGATCCGGGCGGAGGTGTTCGCGAGCGTTAAACTACAGATATGCCTTTCGAGTAGGTGTACGTGTTCTATGGTATTATAACGCGTTGCACACCCCGACAGGGTGCCGGCTCGCGCATAACTATATACACATAAAGGCGCGTATAGGTGTACAGCGTACCTGGGCAGTGCCTCGTTGACACTTGGCCCCGCGGCCGCTAAATCGCTTTGGAGTTAAGCGGGTCCGCGCGCCTCTAAACGTCTCTCCCCCGCAGTGCCGGAGAATAACGCGAGCCCAGCCGAGGAGCGAAGAGAGACGGAGAGAGAGAGAGAGAGAGAGAGAGATATAAAAAGGCAAATAAGAGGATCGGGAGGTAGAGAAAGACTCGTATAAAGGATGCAAATGCCCGGGTCGGCCATCAAAATCTAATTAACCGGCGAAAGAAACGAAACCGTGGTCCGCGCGAAGAGCCAAACGAACCGAGCGAGACGGAGCGACGACGTACCGAAAGAGGAACCGAGGCGTGGAAATTAAAGAAGAAAAATAATTAAAAAAAAAAAGGCATATCGTCAGAGGTGGAGGATTTAACAGTTCGGAGGTGTCGGTAAAGGGCGAGAATGGTTCGGTTATGCATATAGCGTATGTGCCGTGGCACCTCATCCCTCCGGCTTGGACGTCTCTTGTGCCCACTTTCGGTCGCTCAGTCAGAGTCCACCTCCTCGAGCCAAAAGAAATCCGTACGGTAAACGTTGTTACGAGGCCGGAGTTTATGGTGAGCCTTCGGTGGATTCGGGTTCTTTTTTTTTTCTGCGGTTCGCCATCTGGCGAGGGAGCTTGAATCTCAATGGAAAGGCGAGGACAATGGGCGAGCGGCAGTTTCGGAGGAGCTTTCGCGAAACTCTCAGAGTTTACTCGGGCGATTCTCGCGGCTCGAAGACAAATGTTATTAACGCGAGGAGATTAAGCCCGGAAAACAAAAGGAAGAAAGACGAGCGGACGGTGCGCGCCGCTCTGTGACGAGTTAATTGAACGCGTACCGAGTCTGCTCGAGCTTTGATTTACAACTCACGCGTTCGGCGGATCGTTTCTCCTGTGCATAAGGATCGCCGACATGGGAGCGAGAAAGCGTCGACTCCCTCTCGCTCGCGTGTAGAATTCCCGAGAGCAATGCGGCAGCGGAGGAATCATCATCATCATCAGCGGGCAGCATCGGCGTGGACCGGAGGAGATGCTGGAGGAGAGCGGCGCATCCGAGACCCGAGTCGTTCGACCTAACCATGAATATTCAAGACTTCCTCGAGACTGAGCGGGAAATGTCTAAGTGCTATATGGAACCTCGGGCGATTATTTTAATTGGAATTACCGAGAGCGCTCGAGCGGGCGAACACCGCTCCGGTGACACGGAACGGAACGTTTGCATACACACATCCCGACATGACACCGTTCCTCATTTTCAATCGGGAGGCTGGTTTCTCCGTCCGCACCTCGGGACTAGCGGACATTGGCTAAGCGGAAGCTTCGACTGCTCGAGACTGTTTTAGATGTTTCTGGTTTTTTGGATCCACCTTTTTTTATGGAATGTAATATTAAGCCTGGAGCTCACATATCATTTTTTTTTTCTACCTTCTAATCCATGAGTGGGGTACATATGTACCCCATATGTTTCTTCTACGTATATAAGGGTCCTATGAGCAGCAAATGGATTTTGGCGCACATGAATCTTTTCGTTTTTTCTTAAGGAAGAGGTATGGTATGCGTCAAACTTGATTTTATCAAAGTTCAGGGGGTGAAAATCACGCTTAAAGCCCAAAACATAACAGAAATTGGCAAAAATCGCACTTTCTGGTAAGATTGTAGTTCGTTCAAAAATGGTCCGATGAAAAAATTTCAAACGCTATTTTACAGAGGACACAGACTATAAGGGAAAAACCGCGCCATAATATTCCGTTTAAAAAATCTATTTATTTTGACATCTGAAAACAGGAAAAAGTCGAAAACTTTTAACATGGAAAATATCAATGAAAACCCAAAGAAAATTCGTTTTGCATGGGTTTTAACGTATATTTCTCTTGAAACATTGTCGACAATTAAATAAAACGATAATTATTGTAAAAAATAATGAAAAAATAAAACACTAACTTGGACTCCCAACTGGGGTGTTTTGGTACCCCAAGCGCGCTGTGTTAGCGTTCTGTGCGACAGCCAGAGAGCAATTGAGGCTACTATCACCCTCCGTACATTGTCAGATCATGGAAGTAAATTATCGTGGAGGTCCCGAGTAAATTATGTAAATTTCTATTGTAGGAGCGCAGTTTGAATGTCGTCTGGGGTACTTTTGTACCCCCTATGCGAGTTTTAGAGTTAAAGGAGATTGTCAATGGCACGAGAGACGGAGGGACGAGCTTGCGAGTCGATCGCACCTTGCGCTGAACCGACAATTCAAATAATTATTTTTTGGATTTTTTTTTATTTACGAATATCAACTTTCGTAAAATTATAAAATTTCAGTAATTTGCGAGTATCCGCGCAAACTTGTTTCCGCCACCGCGCCGGCAACAGTAACAACCCTATCGCCCGTCTTTTGAGCATCACTGAAATATTGTAAAGAGCCGTCGGCTGTCGTCCCGAAGAATTTTTCGAGTGTCAAATAAAAAAAAAAAAAAAAAAAAAAGAAAAAGAAATGAAGCATCGAGTCGCAGTCAGGCGCGTGAGGACGTACGGCCAAATAGTTCGAAGGTGGAGCGAGAGAAAGGGAGAAGCCGAAGGGCCCCGTGGGTCGTGGGTTAAATGCCAATCGCGGCTGGGCATTGTGCCAGACGTGCCCCGGAGGCTAAAGGGCCCCACGGAATATAAGAGTACCACGTTGAGACGTCGAGGACGGGCACCGGTAACGCTCGCTGTGGCTCAGGGGCCCGTACCGATCCTCAATATCCTTCTTCTTCTTGCTCTTCATCTTCCTCCTCGTCCTCCTCGGTCTCCACTTCTTTTGTGTGTCTACTCCGTCCCTTTCGTTCCTGTCGCGACGCACCAGGGAGAAAGAGAGAAAGCGCGCGCGAGCCAGTTGTTGGTTTATTAAAGCTATCGATTCGAGATCCTATCTCAACCCGGATTAGTGCGTGGTACCGATTCTTACGCTCATCTCATCTCGGTTCTCCCACGCGCGAGTTCATCATTCAATCTCGGAGCGCCCGTGTGTGCGTGCGTACCAACAATAACAGCGTGTGGATTTAATTTCTCTAAGAAATCACGGTCACTTTGTGACCCTGAAGATATCTGCGTGAGACTGAGTTTCATCGGGTCAGAACGGCTGTATTTTGGATCGCACAAACTTCGCTCGGGGAAGTTCACTCAGGGAATAAAATTCCTGAGTGAATTCCTGAGTGAAAATGAAGCAGTGCATTGAAAAAGACTTGCACAAAGATGAAATTTGATGATCTTCAGGGTCATGTAATTTCCCATCTTATGGTCCGAAGTAACTTCAGTTGGAAATTTATTTTTCGCTTTAAGATCAAGGTTGAGTTCGACGTCATATTGAAACTTAAGCCATGAAACAAAGATCCAACTTACTCTAAAAAATTAGGCCTACCTCGCGGAGATACTTGTCGATAAACGGACGAAATTTGTTTTCTTTAATCTATCAAAGGGGGCATCCATGATGAAATTAAGTCCATCCTTTTGGGCGTATCGATCTTACACGGCTTTCATTACTGTTAGTAAAGCCACAGGGCAATATAGGCACACACACGCGAGTGCTCTCGAGTCCACTCACGAGATGATATTTATTCTTACTCGGTGTACAAACAGCGGGACTCCTCAGACTCGTATCTCGAGAGAGAGAGAGAGGGACGCGCGGTACGAGGATCGAGAGACGCTTATTTGTGAATCCTGATCGATGCCCTTCGTCCTGGAAGTGATTGGAAAGACGCGCGATTCCGCCAGATAACTAGCATGATCTATATATAATCCCGATCAATCCGGTGCGAAACAAACTTTTTTCGTTTTCTTAATAATGAAAAAATTGAAAAAAAAAAAAAAAAATGCTACTTTGTCCTCGAATGTGGGAAGGGTTTAGGATCGAAGTAGTTTCCGATGTCATCGACTTGGTCGGGCGAAGCCGCGAGCAAACTCCCGCGATCTCCTTTCGGCCCCCGCGGTCCGGTAATTCGCGATTCGTGTCGGCTGTAACTCTCTCTCTCTCTCTCTCTGGCTGCGACCGCGCTCACACTTTTTTACCTCGATCCCACCTGGCCTGGGACGATGAACGCTTATACACTCGAGACCTCTCCTACAGCTATAGCTGCACCAAGCTCATCGCCCGTTCGCTCACCTCTTTCCTAAGATATAACGCGCGGTTAACTCCTTCCACCGGAATTACCGCTGGATTTACATGCTTCACGAGCCTCGGCGAATTTACAAGCGAGAACTAAGAGTGCCCTTCGCTGTTCGATACCCGCGCCGATCGAGAGATCCCCGCGAGCCTCGCGGCGCGATCTACGCACCGCGAGACCGCTCGCGGGAACGAAACAGCATTCGCAAAAAAGCCTTAAAACTATCGGGCATGCGTATGCGAAAAATTTGCGAGAATAAAAAAATGGCCGTTATCATTTGCCTTCCTGTGACTCGACTCATTCGCGGGACATATAGATTCAGATACATTTTGCAGCATTCCCTAACTTTTCGACCTCGGTCTAACTCTTCAAATCTTAGATTGGACCCGCGATTTTTCATATGACTAACTCTCAAGAGTTCTCAGATTTTTTATTAGATTTAAAAAAATTCCTTATTTTTGAGTAAAAGAATGAACTTATCGATAACCATAATTTCAAAATCTGTATAAAGTTCTGAAAAATCTTGTGTATTATATAAAAAAAAAAAAAAATTTAGACTTGAGTCGACGTCACCTTCCGTATTTTCTAATTAGAAACTAAAAGTTGAAGAAAATTAGAAGAAAAAATCAGTCGATTATGGATTATCGCTTGACTATTTTTATATATGCGACACTGCATTTTCCCGATTTTTTTCCACACTTTCCCGAAGAGTTTTTTAACTTAATGAAATAAAAACTCTTCAGAAACATCGGAAAATTTCACAGATATGAAAATATCTAAATTTCATTAAGTTGGCTGTGCATTTTGCATTGGACAGACTTCGCTCGAGGAAGTTCAGTAAGAGAATAAAATACTAAAAGTGAACAATGTTTTTTTCCCTAAAGCAGTTAATTGACTGAGACTTGCCAAACTTTGATGCGTTACATCTTCAAGATTAGATAAAATCCATTCCATGACTTAAAATTCAGCCATTAGAAAATTCAGCCCACACAAAGCAATCAAACTCTACGCTATTAACATACACACACACATATATATATAGACATATATATATTTCTCGAGCTATCAGAGACCCTTCCGAGTCTCCGAAATGGCTTCCGAAGAGTATCAAAGGCCCACGCCTTGAACTCCAGCGGACAAACGAACTACCGTAATATACCTGCCGCGCATTGCCCGAGCGAGGCCCCTGCGATATTCGCGCGAGGGGGCGCTGCGAAGGATCGAGCTGCGCGCGAAATGGTCCAGCGGTCTTTATCGCGCGAGAGGGAACGATCTCTCGGACACTCTCTCTTCCCCCCCCCCCCCTCCGTCTCTCCTCCCGCGAGTCCTAAAACAACAATGGAGGCATTAAGATGATCTACGGCCCCGTCGCTTGACCCTCTGATTCAAAAAAGGTGTTCGAATCCGGTCGAGAGCAAGAACGAAGGAGCGCGAGAGCGCGCAGCATCCGAACCGCACAAATAGAGAAGGAAAGGAATGAGAGGAATCGAGTCGCTGTATGTACATTACACACACACACACACACACACACGGATCCCATTGCTGTGCCGCTTTAGCCACGTCTATGTGCACACACCTCCGTGTGCATATATTTATGTATATATAAATAATATAATAATACTCGGGGGACTTATGTGCGTGGGCACTTGCCCGTGAATCCCCGATCAGCGTCTTTGCGTGTGTCGACTTACAATGCTCCGCGAGTACCGCGACGCACAGTGGTGTAAAAGGGGAGGGGGGGGGGGAGGACTGAACGCGTCGTTGTGTTTGTGTACCCGCGCTCGCGGGACTCACCGGGCCTGATTAAATATATATTAGAAGAGATGGGGCCCCGAACACCGCGGGGGTCGTGGTATTTTTTACCCGGTACCGGGTGGAGAAGGCCGAGGCGAGGAGAGGCCCGCGCACGATAGCGAGAATTCTCTTTTTATCCTCCTCGAGGGGGAGAGGGGGGGGGGGGGGGGGAAGGGGGCGGCGAGGGTGCGGTGGCTCGGTATGAGAAGCTCGAAAAAAATGGTAAAAGGAGATAATGCACGAGAGAGAAGCCTCCGGTAAGGAACGAGCTCTCCGAGACCGCGTTACGATCCACCCGGAATCTCATTCTTATTGACGTTCCGAGCGTCCCGCGGGGAACCGCGACGACGAGCTCTTCCTCGGGCTCTCTGTCGGAATAGTATCGGATATAAATTGGAGCCGGACGAGACGTCGAGGACCAAATTTTTAAGGTTTCTTCGGTAATTTTATTTACATCGGATTGGAGCTGGTGGAGCAAAAAAAATTAATTACGCGGATGTCGGTAAAACAGGAAACTGCAGTTTTTTTTTTTTTTTTCTTTTTTTCAGGGCATTAGAGTCGCAGAAGCGAATCGGAGTGCGGGAAGATATCGTAGCGTTGATGTGCTCGCACACACGGCGAACGGAGGCTCGGACGGTCATCGGTCATCAGCGCGCCGCTACCGGGTGTCCGTGAAAATGTTACCGGTCTAATGAGCCGATCATAATGGGCACGGCCTGGCCTCGACGAGCCTCGGACAGGTATAGCGTGTTACATTAGCCTCGTGGAACGACGACGATTCCGCCTGAGAAGACGCGCATCGCAACAGACAGGGGCAGCAAACACCTAGCTTGGCCAGGCAAGACCTCCGTCCCCCGTTCCGCCCCCCTGTGACCGATCGCGCGACTTTTTTCTACGTTTATCATTGCTTCTGCGATTCACTCGCCGAGTGACCGGATGGGGTGCGAAACCTTTCGTTTTACCTTCTTTTCATTTATGTAAATTGTATGGTTTTTTTTTAAGATATTAGTAACAAACGAGATACAGTTATATTTTTTGAAATATAATTGTCTAGTTATATGTTTGTCAATTAAGAACCTAGCTACAATAAACCAATAATAGTAATAACAATCATTATAAGTCAATTATATGTTTTGTCAATTGGCATTTCCTCGATAATTAATTACTTCATCGTAACGATGTTAGTCGATTCAAGGAACGATAAGCTCCGATGTACCGTACAGTTGTGTAAATAAAATAAAAATATCTAAAAAAAAATATGAAAAGAAAGAGAAAGATAATTGGCAAATATTATAATAACGAAAGCAAAACTGTTATAATTTCTTCGGCGATTCTCGCTCCAACTGATCGCCGGGGTGAGAAACATTTCATTGCACCTTTTCCTTTTCCATTTATGCAAACATCCGTGATAAAAAAAAAATGTATATATATATACATTATTACCAAACGCAATATAATTAACAATTATATTTACCAAACCACAATTACGATTTCCCCGATAATTAATTACTACCCCCCTAACGCTGTTAGTCGCTTCCAAGAAACATAAGCTCCGATGTACCGTGCAGTTGTGTGAACTAAAATAAACAAAAACAACAAAAGGAAACAAAGAGAAAAGGATAATTCGCAAACGTCGGGCATATTATAATAACGAGAGCGAGATTGATTAGAGTCTCGTTGGGAAGGAGCGAGGAGATCGCTCATCGGCTACCGCCGCGGCAGTCCCTCAACCCTGAAGGAGCCCCGCTCTCTCTGCCGGTGCTCTCTCAGACCAGTTTCCTCTCGGCGATCCGGGCGGTTCATAGCCGAGCAAACTTATTTCTCTCCTCGCCGCGCCGTCTCACCTCGGCGCACCTCGATTAAATCAGCGAAACGTGCGACTTTCTTTCGGCGCGCTCTGCCAATTGCGCGCCGCGACGGCTCGCTTCGTACACCTTCCAGTATTGTTTAATGATGTCGCCCCCTCGTAGGTTCGGCTTCGCGAAACGAAGATAACACACGAGCGCACACGCTGAACGGCGGAAAACTGCAGATGCAACGACCGGTGTGCGGGGGTCAGCGCTGTAAATATCGCTAGCATGTATTATGTATTAGTATACATATGTATAATGCAACACCGATGCGGAGAGGGAACGAGCCCGTTCGCCAGTCGGAGCTGAAGAGCGGGCATTTGGAGTTGCGAGAGCGCGGTCTTTCGCCTTCCACTCCGGTCAGATAAGTCATAATAGTGGCCTCGCGCCCGCGAGCGGCCTCCGGTGTTGTTAATAGTCAACACGGGATCACGACGAGATAGCGCGCTAATGCACGCATTTATTTGAAATATTAAACCGTGACTGCACAACGCCGATGTACGAGAGAGATGCGGGGGTGGGGAGGGGGGGAGAGAAAGGGGGAAAAAAAGGGAAACACCGCGCGACGGTGAAAAAGGAGAAACGGAGAGAGCTCTAGTGTGTTCTTGTTTGTCGATCGAGCGAAGCCGGCAACGCGATGGGAGGGAATGCGAGGTGGTGAGGAGAAAGGGAAGAATAGAACGAGAGAAAGGGATCAATTATTGATAAGGGTGATTAGCGAATGATGTTAACCGGTCGATGCGGCCCGACGATCCGGCGAATAGAAATGTGGACTCGAAGATCGCGGGCCATTGAAGGGGAAACGTCGACAAGAGAATTGAATGAAAATTGGAGGCGAAGTGTCGAAGGTGGGAAGAGAATTAATGAAAGGGATCAATTTTTTTTGTAACGATCATTAGCGGAGAATGTTAACCGGTCATTCCGTTCCGATAATTCGGCGAATCGTAAATTGTACTCAAACATCGCGGGTCATTGAAGAGAAATAATTAAAATGAGAATAAAAATAAAAATTTGAGGCAAAGCGAAGGAGGTGAAAAAAAAAAAAAAATTAAAATAAAAGAAAGGTTTGAATTATTAATAACGATAATTAGCGAAGGATCTTAACCGGTCACTCTGTCCCGACGATCCGGCGAATCCAAAAGTGCACTCAACCTCGCGGGTCATTGAAGAGAAATAATTAAAAATAAAATAAAACAAATACTGTTCTCGAGCCGTTGGACGTTGCCGATTCATTTGTTACAGGAGAGAGAACGGCTTTCGAGTCTTTCGCCCGCCAGTGTGTGTGTGTGTGTGTGTGTGTGTGTACGTCCATGCACACGTGGCCGCATCCACGAGAATACAAAAAGGGAGAAACGAGACAAAAATAAAAAGAGTGACGGCATTCAAATGAAGGAATTCCGGGGGCGGCGACGCGATGCCGAGGGTGCGGGGGAGAGTCCAGGACGGAGACAGAGGAGGAATGACACTCTTCTCCCGTAGGTGATTTATATCCGTTGGCCGAGTGACCATCATCTCGAGGAAAGATCTACAGGATCTCTCGAAGAGTCGCTTAGTTAGTTCTCTCGCACCCCCGCCGCACTTCGAGCCTCTCGCCACGCATGCCTTCCAAAGGATAGTTAGGAGCGGGTCGAGCCGCTCGGGCCGCGCGGCCAATGAGTAGGTACACGAGAGGATCATCAGCCTGGCATACATTAATATTTACGAATATTATCGGGATGAGAGAACGAGAAAGTGCCGAGCGGTGAATAAGAAAAAAAAAAAAAATTGAAGAAAAAAAAAGGAAAAAAATCAGCGAATCTTTGAGGCGTCGAGGCCAGAAGTCGAGTGCGCACTAGCGGGGTGTCGAGAGTGTCGCGCCCGTGAGCTCCGAGTTGAATTAGCGATAAATTAACATACGATCCTTCTGGCGCCCGGTTTGCGAGTAGTTTCCTTCACGGTCGAGCAAGGATATAACACGAGTACCCCGAGCATTAACTGTGCAAACGGAGATACACTCCAATATAAGTGCAGCGATCTTCGAGGATTGGCGTTTCGCCGAGTCACTCGACGAGCCGAACGAAGGAAAAATCGCTGATCGCGCGCAGAAGCAAAAAAGAAAAAATGACGCCCGAAGGGTATTTCCGAATTTTTAGGCATATTCGGCTATCGATATTGTGATCGATTGGAACGAAAGCTCTAGGTAGGGTTGCGCGGAGACGCCATTGGTATCGCACGGTAATTTTTTATTTGGCTTCAATCAAGAGTACACTGAGAGAAGGATCTAGTAAAAATGACCAATCATCTAAGAAAAATTACCATAGCGCATAGTAGTACGACGCCAGCGCGCCACCTACGGCAGAAAGGCTGAGATTGTCCAAGAATTTTTACCATAATATCTAAGAAAAATTCCCGTAAATCCGATACTTCCTACCATAGGTGACGCCCTAACGCTCTACTACTATGTGATATGGTAATATCTCCCAAGTGATATAGTAATTTTTACTAGATCCTTCTCTCAGTGTATCTTTATTCAATGCCAAGTACTAATATGGTTGCCGGAGCCTCAGCCCGGAATAGATTAATATTTACGAATATTAGCGGGATGAGAGAGCGATAAAGTGCCGAGGTGAAAAATAGAAAAAAATATGGACAAGAAAAAAATCAGCGATTCTTTCAGGCGTCGAGGCAGAAGTCGAGTGCGTATTGCACAGTAAAAAAGCTTGCACTTATTACAACATATTGTCCACAAAGTGGCACAAAGATCCATAATTTTTTATTTGTTAATTTTCCGATCGCACCATTCGGCTCTAAGTTTTACAAACAAAAGTACAAAGTAAAAGGACATGGCATATTAAGGGACAAATTCGTCTATTCAAACTTGAAAAAACGAGTTCGTCATTCATTGAATAAAATCATTTTTACGGATATTCGTATTCCGTATGTTTTACTCTGTAGCAGAGTGTCGAAGGAAAGATCGCTGGTTCCACCAAAAAAAAAAAAGAGAAAAAAAGTGACGCCCAAAGGCTACTTCCGAATTTCCACGCACATTCGGCTATCGACATTGTACGACCGTCTCTGCATAAATTCGGCCGATCTTCTGCGGGCAGCGGAACGCGAGCTCTTGGTAGGGTCGCGTGCAGACGCCATTGGCATCGCACGGTAATTTTTAACTCGGCTTCAATCAAGAGTATCTTTATTCAATGGCAAGCACTAATATTATTGCCGGAGCCTCGGGGACACGCTCGTTTCGCGAGCGTTACCAGTATATTCCGGAGTCTCAGGGGCCCGCTTCGCTTTACGGAAGATACGTGTAATAAGGCCGGTGTGCCAAGACGTATGTTACCGGAGGGCTCGCGAGGCGCGCGTGAGTACATCAGAGAAATTATACACGATCTTGAAGAGCCCGGGAGTTTAAGTCTCTCGTTGCTGCTCCGTTTTTTTTTTTTTTTTCGCAAACTCCTTGACCGCGCTCCACCTCCGCTGCCGACATCTCCGGCTCTCCCTGTCCGTTCTAGCCCCGAGTGCGCGATCCCGTACGCGGGGCTCCTCGGGACGCCGATCCTGGCGGGGGTAAACAGACGAAATTATATCGAAGAAAAATTACCCCGAGATAATAGTGATTAATGATGCTGCGCTGGCGGGGAGAGCGAGAGAGATTGTGGGCCGACTCGCGAGCTCGGACCGTTCGCCCGGTGCGCGATCCTCGGAGAGCGTCTCGGTAAAATATTATTCGGACCGAAGGAACTGTGCTTAGCTTGGTCCCTTTAAACCCTCGCCCGCGGGTCGCGAAGCCGCGGGAATTCGGCTTTTTCCCCGCGATTCCCTCGCGGCCGCAGCCGGGAGTTCGCGGCGGTTGGCGAGGAATCTTTTTTTTTTTTTTTGTAATTCCTCGTATACATTTTTTCTACTTCGAATCACTTGCAAAGTTCACGACCGCAGCCGTTGTCATACTGTGTCGCATTTGCTTCCACTAAGTTGTGCGACATGCCAAGACATACACAAGGGGTTCTTCCGATAACAACCTGGACATTTTGTGGACTAACCTGCTGGAACCGGGCACAAGGGTAGACAACGCCGTCTTCACGTGGGCCTCGCTGGATGCGACTTCAAGAGGATTCGACTTGTTCGAATCTGCACCAGTAATCGTAACCAAAGAAGTCCTCTCCCTGCTGGGTAAGTTCAACTTGTTCGATCATCTCAAGAAGGATTGAGGGCAGGGTTTTTTTCAAAGCACACGACTCTTGATGGGTAACGCAGATAGTGGGTAGTTTTGTTGGATTTGCTCTTAAGAGCATGTGCAATACCGCGGTCGGTGATAAAAACTGTAATCAACTTATCTCACGGATTCTCGTAAGTGCGGTCAAAAGAAAAGTCTCATCGGAGGCCGAGATGATATCCGTTTCCGATGAGACTTTCCTTTTGAGCGTACATACGAGAACCTGTGAGAAAAGTTGATTACAGTTTTTGATATCGACTGAGCACAGGATGGACGGGGAGAGAGATGTTTCATATGGTCTCAATGGGCGCGAGACCTTCGGGTCGACCACAGGATGACGGTTTGGTGGCAAATTCCTTATACACTAACTGTATCGCAATTGAAGAGTACGTACTTGGCACATGCAGGAGTTCACTAAGTGGTGTGACATGCCAGGACAGACAGACACAAGAGGTTCGTAAGCCCGATAACAACTTGGATATTTTCTGGGTTAATTTGCTGGAACAGAGCAAAATTGCAAAAACTTCGCCTTCACTTGGTCCTCGCTCGTTGCGACTTCGAGGGGATTCGACTTGTTCGAATCTATACGAGAAATCGTAACCAAAGGAGTCGTTTCTCTGCTGAGTAGGTTCAACTTGCCCGATGACCTCAAGAAAGGGTCAGGGCCGCGTTTTTTCGAAGCACACGATTCTTAATGGGTAACGCAGAGAGTTGGTAGTTTTGTTGGGTCTGCGCTTAATGGGCGCGAGGCTTTCGGGTCGACGACGGAATGACGGTTTCGTATCGGATTCCTTATACACTAACCTTATACACTAATATCGCATTTGCACGAGTGCGCAGGAAAACTGCCAAAAACCTGCGCCGATACAGCCGGTCATTCCAAGTGACTCTTGATGTTCGTATTCGACACTTCGCGTACGAGCTCCAATCCTCGCAATTTGACGAGGCGTCGTCCGGAGACTGGACCGAGCCTCCATCTATCGACTTGGAAGCGTCGCGACGCTCTCCGACTCGGAACGAAAACGTCGCACTCGGATATTTCGTGCATGTGGGTTACAAGCGTGTGCGCGCGCGCGCTGGACATTGGCCAGTCGCGCGACGCGTGTACACCGCGCGTATGCCCGCAGACAGGGCAATTTTCCCTAATTAACACATTAAGACTAATCAGAGCCAGTTGGGTAATTCCCGGCACTCTTGCGGATGAAAGAGAGAAGCGAGGAGAGATGCGAGCGGAGGAGAGAGGAGTCTCCGCGAGACCCACTCGCCTAGATTTAAAGCGCGTTCCACCTAAATTAATTCTAATTATTTCCATGCTATCCCCCGACCGACGGACAGACATCGGAGCACAGTGGGTCGTTTAAGTCGAACGATCGCGCGCGCGCGCGCGCGCGCGTTCACAAACGGGGACGGTCCGTGAGCGTATTTGTGTCTCCGCTTCTATCGTAAATTGCGCCTGTAATCTATACACATAGTTAGAGAGATTCGTCGACGTCAGAGCTGTTTTCGTACCGCGCGGAAGGCGTCGTTGCGAAACAAATCCGTAACCGAGATTCGCGCGAGCCACTGCGACGATATTCGATAGAATTATGCGCCGAGAATTTCCGGATCGGCGATCGATGGGTATTGGATAAAAATGTTGGAACTCGAGTTCCGGGGATTCCCCGTTGTCCCAAGGAGTGCAGCGATGCGCTGCGCTCTCGGACGCCTCCGGCAGATACAATAGTAAAGCGCGGGGTGGAGCAGGAAGGGAACGGCAGGAACGCGAACCGCACCGAGAGATCACCGTCGCGATGTGACCCGAGATACCGGACTTGCATTCGTTCGCGTCGGAAGAAATACTGCGCTATATCCGTTTTCCACGTGTTAAACATCGTTGCTCTAAGGCGCGGTTCGCTCGGCTAAGCTTATCACGCCGAATATATTGTGGACGTGTAGTAATAACTGTGATCATCGAAATTGATGATTGGAAGTCCAGCGGAGCGAAGGTCCGCAAGAGACGGCGCACTTTGACGATGCGGACTTGTGGATGTCGATGACTTTAGGCCATTACGTTCAGTGTAAAAAAAGAATCGTATGAGACTTGGTGGACTGGAAGTTTTTATGCAAAAACTGGTATATTAAGTTTAATATAGTATTGTGATAAAAAATTAATGTTCAGTGTATTAAAAACCTTGGGAATAGTTTTTTTTTATTTACTTTAATTTTACTATGCAAGTACTTTGATTTTAATATATTTTTTATCACAATTTCACATTGAATTTAATTTACCAGTTTTTTCACAAAAACTTACAGTCGGTCACATTAAATTTGCCTATTTTTTTACAGTGTTCAATAGCAATGTTAAAAAATGTACTTTGAAAATGAATGAACGGTAATGGAACCTATTTTGCATGAACTGTTTATGAAATTTGAAACTCAGGTGGGTTGCGATTTCATACTAAAGTTTTTATTTTTTAATTGCGATTTTTGTAAATTTCAAGCAAGAGATTTGTAATATTAAATATCTGGTATTTTAATTGAAAAAAAAAAATAATATAAACAATAAAATGAAAATAACGTAAGTAAATAAAAGCAAGTAATGTGAGCAAAATTTCAAGTTCCAGTAAATGAAATTTCCAATTTGTTTTTACAGCGAGCCTCTCCGACGATATTAACGAGCGGTAGGAAAATAATTGATAAATGAATTTCCAGATAGGAGATAAGGCTGCATTGGGCGTTCGATAAGCCGTATGAACTCACCGCCGGCTCGTGTAAAGAAGTAATTCTAATAATTGGGCAAAAAAAGCGGAGCTACTTTGCGCTTATGTTGGCACTTTGTGTAGTTATGCGAGGTGGTCGTCGACGATGTACACAGTGAGCTACGATGCATTCTACTGTGCGAGCCGGCTTTTCTTTCGTGCATACTTCGAGGGGTTCTTCGTACCTTAGCGCTTCGCATGTGTGCGAGCGTGTGTGCGAGCGTGTGTGCGCGAGTATGTGACGAGCTTATTCACTCGAGGGACGGCTGCATATATGGAACGTTCAGCGCCATCTGTGATTTTTTCGATGCAACGCAACGCCACGGAGAAACTGGACCTAAAACTCGCCCGGTGGTGGACGCGCGATCGGTCAGCACGCAGAACCTCCAGCGCAGATGGACGTTGGGGAAAGTAAGAGAGAGAGAGAGTGAGAGGCAGACGGATAGATATAACAGCACGCACGGCACGCACTTGCCCGCGACCCTTGCTGGCCGGCGGACGTGCTTAGAAGAATCCTATGTCGGTTGTTGTTTTTGTTTTTTTTCGATTCATTATTCACGAGAGAATTATTATTCCAGGTGGAACGAAATTGCGTCACTGTGAAATGGAGTCAGCTCCGCTGCGGAGCAGTTTCAATGTTTTATATGTATGGTAATGAAGGATGATCATTTTTTTTTTTCTTTTTTTTTAATCTCTGTACCGTTCTCCGACGGTACGGTGGGAGGAAAAAAAATTCTCAATAAACCGTAGAACCTGAACCTCGCGGGAATTCGATCTAGGAGATACGAGGAAGGTATCTTGAATGAAAATTCAATCAATGAAATCGGAGATGCCTAGTCAATTTGAGCTCTTATCTTGCGCTACCGGTTTCCGTTGTTTAGAAAAAAAAATAAAATAAAAAATAAAATCAATACGAAGGTAAATTACGTGGGACGCCGATATGGACACTTTTATTTTCAGGCTTTTATGCACGATGAAAAATAGTTCTGTTTCTCCAAAAAAAAAAAAAATATAGCTAGTCAATAGATTCTTGTTATGACAGTAATAATATTTGGTTTCTAAAGTAAAATACTTGCTGCCACAGCAAAATATTTTGTTGTCCCTATGTTAACCAGGCAAATCAGTTATGGTAACAAAATTCTTGTTGTCCAAACAATTTTTTTTTCTCCTACAGCTGTATAGCTACAGTTTGCATTAATAAAAAGAAAGGAACGTCGCTAAGTCGCCGGTTCGTACAGACGACGGCGACATTGTAGGCGTTTCAATACATTCGTCAATCTCTTGATTTTGGTGGTTTAGAAAAAAAGTATCTATGCAAAAGTATATTACGAGGTATGGCGACATGGAAATTTCAATTTTCACGCTTTTATGTACAGCTGCAGTTTGACTCAATAAAAAAAAAAATAAAAAAAATTTAAAAAAAGGAACATCGCTAAGTCGCCAATGAATAATTCACGGAATTCCGCAGACAATGGAAATAGTGGAGTAGTTTCAATACTTTAGTCAACCTTCCGGTTTCCGTTGTTTAGAAATATATATGTATATCTATAGAAAAGTTCAATCACCTGGAACTGCTGTCCCAGAACATTTCAATATTCACGCTTTTATATGCATCGACAGTTGGAATCAATAAAAAAAAAAAGTAAAAAAAAAAGAAGGTAGCTAAGCCGCCGCTGACTAATTCACGGGATTCTACAGAGACGACGACGATAGAGGAGTCTCCCTCGCCCACGTTCACGGCTCCCTCCGGTCCTCGCTTTTCATCCGAATAAATATTGCAAACGTTCACGCGACAGATAGATTCTTGAGAGGTTCATTACGTGGGATTACATCGCCGTCTCATATCGAAGACTTAGAGAATTCCGAAGTAGCTTTCCCCGCCGTCCGTCCTTCTTCTTCATCGGTCGGATATCAAGTTTCATGGGTTTTGCTCTTCTTAGCTGAGGAGGCCGCGAAGGAATCAGCCCGCTACCAGGGAGCATGAATCAAAGTACTCCGGCCCGCGCTCAATATCTTTTCTCTCTTTGCCCTCGACTCTGATTCGAACGGAACGAATTAGTTCGTTCTCGGTCGCGCGCTTTCAGCGTTCGCGATTCCTCGCGGGCGCCCTTATATTATCACCCGTTCGTCTCGTTCTCCCACCGCGAGAACGAAATCTCAACAGTGCCCGGATAAAGAGAGAAAAGAGCCGACCGGAGATGCCGGGAAGCTTTTCGAACGCACACCGGATCTCGATTTCTCGATTTCTCGTCCGCGCTTCGTCACCTCGAGCGCAATCACGTTTTCTCGCGTGACTCTTCCTCCCGTGCCCTCGCACTCACCGCTTTCTCATCGTCTAACGTCTTCCTCGAGTTCCGTCGGGGGAGGGTTCATCGCCGGTGTAGCTTTTGCGACGTCCCGAGACGAGACCGCCCTCCGATTCGGCTTCCTCGTCGCCCAACGAACTTCGAAAAATCGCTCGCCTACAGATATACATCCAACGATACAGAGGACATATATCCGGTATATATTTGTATGTCTATATGTCGTTCACTCCGTCGGCAATCCGCCACGAGTTACCTCCCATCAATAATCTCTCTCTCTCTCTCTCTCTCTCTCTCTCTCTCTCTCGTCGGGGAATTTGGTAAGGGACAAATTTCGAAATGAAAAACGGAATGAAGGAAAATCTATTTTTCGGGCAATAATGGAGATAGATAGATCGATAGATGTTGACTCGTGTTCTGGGTTCGAAAAATAACACGCACAGAGAAACCGGCGACTGAAAGTACGAAAGGAAAATGCAAGTACTCCAAGCTAAGATCAGAAAACTCATCTAGTAACAAACAAGAAAGTGGAAAATGGAAAACAAGAAAGCTCAACCGACACGAGTTTACATCACATCAATAATTTTTTCTCATCGGGGAATTTGATAAGGAAAAATTTGCTAAAACAAAACGTACGAAAATCGACTTTTCGCGACTTAAAATAACGCAACCAGCAAAGCCGGCGACCCTGAATACCAAAAAGCAAAACGCTAGCGTAAGCTAAGATCAGAAAACTCAACTAATAACAAAAAGAAGGTGCAAAATTGAAACCAAGAGAGCTCAACCGATACTCAAGTTGAACAGCAATAAAAAAATCCAACTAAAACCAGCGCAAGATGATCGCGCCATGTAAACCAGAGCCGTAAGTGAAACCACCGAGCAGCCCTTGTCCGGGTGCGGCGGGACGATGCGAATTTGGTCTACTTTGCCAAAATTAGCATCGAAGTTGAGGTACCGTTCGATGCAGACAGTAGGTGACTGCGGTATGATATATATTGTAGTTATATATCTGGTTTCTCGTATATAGCTTCTGGTGCGGGGTGCAACGTGTACAAGCTACGAGGAGAGAGAAGCCCGTCGAGAGAGGTAATGGCTGGCGTTCGCCGGGGCATGATGTATGCATTGAAAACTATTAGGTATTCAAATACACAGATTGCATTATACCTTAGCGGGCGCACGTACGGCACACAGGAGCAGAAGCTATCCTGCATACATAGAGAGCGGGGAAGTGGAGCGACGGTGGGTTTGGGGGGGAGGGGGGGAGGGGGAGGTTTCTATATGAGCATCAGACGACGAGCTCGCGCGCGATAATACATCGTTTCCTGTGGGCCGCAACGCTCTTCAAGTCGCGCGGTGGCTCCTTACTTATATATTTCGACGAACCGACCACAAATTGGCCCGGACTCCTATTATTCTTTATTATTATCTCATACACCGAGGCAGCTCACTGTGTGTGTGTGTGTGTGTGCGCGGGCGCGCGCGCGCGTATCTCTTACAAATTTATTAGCATTTTCGCTAAACGATTTCTTAAAACAAATTCGCCTTTTGTCCCGCGCCTTCGTCGCTCCACTCGGAGAACGACGATTCGATCTCGTACTCCGACTGTTCGAGCTAAGTTGTTCGGGGGTTTCGTTGGAGTTTGCTCGTTTTCTCTGGTTCGTCGCAGAGCGAACACGCTGGATTATCCGCAGTCGTTGCGAAACTCGTTACGATCATCGGCGGGTCTTGGGCCGCGAAGGACGTGGACGATGAGCGCGCCTGAACGACCCGATACGAGAGAGCTACTCCTCGAGAACTCTCCCGTCCCTGCCGCTGATCGACGTCGAAAAAACTCGTCTCGCTTCATTAGCGATGACTTTTTTTTTGCGAGTGATTTTCTTCTCCCCTGCCTTGCCTACTGGCTTCTGGAGCACCCGGCGCTGATGCACGCGGAACGAAGTGCGCGAATTCCTCGCGGTCGAGGCCTCCGCTGCCTTAAGAAATAATTCTTTATTTTTTTTTTGTTGGCCGTAAATCTCTTTTCATCGCGGAGAGGGATCTTTCCGGAGGAGCTCGGCGGACTCGTGCGTGTCCCTTGGGGACATTTTGGCAAGCGAGGGAAAGGGTTTGAAAAAAAGTGTGTCGTTATTATTAACGATGAGCAAAGGTAGATTTTTACCGACTGCTTTGGTCCGATTGCTAGAGTAAAAGGCTGGAATCGGATCAGGATCTAGCTAGGACTTTCCGGACGTGCTCATCGTCCTCGTGCATGTTCCTGGTGACATTTTGGCGAGCGGACCGGAAGAGTTAAAAAAAAAAATTAATAATTACTATTAACGGTGACGAAGCGTAGATTTTTGGCGACTACTTTTGTCCAATTGCTAGAGTAAAAGGTTAGTATCGGATCGGAACTATAACTAGGACTGTCCGAATCTTTCCGGACGTGCTTATCGTCCTCGTGCGCGTCCCTTGGGGACACTATGGCACGCGAGGGACCGAAAGGTTGAACAAATTCTGCCATGATTACTTTGGTCCAATCACTGATGTAAAAGTCAGGTATCGGATGAGGGCTAGCTCGTACTTTCCGGATCTTTCCGGACAAGCTCGTCGTCTTCGTGCGTGTCCTTTGGGGACATTTTGGCGAGCGGACCAAAAAGAGTTTAAAAATAAAAATGATTAATTGTAATTAACGTTGAGCCAAAGTTGACAACAAATTTGACAACAGAACAAAGTCACAGGTAAAGTTTCATTCTCACCGAGCAACACCGACAGTGATATCAAACCCCGCTAAAGGAACAAAGCCCACTTCCCTAATAACCATCGCAGCCATCGCAGCGTTAAATAGCCGGAAATGATATATACCAGGATTTTCCAATAAATCATTTCCGTACCGTACCGGAAAGGTTGATTCCTCCTTTCCTAACCGACAAGCCTGTCCCTTTTCCAAAGAATCGGCCATCCGATCGGGCGTTTTGGGGACGATACCGGTTCGGCCTCGCGTTTCCTTCGGGCCCGCGAACCCGGCAATTAATTTCCTCCCGGACTTGGCCTTCCTCCTCTCTTCTAATCCACCGCCTGAGAGGGGAAAAAAATTAAATTAAACTAAAATATATATCGTGCACCGCGGAACCGGGAATTCCTGAAAGTAGACGAAAGAGCGCACAACTCGCCGATCGGATCTCGCCGACATCGGGCCCTTTTCAATGCCATAGATCGAGGCCTATACATGCGCACCTCCGTTCCCCTCGCCGCTCCGCTCTTTCCAGCGCGGCCGCCAATCTAATTAATAACGGATCGGCGCCTGATTCCTCAGTCTCGCTTTCCTCTCTCCTCCGCGCTTCTTTCGCTTTCTCTCGGCCGACCAACGCCGGGCGAACGATAGTGCAGCGGAGGGAAGAACACATAGAACGATTGCCGCTTTTGTAGGAATCGCTGTGCGATCGGAGCTCTCGCCGCTCCGACTCGATTTAAATTGAAACGTACGAAACAAAGGAAGTCGGGCCGCGGGGCTGGGCGGGGGTGAGAACCGGTGCCGAAATTAAACAACGCAATATCTCGAGGGCACACACCACAAAGGAACTTTCACACCCGATTGGGCAGCGCGCGATCGGGCTCGTGAAACGGTCCAGGGTTCTCTCGCGGCGGTAGCAGTTCGACTCCGCTATCCGGCTGCCCGATGCCTTTCCTCTTCGGCTCGAATGCCCTTTCAACGATTCCGCACTCCGCAAGAATCGCGCCGAGGGATCGGAAACGGCGATCCCTCGCGCTAGTCCGCGACTCAAGAATTTCTAATAACGAACGTCGCGGCCACTTTCGCAGGCCGAAACTCCACCGTGCAGTCCATCGGGCATCAACTTTCGGGATTCGGTCTTAAGAGTCCCAACGGATATAACATTACCTTCGAAGCGGTTTATGAACACTGTTATGAATTGAGACTGCTATTTTGATTTGCAGAACTTTCCGGATTCGGTCTTACGCATCGCAACGGATATAAAATTACTTTCTAAATTGTTTATAAACTCGCCGCTCTTAGGCGGTCAATGGATCGAACATAGACACGGCTATTTTGATTTGCAGAACTTTCGGGATCCGGTCTTACGCATCGCAACGGATATAAAATTACTTTCTAAATTGTTTATGAACTCGCCGCTCTTAGGCGGTCAATGGATCGAACATAGACACGGCTATTTTGATTTGCAGAACTTTCGGGATTCGGTCTTACGCATCGCAACGGATATAAAATTACTTTCTAAATTGTTTATGAACTCACCGCTCTTAGGCGGTCAATGGATCGAACATAGACACGGCTATTTTTATTTTCAGAACTTTCGGGATTCGGTCTTACGCGTCGCAACGGAAATAAAATTACTTTCCAAATGGTTCATGAACTCGCCGCTCTTAGGCGTCCAATGGATCGAACGTAGACACGGCTATTTGTATTTGCAGAAATATGACTGAAGATGTAGAGGAGAGAGAGGCGAAATGGGACAGTGGAGGCAAAACTCAATTTTCCAGTAATTCTTGAATACCCAATTTTGTCCCAACGATACATCGGGATCTTCAACACCGTTTTGCCCCACTTACCATCACCGCCACCATCCAAAGGTTGTTACATAATTGTATTTTGTCCCACTATCCCATTTTGCACCGCTCTCAGTAAAAATTTAATTTTCCCAGTCCATCGATCAGACCAGAAGAGGACAATTAACAATAGCGTAAAATAGAATACATAATGATTATTAATATATTAATATATTAAACTCAGTCAACAATATTAAGAGTTCCGAACGAAAGTAACATCACGACATAGTCATATATATGCCGTATATAGTCGACAAGTTTACTGAAACGAAAAACTTAGACGTTCTTTAGGACGGAATTAAAATAAAAACATCAGATTGAAAAAACTTTCACCCTTAAAAAAAAAAAGTACATGACTGTTCCTTGACTTTTACACGTTCCCAACAAATCCCCACTCGGTTCCCGGTTTTCCAGGTCCGTGGCAACTATGGGAACATCAAAATCTAAAGATTAAAAATATAAAATATATTTAATAAATCAAAAGTATAAACATTTTCCGATGCAAGTATATTTCGTATATCGGAGTTAGACATTTACCTATACATGCCGGATGCCTTTTCTACCCAAGTCGGTTTTTTCCCGAAATTTGCTCGTTCGCCAGTTCATCCCAGACCGCCTCTCGGCAAACTCCGAACGCTCGCGGACACCGAAAACCCCTCGTGTTATTACCGGCCCGTTTTCCCTCTTCCGCGAGTGATTTATACGAGATTGAAAAATAAAAAAATTACATCGCGCTAGGAGCGTCGCCCAAACGAAAAAAAAAAAAAAAAAAAAAATCCGTTTCCCTTCCTCGCACTCGAAATCCCATCTGGGGAGGACAAAACCCGAGCGGGACTTGCGGGACGAGGGAAAAGGCCCGCACACACACAGGACGCAAGCAATTATACTGTTTAATGACGGCATGGACGAACCTAACTTCCGCTATGGAGTTCGAAAGGCGAGAGGGGGGGGGGGGGGGGCAGTGGAGGGGGAACTATAGAGGAGTAGAGAAAAGTAGTTCTCCGTCTCGTTGGCGTTGTTTTCGGTAATTGCTACCTAATGCCTCTGCGTATGCGGCCGCGTCGCAACAACGTATCCTGTTCGGGGCCATTTATCTCCGTCCTTAGCGGCGAAACTTAGTGCGCTGTAATACTGTTATACGCACGCTACCCTCGGCGCCGATTAAACTTACAAAAACCGTATTAAAAACTCGTGTTATTATAACCCACATTAATACGTGACAGTGTGCAAGCGCTGTGTGCAAACAGTGTTGATACACCGATGGCACACCGGCAATTTGGCAGACATCAAGGATGTACAAAACGCGGTTTCCGCCTTCAGTTGAGCGGCTCGCGTTTCGTCAGCCGGGCAAGAAACGGCTCTTGTAATCGCTCGTTCCTAAATCCGAGGAAAGCGTCTCGTTCTCCGGCGCTTCTTGACGCTGAATTAAAACGTAATTTTTCGAGCTTTTTTCCCCCCCTCCCCCCCCCCCCCCCCGCCCCCGCCGCAGCGGCGAGAGCGGCGTCTGGCTGGAAGTAACGCACAAAAGCTCCTCGTTCCGGCGCTAGATTCGCGGTGGTTTTCGTCGCGGAGAAAGAGAAGCCTCAGAGAGAGCAAAACCGCTGACTGGCACGGTGGAGAAGGGCGTCCGGATCGTCCTCGAGAGGGTGAGAACTGGCACGCCCGGTCGCGAGGGAAAAAACGCGGGTGAGACTTTCGCCACGAACGGGACTTCTTACATTTTTTTCTTTTTTTTTTTTTTTTTTTTTTTTTAATCAAGGAAAAAGAATCGTTCGAAGAGAAGCGTGAAGCGGATATCTGCGCGAAGAGTCGTACCCATTTGCACTTAAAAAAAATGACGGGCGATAAAGCCGGCGGTTCGCGAGTCTCCCGACGAATTAACGAAGAGAGAGAAAAAAAAAACTCGGGCGATAGATCGAAGTCGCCGCGGCGCTGAGACCTTATAGAGAGAAACAAGGAGGGCGAGAGGAAAATCGCGGTGAGGATCTTCGCGAGAAGCGGCAGTTAACAAATGAACGCTCGCTTTATCGGCCGGAAATAATTTTGATTTGACTCAGCCCGTGCCGTGAGGATGTCGAGGACGCGACGTCGCAGTCCCTCATTTAAATCCCCGTCGTCGCCCCCGCCCGTCGACACGGCCGGGGGTTTTTTTCTTTAATTGGATTTTTAATTGGTACGATTCTCGGTACATTAATCCTCGGAGGTTTTCCGGCCTCTCGCCCTCTTAATCTCCGGAGACACCTCTTCTTTTTTTTTCTCCTCTCGCGCCTTATTATTATTCCAGTCGCACAAGCCAACAGGGCGCTACAACGTTATTACATCTCTCGATTATCGCTTTCCTTCCCGAATTCTTATCCGTCTTCTCAGTCCCTCGGGATTTTTCCACGGCTCTCGATACACCGCGCGATTCCATCGAGGCCCACTCCACTTTTTCTCTCCCAACCCTCGTCGCGCAGTCACCGGAGATTTAAATACCGAGGTGGAACCCGGAGCGCCCAAGATATGATATCCATCTAAATCGCGACACGCGCACTTCATTCTTGGCTCGATCGAATCGGCCCCGCTAATCCTCGTCAGCTCACACCCCTCGCCTTGTCGGAACAAGAGACTGCGCCTTCATACGCCATTTCGCAGACATTCGCATTTAAATGCCCAGAATAAAATTCGCGCATCGCCGTTACGTGCTCGGCTCCCAAGTTTATTCGGCATTAGTGCGATTGACCAGCCTCGTCATCCACACTGTTCGGCCGCTGCGGCCCGGTGATTTGGGTCGCGAGAGACCGACAATAATAATCGCAATAATCGCGATCCGTCGGATACGAACGAGAGGAAGGGTTCGAGTCGCTCAGCGCGCGTTGGCCCAGCCAATTTGAATATGAATCCGAGTGCGAACAATGTCATCGGGGGGGGGGGGGGGGGGGGTGGTTATACGATGCTCGGGAAACGTGAGTGAGCGGCCTCGGTGGGGAGGACGGATTGGAGCTTGCGCCCAAAACTCTGCGTACAGTCTGGCCTCCGCTATAGGTACGTGCCGTATCTCCCCCACGAATCGCGGCCGGCTGCTAACTGTCCGCGTACTCCGTTAGTTAGTTAACTAGCCAGTCGCGGTGACAGTCACGTAGCGGTGGGCGGGCGGGGGTGGCGGTGGTGAACGGTGAGGCGAGCGTGACGGAGGCAGAGCCGGAACGGGAGCCGCGAGCGTAGGAGAGACAGAATCCGCGGACGGGGGTCGGACGGTGGGCGGAATTTGGCCGAGAGCTCGTTCGAGTGGACGAGGACACATTTGAATCCGGAACTCTCATCAGAATCAGCCCTCGGTACGTTTAACCCGATAATTAAACTCGTAGCCTCGCGACGGGCCAAAACCACCCCTCACGAATGCGAATATATAACCGACCCGCACACCGTTTTCCCGGCTTTCGGGCCCTTTCCACCTACCCTACCCTCCTCCCGGCCCCTTCGACCTCACCCCTCCCGTTTCCATTTCGCGAAAGCCGCACGTTTCGATTCTCTCTCGCGTTCGGCATTCGCCGCCGCCACAGCAACGGCAGTTGTAGATACTGCTGGCTGTGCTGCTCTGCTCTGCTCTGCGCCCTGTGTAACTAACTCGCCTCCTCCTCCTCCTCCTCCTCCTCCTCCTCCTCCTCCGCCGCCGCCGAGCGGCTCTCGGCCATCTATCTATATACTATTATAGACGACGGGAATGGATCGACCAGCGACCAGAAGGGCGACGCGGGGGAAATGGTGCGCGAGTTTCACAATTTGCATTCGGGCGCAGTTCCTCGCTTAGAGTCGAGTGTATGTGTGTGTGTGTGTGTGTGTGTATGGCGGGGCAACGGCGCGCTTGTGACGCGCTGGTGGTCGTGAGAGAGAAATCGTAAACGAGCGCGTGAGCTGGGTAGTTCCGGAGGAAGCTCTTTCTCACCGGGAGCCCTGAAACTAATAGCCCTTCCTTCGCTATTCTATATTGGATTCTTTATTAGATTGCGGCAAGTGTACTGTGAAAGCCGATTCTCTCGATTACACCGTACGAGCTAGAAACGCCGATTGATTAACGAAGAGATTCGATGTACCGGGGGGATTGTTTGGAGATGCCGGGTAATCGGTTTGGAACATTGGGATCGGAGACATTTCTTTTTTTTCTGTTTGGCTGGATTTGGAAATTTGAGGATTCGGGATCGGCGGAAAAAATTAGATCGGATGTATCGTTGAAACGAGGGATTTTTTTTTTTTTTTTTTTTTTTTGAGAGAGAGAGAGATATCGTAGATCGGAAAAAATATGAGTAATTTTATACCTCACTTCCGGCACGATTTGCTTGTACCATTTTTCAAAGAATAGAACCATTGAATTCTCGTAATAAAAAAAAAAAAAAACCCTCCGTAAATGATCTGCATATTTCATTACCGATTTATCGGTATTTCTATTGGATTGTACGAACAGTACTAAATTTCAATCCTCGTAAAAATAATCTCTGTATAAATATAATAATGCCAAGTATTTTTTGCTCTTGTTCGAGATTTTAAATAGGCGATTCACAATCAGCGAGAAAAAATTACATCGGTTATATTTTTGAAACAACGACGGAAAACAGTTTGTTTCCTCGATCGGAAAAAAAAACCAACAATTTTTTCCCCCACTTGCGGCGCGATTTCCCTCCGCCATTTTTTAAAGCACAGAAACATTGAACTCTCCTACATAAAAAAAAAAAAATCCTCCTTGAATAATCTGCATATTTCATTACCGATTTATCGGCATCTCCATCGGATTATGCCAGGAGCACTAAATTATATAATCCCGGCTCGTCGACTCTGCCGCAGAGCCCTGGTATACTGCAGCAGAACGGCAATTAATTAATGACGAGGTCCTCGAGGAAACAGCTAAACAAGCGGGCGAGCGCAAGAGCGACTTCTATTTATCATGAGAGAAATAGGGAAAATTGTGGGTTCTCGAGGACGGGAGGAGTCGAGGGTACGCTCGTGGCTGTCAGTCGGGGGGGTTGGAGGGCGAGACAGGGAGGGACAGCCTCAGCGTCCCTCTCTCTCTCGCGGGGCACGCGAAGACACGAGATTCTGTTCCGCTATCGTTTCTTTGCAGCGACGTGACGACTCTTCTCTCGTGTCTCGTCGGTGAACAAGAGGAGAAAGAACGAGACCGAGAAGGAACCTCGAGAAAGAGAGACCGGAAAGGCAGTGACTCGACGTCGAGGAACCCTGAGGAGGTTGCCGGGAGGGGGTGGGGGGGGGGGGGGGAGGGGGGTTGGTATAGTCTACCCACCTAGGTAGCTATCCAACAGTTCCCATAAAAGGGTCGCGTGGCTCGGTAACATTCGCGAAGTGGATGGTTAAACCTCCGTGTTTTCTCTCGCTCGCGGGCCTGGCCCGGTCTCGCTCGCTCGGTAGTGGCGATAGTGGTGACTGGCCCCAACAATTACATCCGAATAAAAGCAAATAAAAATCTTCCCCACCTCCCGCACCACGAGACCGGTCTGCGAGGGATGGAAGAGGGAAGAGTCGCAGAGCCGGGCGCGGAGGTTCGAGAACTCCCGGTGAAGGCGTACAACCCTCGTCGGTTGTCTAGGAGGAGAGTCGGAGAAGGTTTCGCGGGCTCGACGAGAAAACAAAGCTAGACCCAAAAAAGTAATGGCGAGATCTAGCGTGGCTGATAGTTGCCATGGGTAATAGGAAACCGTTTAAAAATAGTCGTGAGACCCGCTGTCCCTATGCGCACCGATGCACACAACCCCCCCCCCCCCCCCCCCGGGCCTCGGGGAGACTCGCGTTCCTAGCAGCACCCTCGGCGAACGGGGAAACTCAATTTCGTGACTGCCAGTGCCCGTCATACCATCATCAGAATTTTTTTAATTTCTTTTTTTTTTTTTTTTGTTGCGAGTTCGCATTTCTGTAGTGCGTTTTCTGTCTTGTTTATATTCCGTATCGCAGAGTGAAAGTTGGGCTCTCCATGAGCAATGGGTATGTTTTAGGGGGTTGATGTATATACGGGGTGAGCGGGGCAAAATGGAACAGCTCCATCCAATCTAAGCTGTAAGGTCAATATTGACGTTAGGGGAAAGAATATCATCGAAATATCGGCTTGGTTTATTTCAGAGCTGGGAAAAGTAGCAAAAAGTACTTGAAGTACTACGTATTAAGTACTAAGTACCGCAGGTACTTTAAGTACAAAGTAATTTCCATACTTAAAGTACTTTTATAAAATACAAAGTACTTTTTCTTCTTAATCGGAAGGGGCGGAGTTCCAGGAGTACAAAATTTAAAGGGGAATTTTTAAATCAAGCGGCCCCGTTCGGGGCCAACATTTTTTTCAAAACGTCCAAACTCTTCGTTTGCAATCTTTGGTAACAGACTAATGGACCGAAAGTGAGAAAGATCTCGATTTTATGCATAAAAAATCCTATTTTTGAGATTTAAATGGAAAATATTGGGTTGGGAGTAAAATAATTGTTATATTCGTGTGCAGCGGGAAAAAATACGTCGAATATAGCCTTGAAACAAAAAAAAATCGAGTGACCAACGATTTTTCTATTTTTGAGCCACTTTTGAAAAACGTCGATTTTCGTGATTTTGTGCACGAAAAATCGTATTTTTGGGATTTAAATGGAAAACATTAAATTGGAAGTAAAATAATTTTATGATACAGACATTGTTTACGTTACGAAAGAGGTGCAAAGTAATTTGCGCCTGGTATCCTCATTTAGTACTCGGTAATAGTACTTCAAGTACCAAAAAGTACTTTGATACTTTAATTACGTACTTTAAGTACCAAATCAGTAATCATCTACTTGAAGCACTGCTCAGCTCTGGTTTATTTGTATCGAACGCTAACGCGGAATCCGGACCATAAATATATCTCACCATGAGCGCATGCGCGTCAATCCGATCATCGTGGACGATATAAGCTTCTTTTTACAGTGGTGATTACAGTGGTGAATCGATTGTCACTGTCGATGAAGTAACATCTCCGGGAGACACGATCGTTCGGTACCGCGAACGAACGGCAGACAGACAGTACGGCAGACAGTCATGAAACTCTTGAAAGCGCACTTTTCTATGAATAATAAATCATTTTGATCGATACATACCGATTTTCTGTCCCCTTTTGCCCCCTGCCCCATTTTGCCCCTCTCCCCTATATATTTTTTTTATCGTCGATAAGGATACTGGCGGATTCGAACTTGGTATTACAAAGTTCTTCTCACAGATCGTCATCCAATTTTTATCGTGACTCATAAACTTTGAAACATGGACTGGAAACTACTAGTGGGGAAAAAAAGGTCTATAGGTGGAGATATCCATAGCAGAGGTACAGGTCACTGCATCTATCGGTGGACGGAGCAACCCTCGACTGACCACTGTGCCAGCCCTTCTGGCGACCGCTCTGCCGCCTTTCCCGCAGAGCGATTCGCGCGGAAAGTCGTATGGAAGAAACAACCCCCCGAATACGCGAATGAGCGGCACGATCGTGAAATCGCTTTTTCTTTTTTTTTTGTTTCCTCCTCGAGGCTCTTCGTTTGTTTCTCCAATTTCTCCATCACAGTTGGTTCTGTTTTTTTTTTTCTTCTCTCACCCTAGTTCCGCGATGTGTGCTATCATCATCGTCATCTCCCTCCAGGTCGGTTCTCTTCATCCCCCGAGGATCGCGGCCCGGAGGCGAACGAGAAACGCGGGACGGAGATCAGAACGAAAGCGTGCGGAGAGCGGCGGAGAGGCCTAGTTAGTATGCATGGTGCGGGAATACGACGGGAATGAAACGTCAACCCGAGACTCGTCATGCCAGCCTCGTCGTACGATACGCGCTCGCGAGAGTCATCACTATCTATCCCTCCAACCCCCGGCGCGCGCTCCTTCGCTCTGATCCTCCTTCAGCCACGAAGGAGCGTCCTCGCTCGACATACGTGCGGCATCCATTTCTACCTCTCACTTCGACATGGGAGGGCGCTTGGGGTGGGGTTGTACATCTTAAAGTCCCGTCTCTTCCGACTATCGCTGTGGCTCGGGACATTCGTAAAAAGATGGAAATCCGCTTCCTCGACTTGAGTTTCATGACGATCGTCCCTCAACCCTTGAGAGGTTCGACGATCATCTGTGATCTTCTTTGTGCATCATCCGAACTTGACCGCGAAACGGCGATTGTAGATAATGAATGAAAATTGATGGGATCAAAGTTCCCGTTCGTTTGGCAATTAGGAGCGTGCAGGACGATACAAAGGACCTTCTGGTACATCTTAAAGTCAGGTCTCTTCCGACCATCACTCTGCCTTGTGAGCACATTCGTCAAAAGGTGGAAATCCGCACCATCGACTTGAATTTCATGACGACTGTTCTGTGATCGTCTTTTTGCGTCATCCGAACTCGTTCGCGAAACGGCGATAGTAGGGAATGAATGAGAATTGATGGGATCAGAGTTCCCCGTTTGTTCGGCAATTAAGAGCCCGCAGAAGTGAAGCATCGGGTCGAGGAGGGAAGCAAAAGGCCCGGAGGCTCGGATGGCCTGCTGAGGGGTTGATTGCCGCGGCGCGATCTTCGGCACACGCGTCGGAAAAGGGTTGTATGGCGGGGGATGAGATGCGCTACAGTGTATATTAATCGCGACGCTTGCTTGCTCAGTTAACAATGCTAATAATATCCGGATCGGGTCGTTTCATCGTGGACTCCAACGGAGAGAAGGGACGATGGGAATGATATCGGGGCCGAGGGTACGAAGGGCACCCCAGTTTCTCCCGCACCGAAATACCTCGCTTTCTCCTCATCGCCTCGCGGAGTCAAAGGGTTTTCGGCTTCTGGGCCGGGTGAGGGTGAACGTACGAAGACAGCCTGCCCCGGAGCACTTCCGTCACGATTTCTCGCATCCATCATCAGGGGGGGGGGGGGGGGGGGGGTCACGCAGGCGTGTAAAAGGGGTCGCTATCCGCCGGCGGGCCAATTAAAGCTTCATTCATACCGAGCTAATTATCATAGCGCACCCCTTCGGACAAGGCGATGCGCACATCTCATCCTGGCCACGTTATCGCAGCCTCCGGCGTTCGCGCCTACGCCTATCGGTACTAATTCATCCAATCGACTCATCACCGCGCGCCTCAGCCTGCGACTCGTTAGTCTCGTTGTCCCGCGATAATCGCGGTCCAGAAGAGAAAGCGATCATCCCGGCAGAGAGTCTCTTTTCGTATTCCCCGCTTAACGAAAACGAATCATCGAATCTATCGTGATACGCGTACCCCAGAATGTCCGTAGGTACGTGTGTGGCTGCACGGCAGGGCGATTGGATAACGAAGGTGGTAGTAACGACCGCGGGGTCGCGGCAACCCCCGGCGGCTTCGTTCGCGAAGGTAGAGAGATCGATACGTCCCCGAGTGAACGGGGGAGCTCTCCTCCCGGCCGTGGAGCAGAGTTTCTCCGAGTAGTACGGCGGGAGAGGGAGCGAGAGAGCCGGAGGGTGGTTCTAGGGTGGTTTCTCTCTGCAACTGGGCACCGAGATCATCTGCATACCAGTCCGCCGACTCTGTAATCCCCGTTTCCATCGGTCCCCGGACCCGTCGCTTTTCTCTCCTTGCGTCCTTACTAGCGGCGGCTTTAGTCGTGGATCACTTTGGACTCCGAGCCGTCCCCCGGAGGAAGAGGCTCGCACCGTTCGGGCCAGAGATAGAGACGGTGGCGCGCCCGGGACGGATACGGCAACGATCTTCGGGAGGCAGAGCGAAGTCCGGACGGACATCGTCGCACCTACGGACCTTGACGCGGTGAATCGAGTGGAGAAACTAGCAGGAAGGACGGTCAACGGAGCTCAGGGACGATTCCGCGGAGCGACGAGGCACGAGGGGGTGGAAGAGAGGCCAATATTGTTGCGACCGCCGGGGCTGATAGAGAGGGAGGTAACTGCGAAGCTGGGGGAGGGTTGTGGATATTTCGTCGACGGACAAGATAAATTCAAATCCGAGACGCGGCGAGTTCCGAACCGCAAATCACGTTCCTATTCCTATATACCTCGAGGATCATCCCTCTTCGAGGATGACCAACACCCCCACCCGCTCACACCGTACGAGACCCCTCTCTACATCTGCTTCCGCCATCCCTTTACCTTATACCTTACATCCAATGTACGGCTTCGACAGGGTCACGTACATCGATTCCGGACTCTCTGTATGTCCTCGCCCTTCATCCTCTCTATTTTGGCATTCGGATCGGAATATATGAGTATCAGGCATTCGCCGATTACCTCGAGGGTACGGCTTTCTATCAGAGATTTAGTTATCAGAGTCGGACCGGGGAGGAATCTTATCCTGGGAAAAAAAATCTGGAACTCTGCGGCTGCTATTGTCGTACTCTGGTCCTCCAAGAGATTTAGGCATCGTACACGATCTTATGACTGTATTGCGATCTGCTTAACGTCAATGGAGGACACTTTAGAAGGTTACGCAAGGGTCGTTGTGAAGGTCCGGAAAAATCGTGGCAAGGTCCTAAAGAGGATCTGATGTAATGCTCAACAATTCTTAACGGGTTTCTCGCCTTTACAATTCTCACAAAAAATTGAGCACTCGTGTCTTTTTCCTCCCTCTGGTCGCGAGCTCCTCACGTACGGAGCATGGTGCATGAAAAAATACACACACTGTAAAAATAAATTGTAAATTCAATGTACTGAAACTTGAAATTTGCCTAAATTACTTGCATTAATTGAACATTGATGTACTTATCGGGAAAATTGAAATACCAAATATTAAAATTACAAATCTTTTGCCGGAAATTTACAAAGAGTTTCATTAAAAAATGACAATTTTACTGTAAAATTGCAACGCACATATGTTTGAAATTTCCGATTCAGTTTATGTAAAAAAAACATTCCAATATCGTTAATTAATTATCAAACAAACATTCTTAACAGTGAGCCGAGCAAAACTGAACTGCGGGGACAAGACTAAATTTTCCAATAATTTTTCCATGTCCTATCGTTTCCCAAAGTTACATGCAGATTTTCAACCCGTTTTGCCCCTCTTAGCCCCACCTCAACCATCCAAAATTCATAGGAAAATCGTGTTCTACCCCACACTCCCATTTTGCCCCGTTCACCCCAAAGCTCATTCCGAAACGTTCAAAGACAAAAGAGACGAGAGTGAAAGAAATCTCGGTTCACACGACTACATTCTGCCGAATCAAGGAATTAATCCCCATAAAAAATCCAACTAAAAAACGGTTATAAAATAAAGACTCTACAGCGATGTTTGTACGTCCGGGATCTTGGGTCGCAGCACGGTGTTCGGTGTGATCCGTCGACTGCGCCAGGGAAGCTTGGCGGGAGGAGTGAGCAGGGGGGGGGGGGGTGGAATATTTAAAGAGTTCGAAGCAAAGGAAGGCGAATGGAACGCTCTCGACGTGCCGTGCCATCAATATACATGATCTATACACCGTTTCCCTGTACGTTTCGCGCAGCCCTTGCTCTCTCCCCGACGCTCCGTACTCTGCAATCCTACATGCCCGGCCGTGTGTGTCCTCGCGGGTTCGAATTTTCGCGTGTATGCGTGTTGTCTGTCGCGGAGGCCGCTTGCCTGTGAAGACATACGAGCACGCACGCGGAGGCCGAACGATACGCGAACGCGAACGCGGGTGGTGCTCCGAGTGGCGGGAGGACGAACGGATACCAAAACGCGAATGCGCCTCAGTCGGAAGCGAGAGACGCGGATCCCTCACTCGGCGGGTATAGATCGCTCGTTCTCCCGTGGCTGGTGCATGGCCGGGTATGTACGTATCGGTTGAGGCATGGAAGCGGCAGCCAGCCGGGCAACCGCTCGGCCGGAGCCACCGAATTTGCATACATATGACGTCACACGCCCCGTCTCTAATATCTCCGGGGCTACGATGGAAATTAAGTCCTGAATCGAGAGGAGGACGGGGGAGAGGGACGCGAGAGAGCGGATCGAGACCGGAATCGCTTTACGGTGCCGGTGCGGTGCGGCTGCTGCTATGACGATATTCACGATCTCTGCTCGAGTTGCTCTCTCTGCAGTCTCCGGCTATCGCACTTCCGGTTCGGGACGTGCGAGTCTTTGCGCTGACGCACAACGCTCTATGATGAAGATATCGATGGTTGAACCATTTTTTTTTATGAGTGACAATGTTCTTGTTTTTTTTTTTTAATTCGTTAAATAAATTATTTAATGTTCATGATCGACCCTTTAACAGCCAAATCTCTTTCACATTGACGATAATAATTTGTTTCAAATACAAACATACCCCAATAGACTATCTTTCTTAATTATCTTATTCTGGAAAAAAGTGTTTTTGAAAGTTAGAACTAAAATAATAATGACAAGAATTAAAATTCTCGTGGATTCATTGCCAATCGCAAAAATGTTATCAGCATTTTTTTTTTCGCGCGATTATACGTACGATTCGTGGATCAGTACCAAAGCACCTCTCTCCCCTCTTCCGTCGTCCTCTTTACCGATCTTATCTTGCGTCGGAATCTGCTCCAGGACGATCTATCCTCGGCCTCACAGGGCTTCCACGAAGTCTCACATTCTATTTTTTTGTTTTCGTTTCTTTTTTTCTCCGCCTCGCCGTCCCTCGGTCTTCCACTATCGATTCTATTGACGTGTACACATCGTCCCGGCGATCGTCGCCGATCGCCCATACTCGCCGTTTCTCTCGGCTCTCCCTTGTTTTATAATAGACGATTTGAATTTTTAAAATATATTCCGGGTTCGCTCGTAGAAAACTGGCGCGATCCTCTCGCCGTCGGATCCCGCTTCCGATTTCTGCTTTGTCCCTCGTACGATCCACAGAAAATATACCTCGTCCTGCCTCTAATTCTCTCCCCGCGCCCAACGAGGCCGCCCCCTCCCATTGTTTCTTTTTTTCCCTCCACTTTTATTCAAACATTTCGCCTTTTTTTCCTCACTTTGTTATTATCCTCTTCGGCAGCGAACCGGTGGCGAAAAATACACAGAAACCTCTCGTCCGTAGCTCGAAGGGGGGGGGGGGGGGGGGGGGGAGGCCGGAGGGGGGATGATTTTGAAATATTTGTCGCCAAGCATAAATTCGAAGGCGGCAGAGAGTTCGCCTCATACTTAAATATGGACTGGAAACCCTTTTTTTTTTTTTTTTTCTTCGTCTCCTTTCCTCCTCCTCGGGACTCCGACGCTGCCGAATCTCTTCTTCTTCTTCTTCTTCTTTGGCTGTTGCTTATTCCACTTCTTTCTTATAGTCGCCGACTGCCGCCCCGGTGGCTGTCGAATGCTCTGCCGGGCTGCCGGTGCTGCTTCTGCTGCTTCAGCTGCTGCGCTCACCTCACATCCGCGGAGTCCTCCACAACGAGCCGAGCTCACTTCTCTCATCCTCCGACGAGGATTTCTTCTCTCATTCTTTTCGGGTCCCGACCTCCATTGTCTCGCGAGCGCTAATAAACTATCCCGCGGGGCCACCCCCCGTGTATAGATATCTCCCCCTCCCCCTCCCCCTCCTCCTCCTCCTCCCCCACCCCACCCCGTGCGGCCGTTCATTGTTATTATTTCTCCGTTCGAACTAGCCTCGGGAACTTGGTAAGATAAAGAGAAAACGAGACTCCGCCGAGAGTGAGCACGTGCTGAAACGCCCGAAGTACGGAGAGGAGCGGGGAAAAAAACCGCACGAACAAGACGGCCCCCATGGCGTGCGTTATGGAATTCCACAACCCTTTATCCATCCCTCCCGCGCCGCCCGACCGATCGTCATTTATTTCGATTTCCTTTTCTTTTTCGGGGTTTTTTGTTTTAGCCTCGAGTACATGCACCTATAGCTTATTGCGGTGCCTCCTTCGATTCGTTTTATCTCTTGGTTTCTTCATCAGCTGTTGCTGATGCAACCGATGGTCCGATTTGGAAGATAAAGGATATGGGGGAAAAAAAAAATTGTTCGCGTGTAAGGTGCAGTCATGATGGAATTCGGATATAAATGGACTGCCTGCAATTTCTTGAGTTTTAAGGATTACATTTTTTGAAAATCGGTACGATAAAGCGCGAATCCGAAAAGCCAAGAATCCGCGGTGCCGTTGCACTGTCCCCGCGTCGGTGGGATTCTCCCGCCGCCGCGGCGTAAGCACGTAACATTATACATATCGTTGAGGATAAGCGCAAAAACCTCGCGAGTAAGCCCGAGAAAATTAAGATTGCCAGATAAGGAGAGAAGAGATCCCGCGTCTTGCCGGTCTCCGTTGTGCACGAGCGGGCTCCATTCCGAATTACACTCCGACGTGGGCAGCGGGAAGGGGGCGGGTGGGCTTGTAATGATTATCGCGTAATAATCGTAACTGCTGATAGCGAGAACTCGAGAAGTTTGCCGAGGAAATGAGGATTCGCCGTACGTGCATCCGTGCGCATGTGTTCGAAAAATATGAATATAAATGCTCGTGTGTGCGCGCGCGAGATACGTGGAAGACGGGAGCTAGCGCCGAGGACGAAAGGATGAAGGATGAAGGCGGGGAGAGCGCGCGATGAGGAAGGCGAGAAGAGGATAGCTTCCTCGCTGAGTAAAACGGGAGCCGCCCCGACACTGTGCGATGTGCACACGCAACGCGAGATAGAACCGGCGAAGCTAGTAACGCGCCGGTGGAACATGAAAAAAAAGGAGGCAAAAAAAAAAATCCTATCGGAGCTCGACGTCTTCTCGGGGGTAATATGAGAATCTCGTATAGTAGTTGGCTAAGATCTAATCTCGCGGGCGCGTCTGTCCGCGGAGAGAGGAAACACTAGACACATACAACACCACCGAGGATCCTGCCGAGATATAGTATAACGCGAGCTGGCTCATTCTATCTCGGCTCCTCGGCTACCAAGCAGGTAAACGGCAGCCACGGCGCGAGCGGGCAAAGATGGGCAAAGCCTGCATCCCGGATTATTCTTGTAAGGATGTCCCTCTCCTAACTCACTATTTTGGGCCTCGTAGACTTTTATGAATTAATACGGTGGCCTGGCGATAATTTTTCGGTGCTTATGCTACCGTAAGAGTTCTCCGCTCGGCGGCACGATTTTGCACTCGGTTTGGAGATCGTTGCGAAAAGTCAACGGCAATGGGAAAGACGAAAACAAAATTAGGTCTTCAAGATACTCATCAAATCCATTGGAAATGTAAATGAGAACGATTGCTTTCGCTGTTGTGTTATATCGAAGAAGATATAACAAGATATATAGCAAGATGTTTTTCACATTGCATGGGAGTGAAATCAATAAAGTGAAATCAATAAACTTAAAAAAAGAAGGTAAAAATATTGGCTAGAATAGTGTGTAAAAAAAATTGTTAATGTAATATACCGGACGGGAAGTTTTTATGAAAAAACTGATAACCCGAATTTGAATGTACAATTGTGATGACAAATTAATATACTTATTCATTGAAATTAAAGTAAATTATTTTTAAAAATAAAGTGTTTCCCATGTTTTCAATACATTGAACATTAATTTTTTATCACAATTGTACATGAAATTTAATATACCAGTTTTCGTACAAAAACTTTCAGTCCGGTACATTAAATTTCATACGAATTTTTTTAACGTTCGTATAAGGACATTCTTTCTTAACTCGTTATTTTGGACCTCATAGACTTTCATGAATTAACATATTGGCCGAACGATAATTTTTTATGCTCACGCGACCGTAAAAGTTCTCCATTTCCGCGGCTCGATTTCACACTCGGTTAAAACATCGTCACGAAAACTCACCTGCAAACAGAAAACAAACAAAACAAATGACGTTAATGAAATGCTCGTAAAATCGATCGAAAATGTAAACGACAACGATTGATTTTTGGTCTTAAGTTCCATCAAACAACTTTGCAAGATTAATTCACACGATCGTAAATTACCTAAAGTGAAAATTAAAATAAAAAAAGAAGTAGAATTATCGGTCGGGCGTCGCTGACGTCTGGCCAGCGAGAATTTAACCGAAGATCGGTTAATGCTTGCGCACAATGCACATCTATAGGGCGAGGTCGTAAATCCTCCTTCTCGACTTTCCTCGGTCGAGCCGTTTCTAAAAGAAAAAAAAAACTGAAGAAAAAAAAACACACATTTCTCGCCGCCCAAATGTCGCGTTGCACTTCCGGTTAGGGATAAACTGTACGATAGTCGTGTCATCGAAGTCGTAGCCTCGTTGGTTCGCTTCCGGACAATTAGGCAGCGACGCCCGGTGACAAAGTCGAGTTCCGGCCCTTTCGCCAGTTCTGGAATCCGAGTAAGACCGCTCGATCGGGTCTGCCTCGAACAGGTTGCATTCGACAATTAGCATAGGGCACGATCGTGGCCGGGAATAAATTAGCTGAGTGAAATGAAAATAAATTAAAGTGGGCAGTCGGTGAACGGAGGAATATGGACGGCGGAGAAGGAGCTGCCGAGGTGCGACGCTTCGAGGGATGAAACGGAAACAAAAGACCGATCGCTATCTCCGGTGCGGCGCGTCGCGGCGCAGGGCGTCGGCGGACGGCCTCTCCCTATCTCACCGCCAGTTCTCTTCACTCTTCTATGCATTTGCCGCACCACCGACAAATGCCCGGAGAGCGCGAATATCGATACAGCGGAGCGGAGATGAACTGCGCGTTCGACCGAACATTCGCGAATTATACGCGTCTCCGATCGACCGACGATAATAGCCGACGAAAAAATTTCAAAATAAAATAATATTCGTATGAAATAATGACGGCGATTTATCGTCAATTTGGGTAAGTCATGGTGATATCAGTCATGGTGAGTCAGGCCACCCGTAATATCTTTTTACGTAACAAACGAATGGCACTGCAGTTCGCACAGTTTTCAATATAAGCGAATAGAATATGATTGGTGAATAGAATGGATAGAATATGATTGCACCGAAAATTTTAGGATATAAGATATTAAATTATAAGATATAAAATATAATTTACAATGTTAAAAATGTGTGTTTGAACATTCATAAAATGTATATGAAGTTTTATGCATATACAGTATATGAAATTAGAATTCATATACATTGTATTTGGATTTTAATAATTTAATCTTAAATGCAATACCTGTATATTAAAATTACCGATGATGGCATTGAAAGTTAAGACATCCGTATATGAAAATGATGTTATTATTAGAAACATTATACAATTAATATTGTTTTTAATATGCCGCTAACGGAATATTCTTAGAGACATGTCAATGAAATTTCATACACTGAATATTCATAAAACTTCATATAAATTTCATGAATTTTCAAACAGAAATTTTTAACAGTGTTTGCAAGGATCAGTTCGATATGCTACGTGGCCATATCCCCAATTTCCGGGTGATATGGCCGGTAAAATAATTTTCTTTTTAGTTTGGTATCTAAAACATTAGACGGAGTTAATTATTGTCTTTCTGTAGTTCATGTAGACAACATAAAATATACTAAGACATGTTTTGTGCGATCGCTATGTTTCTCTAAGCCGAATCGACTGCCATTATTACTATAGCCACATCATCCGCACTGTCCAGGTGATATGGCCGATCGCGAATATTTATTTACAGAGACGCAATTAAATCGCGCATCGAAAATATCGAAAGGTCCGAATGAATTGCTTCAGTTCGATATTAATAGAGTTGGTTACGACCAAAAAGGTAAATGTTTCTTGAACCTTAATCCTCCAATTTTCATTGTTTGAAAAGTCGTAGCCATATCACCCCGACATACCCTAAGCCGGCGCGTGGAGCTCGTTGGAGAATTTAAGGCAGCGACAGTCTGCGCGTTCTTACAAATCTGCCACTTCCGTTTCTCGTGCCTAGTCGTGTGCGACTTCGAGGCTAAATTCCTTCCCTCTGTCTGCTGTATGCGCACAGTGAAAAAAGAAAGAAAGAAAAAAACAACCCAGCGGTGCACTCCCGCACGCACTTTATTCCTCGAAGCTCAACGGCTATGCAAGTACGGGTGCATAACTTATGCGCCGGGCCCGATGTTCGAGGGATGGTGGGAGCGGGGTGGCATTCCTCAGGAATTCCCATGACTCTCCCGTACACCTCGTCGTGTATTATAACCTTTCCGTCGTATACAATTATACCTGCACCTCGACTTCACCATACCAGCTCGACGGAATGGTTGTTTTTTTTTTTTTTTTTTTTTCATTCGTGTATTTATTCGATCGAGAAAATTCGAGGATCATTAATTTCGAGCGTTACACGGTTCTCCGAGGTGCGCGCGCATGAGCGCCTGCGCACTCGAGCAATCGGTAAACGCGCGCGCTCATCTCTGCCAGAAGCATCGTGCACGCGTCGCGGGCTCCATTGTTCTAATTCAAATATGGAGAGTCGAGTTCGTCCGTGTTCTCAAAATTACAATCTTGTTTCCATAACGAACGCGCCCGAGATACCGATAGATCGGACGGAGTTCGTTCATCGATTCCTCGACGGGGCGGGAGGGGGGAGGGAGATGCGCAGTAGATCGTTTCCCGTCGATCTCACGTCTCGCACGTTGCGCAACCGACGCGAAGTCCGTGGCGCTTCCTCACCATCTCGGCGTCTGTCATATCGACGTTCCTTCGCTCTCTTGTTCTGTTCGAATGCTAAAGAGCCCTGTGGGGGGGGGGGGGGGGGGGGGAGAGAAAAACAACGATGCAGGAGCGAGTAGCTTATGTGGATCTAAAAGGCAGACTTTATGGTAACCAGCGACCGGAGCCTTGACATTCGAGTCTCCGGCTTCCTGTGCGTTTCCCTGGCTGTCTGACACCGCCGATCCATAAAGCATCTATGCACGTATCAACGCACGATCGAACATATTCCTGGATCGCGGATGATCTATACGCTCGATCCATCGCTCTACTGCCGGCAATGTCGCAGCGGGACTTGGAGAATCTCGATGAACGGAATATCACACTGAGAAAAAAAGTTTCTGGATTAAACAAAAGTTGCGCTGACACACGTTGAAAGCTGATAACTGGTTGGGACAACTAAAGCATTGTGTTGGTGAACGATTATTCGATTCGGTCGATTAAAAACGGAGCTGGGTAAATACCCTAAGTACTTGAAGTTCACTTATCGTCATTAATGTCGCTTATTCCTGGATATCTTGCCTGATCTTTCAACGAAATCGAAGATATCAAACAAGCCATCCATCAAGCCATCCATCAAGTCATCTAGGCTTGCTACACTGAGAGAAGGCTCTGGTAAATATGACTGTATAGAGAGAGATGTTACCATAGAACGTAGTAGCAAGGATCTAGGGCGCCACCTATGACAGTAAGTATCGGATTTATAAGAATTTTTCGTAGATATTATGGTGAAAATTCTTGGAAAATCTGGAACTTTCTGCCATGGGTGGTGCCCTAGTTGCGTACCATGAGGTGGGGTACATTTTCTTAGATGGCCGGGGTAGTTTTCACTATATCCGTCTCTCAGTGTACAAGTAAAGCATGGTTTTGTTGAACGATTATTCGCTTCGGTCGATTCAAAACTGAGCTGGGTAAATAGTCAGACTTAAATTACACTGCGCGTCATTGCTGGGCTATCTTGCTCGATCTCTTAACCAAATCGAAGATATCAAGCAAGCCATTCAGCAAAACATTCAGTAATGCTAGGTGGCTCGCTTGATATCTTCGATCCCGTTAAGACGTTGAGCAAGATATCCAGCAAGACAGAAAAACCAGACAAAGTGTGCGTATTGAAGTATCAAGTATTTGAAGTACTGAGCTTTGGGTAGTTCTTTAGTATTGACATATTGAGTACTGACAGAACTGCATTGCTGAAGTTTTGAATACTGGGCACTGACTCAGTACTTAATGCTGCGATACGGACTTCAACTATTTAGACTATTTGCCCAGCTCTCATGTAAGATGTGTCAATGTAAAGAAATACTTTTGTTGTACCAACCAAATAACGTCATTGAACGTGTGTCATCGCGCCTTGGCTAATCCAATCATCTATTTTTTTAGTGCAATAATTCCCATTCCTCTGAAGTGAGTTCATGATGTTTTGCCGACAGCCCCCTAAGTTCCCATTCTCATTTCTCTGCTCGCAGAATCCGGCGGTGTTAACTTTGCAACGGAGATCAGAGTTCGCCTACCTACGACTACAGCACCGCTGCTACTTATCCCGCTGGCTCGAAACATCTTCCGAGAAAAAGTGTACTCATCCGAGAGCTCTCTCTTTCTCTCCACCGACGCAAAGGAACGTCACGTTTCGCTGCTTTGACCACAAGAAAAAAGGAAAGACGCAACGAGTTTAATAAAATAAAAAAATACAGAAAAAAAAAAAATTAAAAGAATGGACGAAAAGAGAGAAATAATAATTCGACAAGAAGCCCTCTGAGGCACTCGACGTCCCGGAGTGGCATGAGTTCTGAGATGAAGAGGCGCGGCGAAAGGGCGAATACCAAGGACCCACAAAAGAAACCGCGGTAGAAAAATTAACTGATCTCTCTCTCTCTCTCTCTTTCTCTCGGCTACCGGCGCTTCGCTCTCGCATCACCGCTAATTTCATTCTCATTCCGGAAGTGCGCGTTCCTTGTGCACTCACATTCGTCGCCGTACCGCGCCTCGTCGACGACCAATCCGCTATGAAGAGCGCACGAGACATTTGAATGAAGAACCCGCTTTGCGAACTTACTCTCATTGTCTTCGAGGATGCTGCGAGTACCGTCTTAAACAATACTCATTTTACTCCCAAACACAAATATGAGCGATGAATCTTTTCTTCCAAATGTTTTTCTTTCTTCAATTCGCCGCGACACTTCGGCAATAACTGCGCTCAAATTTCACGACCCAACAAGGTTGTAACCGCTAAGTTCAGGCAATAACAAGCGAGTCTAAAAAAAAATGTCGACGTTAAAAAAAGATTCGCCTTGCGAACTTACACTTATTGTCTTTGAGGATGCTGCGAGTACCGTCTTAAAGAATAGTCATTTTATTCCCAAATAAAAACAATAATGATGAATCTTTTCTGTTTAATTGTTCTCTTAAGCCTCACCTAGACACTTCGACGACAAGCGAGCACGGACAAATTTCACGACTCATCAAAGTTGTAAAAGCTAAGTTTAAGCAATAACGAGCGAGAATGAAACCATTTCGAGGATAAAAAAGATTCGCTTTGCGAATTTACGCTTATTCGCGGACGCTGCGATTACCGTCTTGAACAATAGTAATTTTACTCCCAAATACAAACAACAGTCATGAATCTTTTATTTCTAATTTTTCTCTTAACCTCACATACGCACATCAACGATAACCGTGGCCGGGCAGATTTCACGAGCGAACAAGGTCGTAACCGCTAAGTTCAAGCAATAACGAGCGGGGATAAAAAAAATTTAGCTCGTAATCTCGTGGGCATGTCGCAGCCTCCTCGAAGATCTAGCGAGCTCGCATAGCCGAAACCGGCTACGTACGTGCTCGTGCTCCTTTCTCATCTAAATCCTCCGGCTCTCCGGCTCGTCTCGTTCTCTTGTTCGCCGAGCTCCGCCGCTGGCTTACGTACGACTGGCTCGTTTACGTGAATGTGCCCACGCTGCAGCCTCTCGCCCGCTTTATCCATAATTTTATCTTAATTTCAGCGCTCGGTCAGTTCTACCTCCCGCTCTCCCTGTCCCGAACTCCGTCGGAAACAACAGGAGCATATTCTGGTTCTGTATGAGTAGAGAGAAAAACAAAAAGCGAGCTGTAGACGGATGACGAATAGTTCCGACTCGACTCTGGGTCGTCCTGCCCGGAACGTGATTATTCTACCCTCTTCGCGCTCGTTTCGTCGAGGAAGGCCTAGCGACCTCCCCGCCACGGACCGAACGACTCTACGCCTTTTTTTGTATTATTTTATTTTTATTTTATTTTTATTTTTTTTTTTTTACATCGTCGTCCGCACGCCCCGAAGACACCGGCTACGTGGACCCTTTTCGTTGTTTCTTGGTTTTTTTTTTTTTTTTTTTAATCGTATTCTCTCACTCACGAGATCGCGCTGTCCGATTAAACATCCCGAGTAGCAGCCTCTCCTCACCTCTCGGCTTTTACCTTCTAACGGCGGGCCGACAGCGACGACGATATCGCGTCACATGAATGAAACTCGTTGAACGAGCGGAGACCCGAGACCCGGGCACGCACGCACGTACTACTATTATCTCGTTCTCTTTAAGTGCTACGAGGCTTTCCGGTCGTTTTTTTTTTTTTTTTTTTGGATATTAAAATTCGTTAGGCGACACTGGAGCTATTACCGTTTACGAATCGGGCCGTGTACCGTTCGTGTTAAAAAAAAAATTAAAAACTGAAACCTTTTCTGCGGTCCGACTCACGGTAATTCTATGTATCTGTTGCGTCTACCTAAAGTCAGCGTCTAGTGTCTTTACGGTTAGTTTTAGTGTTTAGTTTTAGCATTTAGTCGTAGCGTTAAGTTTTAGGCGTTGAGTTTCAGCGTCAAGTTTTAGGCGTTGAGTTTTAGGCGTTGAGTTTTAGGCGTTGAGCTTTAGACGTTGAGTTTTAGGCGTTGAGTTTTAGGCGTTGAGTTTTAAGCGTTGAGTCTTAGGCGTTGAGTTTTAGGCGTTGAGTTTTAGGCATTAAGTTTTAGAGGCGTTGAGTTTTAAGCGTTGAGTTTTAGCCTTTAGCATTAACCTTTAGTTTCAACGTCTAGTTCTATTTTTAAAAAACTACTAAAAGTTTGCTACTTACTTGACTCCCACCTCAACATTCCACCCAAAAATCCGCTCCCGATAAGAAATTGAAAAAAAAAAAAATGGAAAAAACCGGTGCTACGTTATTGCCAACTAGCTGATTCCGGATTCCTGACAATGGATCGCCACGTGGAGGAGCCTGTTGTCGAAAAGTAATTTTGCGGAGCCGGGATAAATCGGCAGCCATTGGCAAGAGAACGGTGAGGCTATCCGAACTGGGAAGGAGAGTGTCCTCGATCGTGGTCGTTTCATCGACGTTTCGGTAGGTGTATGCTCGGCCAATCGTGGTCTTCTCGTTACACACGTGTCTCGGGGACGCGAGCGCGGTGTGCAGCGACCATAGGCGCGCGGTGTGTACCCTTACCCCCTTCGAGAGCCCTTCTCTCCGCGTGTAACAATCTCCGACACGTATCTGGGTATGCATAATAAATGAGAGCGCGCGAGAGGAAACCGGGCGAGGAACCGTGGGCATGATGCTTGTTCCCCGATGTGTACACCGCGATGACCACAACCGAACATCGGTATAAAACGATCCGCGACTCCGCTCCGCACACCCTTTAACCACCGTGTTTTCCGCCGATCGGCCGAGTCATCGTTAATTCGGGTCCTGGGTGCGATACACTAATATTATATTTTTTATTTATTTCTATTCGTTGACTTAAGGTGGTGATTGATTTACGAGTTAATCGGGGTGGGCCAAATTCCCCGCTTTTATTGTGTATATATATATATATTTTTTTTATTTCCTCAGTAGAATCATCAAGTCCCATGAAAACTTGGAAGAGATGGGACTTGGCGTTTAGTAAAAATGTTGGGGGGGTGATTTGAAAAACTGTATTAATGCAATAAAAGTTGGGATGGGTGAAGACTAAAAAAATGTTGTTTGAAAATTAATGAACAGCATCGGAAGCTTTTGACATTTACTGTTTCTGAAGTTTCAAACACATATGTGTTGCAATTTTACAGTAACATTTTTATCTTTAATGGAATTTTTGTAAATTTCAGGCAAAAGATTTTTAATTTTAATTACCGTATTTTTATTTTACGAAAAAGTACATTGATATAAGTAATGTAAGCAAATTTCAAGTTTCAGTACATTAACTTTACTATTTATTTCAGAGGATACGGATAGAGGTGAAAAGTGGGCATATTTAAATATCATATTTTTATCTATTTTTATGAGCAGAGTGAAAGTGGTAATGGATTTACTTGTCTATTGGGGTGAACCACATTCTCCGTTTTTGCCCTATATATATTTCTTTTTATTTTCATTTCCACCGTGCAACTATCAACTTCCACGAAAGTTCTGCAAACACAGGACTTCACGTTTAGCAAAACGTTGAGGGGGCTAATTTGAAAAAACTGTATTAATGCGAGTAAAGTCGGGACGTTTGAATACACGATAGAGGTCTCGTTGAGAGAGGATACGTATAGACCTCTAGAGTGGGAACGCACACGCGGCGTGAATTCAAATGGTCCACTTTAAATGGCGCCGGTTGTCTAGCGCGAGGATCTCCCTCACGTAGTGAGTCCACCTATGCGTATCCTCTCCCTCGTGCCTGTTTGGTTCGGGGAGAGAGAAGAGACGCCGACTCAGCCGACACCGCCGCGCGGTAGTTTCCCTACTCGGTCTGCATAAACTCCATTCGGTAGAAACTGGTAAGGCGATCATCCTCGTTGTCGCGCCTGCCGTCCGGTGGGCTGTTAGACCCGCGCTCGGTCGGACCTCTTATCGGGACGTTTTGTTCTCTTTTTTTTTTTCTTCGAGACAAACCCGCGGTAATTTTCAGGCAGCTCGGACGGCTCGAGAATCGCCCGGGTTCTTCGAGGTCCAAGCTTAGTCCAGCTAACCGATCTCGAAACAATTTTCAGAGCGGCAGCTTCCGCCTCCAGTTTCCGAGCGTGAAAGTACATCGATATCGGCCGGAACCGACCGGACCGGAAAAGCGTACGATCCCAGAGGCGTGATCAGCTCAGCGATTGCGCCTCCTCGCCGTGTCCGATATCTTTTATATGCCTCGTCCCTTTTTGCCGGCCATTCGTCGTCGTTGTCCTTGTTCCGGAATTCATTCGACTCGGCGGACAGAGAGAATCGCCGCTTAGCGACACGAGGAGCGATAAATCGCCGGGGAGGGAACGCGGGCGTCTCGTAGATCGCAATTATGAGAGCCCGGGCAGGAGCGCGACGAGATCGGCGCGGACCGGGCACCGCGGCGCGGTTGGAGATCGAGAGCTCGCGCAAGAAAGGGCGAAGAGGACGAGCGGTAAGAAAGATATATATATATATATATATATATATATATATATGTATATATATATATATACAGGGAGGGGAACACACACGCTTCTTGTTTCTTATAACTCCCCGCGCTATCTGACTGTTTTCTGCTATCCTTTTTCCATTTGGCCGGCTCGTTCGCGTCTCCCGGTTTCTCATTCCCGATCGCACTCCGCGGTCCGCGGGGCGCGTGTATAATAATACTCGCGCTTCCCGTCCTCGCCTTCCTCACCGCTTCTGCGGGATCGGGCTTCGGGTGGACTCGCTGCTTAGCACACAAAGAAACGTTCTAAAAGTACCCTTTTTCCCCTTTATTTCTTTCTTTTTTTTCTTCTTCTTCTTCCCTCGGCGGCTTTTTTTGCGACGAAAACGAGGCGTCCTACGATTTCGACGGGAGAGAAACGGAACGAGGATTGGGAACGGTGGAACAGGAGGTCCTCTCTCATTCTCATACCGAACTTACTCTACCTAAGAGGAGCTTCCCCTCTTGATTCTGATTCTGGTCAACTGGACCGCTCGCTCGCCCTCCCGCATGCTAATGCACACGCACGCACGATACGCAACTGTTCTCGCCGTCCTCACTGCTCGTGCCCTCTGCCTGCCCGCCATCGGCCCGTCCGCCGCCTTATTCGATTTTTCGCCTCTCTTTTATTTTGCCAAATTTGATTCAACCGACGAGATTCGATCTGACGTCCGATCGGCCTCTCGTCTCTGTTCTATGCCATGCCGGGCGCGGCGACGGTAGCCGGAGACGATGCAGCACGCTTCTTATCCTTTCCGTTCCTGCATCCCCTTCACGACCCGTTAAAAATCCTGGACTTCGCTATCGACAAAGAGTTTTACCGCTAAATTGCATCGAACACACGATTACTACAGTGAGAATGAAAATTGGTTGAATTAACCGAAAGTCGCGGTGACACACGTTCAAAGGTGTTGTTTGGTTGGCATTGTTTTGCTGAACGATTATTCGTTTCTGTCGATTCAAACTAATTTTTTTGTTGCACCAACCAAATAACGCATTTGAAAGCTTATCACGGTGCCTTGGCTAATCCTACCGGGTCTTTTTCTCACTGTTGGAGAGTCGTACAGTCATAGAGTCATAGAGTCATAGAGTCATAGAGTCAAACCGTCATACGGTCATACGGTCATACGGTCATACGTTCATACGGTCATACGTTCATACGTTCATACGGTCATACGTTCATACGGTCATACGGTCATACAGTCATACAGCCATACAGTCTTTGTTATGTATTTTATTTCTCACTTTGATAATTCTTCGTTTTCGAGGGTGTTTTTCGTGTTAAATTTTTTTATACAGACTTGAATTTCGGCAGTCTCTTGGCGGAGACGATCGAAGACGCGAGACATCGGCTGACGGATGCACGGGTGAGGTCGCGCGACAGACGAGGATAGCTCTCCACCATCCCATACGGCTTTCCCCTCCCCATTGTCCCGATCGCCGTTTAAATTTGAATCGCCGAGAATCTGATCGTTTATTGTTTAAATTTGTAGACTCGTTCTTAATTTGAATTTAAGATTATTCGCTGGCGCGTTGCGAGAGACGACGTCGACGACGACGATTTGACTTGGTGATGGTCGCCAACAGCAGCAGCGACAGCGGGAGCTCTCGGGGCTCTTTCTATCCTCCGCGTTTACTCTCGGTTTCCTTATATATAACTCGCACACGTTTATATATCATATGATGTAGCGTGTACACAGAACGAATCGAATATCAGTCTATCCGTCCCGAAGACGAAGAGCTGTCTTGCTGTCCTGCCAGAGCGAACAGTTCAAACTATAATACTTGTACATTTTCGCAACTATACTTTCTCACTGGACGATTCTCGTCTCTGCATCTCCCGCTTGTTCCCGGACTCATCTCAGGCGCAAGGATACATTTACTCGCGTGTGAGAAAGCATCAACGGGTTGCCACTCGGACTGAGAGCCTAACAGGCTTTCATTCCTGGTTTCCCTCGTCTTTTCACACAGGAGAATTGTTGTTTTTTTTTTGTCTGTTTGTTTTTCTTCTTTTTGCGATTCCACGTACGAATGGTAAATCCAACGTGCATGGCGAAAACGAGCCTCGTCTATTACGGATCCGCAGCCTCACTCGCGAGGGCCGCAGCAATCATTCGTTTAAACACTGTGCGATAGTCGTCTTTGACTCTCGGCGGACTCGGTACAGTCGACGGAGATCTCTCCTCGATAGAACGAACCGAGGTTTACCCCTTCGATTCGCCCAAACCACTTTCTCGACGAAAAAATATTATTTTCATCAGACACTCGACACTTATTGCATATATGGAAATATGTGGAAAAAAATTCCACTTTCAAAGCTCAAAAAAAAAAAAAATAATAGATCTTTAATTAAAAATTGTTAAATTGTGATCGGAAGATTTTCCGCTGGTATAAAAATGAACAAGACCTTAAAAATAAACTGTCATTTGGCGATGCATGAAACATGCGCCAGTGGCTGTTAAAGGGTTACTCGACGGAGCTTCAAAATGTACATATACAGAGCAAATCGGATCGATTGAATTTTCAGACGAAATAACCGTTTTCACCCAAAAACGTTCGTGAGTCTTTCGAAGCGTTTATTTATTTAAATCATTGACTTATCGTCTACGGAAAAACAAATTAAATATTAATACTATTCGCTCCGAAGTTGGTTCGTCGAGGTGGTCCAATCCGAAGACTGATACCGCCCTCTTTCGTCCGCAATCGCATATAGATTTTGCCTGGAGGGTGAAGTTGGATGACTCGTGTCAGGATGTTACAAAAAAAAAAATATAACTTCCAGCTTTATTTTTTGAGATAAATTGTATCGATTAAATTTTCAGAAAAAAAATATTCGCTTTCACGAAAAACATTCGAGTGTCTTTCGAAGCGTGTCCATTTTTTAAAACGATCGATTTATCGTGCACGGAAAAACAAATTAAATAATAATGCCCAGTCGACTAATTTGGAACGTTTTAGCAATTCAATTTTTATGAGAATGTGTTGATTTTAATGTGTTTGTATTTGTAAAATACCGTGAAATAGCATCGCCCGTTGATTAAATTAATAATTCAATAAATTAATCAATACTATTCGGTCCCAAGTTGGTTTGTTAGGGTAGTCCAGCCCGAACACTTTCCTCTTTCATCCGCAATCGGATAGAGATTTGCGCCGGGGGTGAAAAAATGTACCTTTTAAAAAATGTACCTTCTAACTTTATTTCATACGATAGATCGGATAGACTAAATTATCCTAAACAACAGCTTGTATTTCGAGGCGCCCCTATTTATCAAAATCATTAATTTATCGTAAACGTAAAAACAAATTAAATATTAATACTATTCGGTCCGAAGTCGGCTCGTCGAGGTGGTCCAGTCCGGAGACTGATACCTCCCTTTTACCTCCGCAATCGCATAGAGATTTGTTTGCCTGGTATAATCACGGTGACCCCGGCCAGCGCGGAGCATTTGTTATTCCGACTGTACTTATCTACATGGAATACCAAATAGGGGGATCCACCGTGAGGGCAGAGGCTGATTCGTTCGAGTCTCTCGAGTATATACGACTCTTCTCCAGTCGCTGATTCTCCTCGCCTCTTCCCTCTCTCTCTCTCTCTCTCTCTCTCTCTCTCTCTCTCTCTCTCTCGAGGCTGACTGACGTTAGTCAATCAAACGAGGAAGAAAAAATAGTCACCTTGGCGAAGAACGACGCGCTTATATGCCCCCTCTCCCCCCCCCCTCCCCCTCTTACGTTTCTCCTCGCATCTTTCCTCTTTCGTCGCTCTTCGCCACACCGTTGAATTCCAACAACCGGCGGCGCTTTGGACTCTTTGCTCTTCTTTCGTACGAACCGACTCGAAATCGAGCCCGTGCCCCGCCAGGACGATCCCGTTCGGCCGCAGCTACTCGGAGCTTCTTTTCTCGCGACTCCCTCGATACCCGAGAAACAGCGTAACCGAGACTCGGGATCAGAAGGCCCCAAAACCCGCGTTGAACTACGCGGGTTACGTTGTTTTATCAATTCTTGGCTCTATACATATATATGTGAGGGCGGTATGTATATATATGTATATACATACATGTTGCCTCAGCGCTTCCAGATTGTCGAGTTCCAGGCATCTCCCGGTGTCGCCTTCCGTTGCACCTTGCCCCGACCAATCGCACCATCGTCACGGACTCGGCCCAAAATGTATTCCATTTTTTTCCAACCTGAGTATCGTCTATATCAACCGCCAGTCCTGACGAGCGTCCGAGATTTTTTTTTTTTCGTGATCCAAAGATCGTCAAGATTTTTATAAAAAATTGTATTGACATCTTGACGCACGGAAAAAAATTGTTTAGCCACTTTTTTTTTCTATGGTTAGAAGCTGGTTTTGTTATCCCGATACTAACAAACTAAATTTGTCATGGTAACGAAAATCTTGTACCAACAAATTTTTTTCCTCCATACGTTGCACCTTGCCCGAACCAATCGCGGCATCCTCACTGACTCGGCTGAAAAAGTATCCCTTTTTTTTCTAACCCGAGTATCGTCCGCATCAACCGCCATGCTAGACGAGCGTCCGAGCTAAGATCACCGTTACTTCGACAATTCGAAGTGCGCAAAAAAAAAAAAGAAAAAAACCAACTTTCACGATCGAGTGCAAAGTAGGCTGCGGATCTTCCGGAAGCTGCTTAATTTACCTGTACGCGGTGAGCCGAAAATAATGTATATTCCCAGGGGCCGCCGGAAGTGAGGGGGCGAGCGGGGAGGGGGAGGCTCGAGGAAGCAACGATCCAGGTTGCCGGCTCCCTCTCGATAGCGTAGCCACCGCCTAATTGAATTAAAGTTTGATCGTTCGGGAATGCCTCTTTCGATCTCGTCTCTCCTCCGGCGCTCGAGTTTTACGGTTCGCCCGGACGACTGTATAATGGAATAATGGAGGACCGGGCGGGCCCGGCGAAGTCCGACGAGGTACTGTATGCAGAGGAAGAAAAATCGAGGCCGGATGAGGGAAAGGATTGGGAGGACCGAGAGAGGAGCCCGGACGAGGAGAGCGGGACAGTGGACACAGGTCCTGAGGCGGCGGGTAGCAGGTGACGCCGTCTCCATTTGATCCTCCCTGCGCGCTCACCTTCTATTTCACTCACGAGGGTAAGCGCGCACACTCGCGTGCGCACAATCGCAAGGGGCCTGTCTATACCTTGCCGGAATAAATTTGAATTTCGTCGAGGGCGCATCTGTTGCGCCCGTCGGCGGGCGGATTAATTAGGGACGCGTAAACGCTCCTGTGTCGCACACAAGCGCGCAAGCCTCACATCGCACACGGTAAAAAAATTATTTCGCAAAATCGGCATACGAAGTTTCGTAAAAATTATTTTGTTAAATAAGTGACCAACTCGTTTGTTCAGGCTTCAAGACTGAACCTTAGAATCCAGAAATTCTGAATATCAGAAAGCTGCCCTTTTATTTCCCGTGTAATTAACAATTGTAGTTTGTACTTTTGTTTGTAAAACTAAAAAATTAACGAATAAAAAATTGTGGACGTTTGTGGACAATAAGTCGTTGTAAAACGTACAAACTTTTTTTTAGTGTGCAGTCACCGATGAGGACCACACCCAGAATAATAATTTATTTGACGGCCACCGTTTATTTGGTTCAAGTAAAATATGTATTTGATTTAAATAATTGTTTATTTCGTTTAAGTAACTATTTACTTCATTTAAATAAATATTTATTTAAATCAAATGAATATTTTCCTTAAACCAAATAAACGGTGGCCGTCAAATAAATTATTTTTCTGGATGCAACTTCTATTTGCATCAACGTCGGGCCTTCGCACCGGGAAATATCGAGTGTGCGTAAGGGTCGGGCCCGGCGCATGCGCGCGAGCGATGCACGCAGGTAGTCTCGCGCACCCCCGCGTAGGTGTGCGTGCGTCCGGGAAACGGGGCTAAGTCCCCGGAGCGCGGGAGGGAGGGTGAGAAATTAAGGGAATTTGTATTCGGGGAATTATTCATAATTGAGGGGGCGCCACTTTGTGGAGGCCGGTTCTGGACTGCGCGATGGGAAGCCCGGAAACCGGGGGGGCGAATGCGATGGTTCGAGTATGGTCGGGAGCCAGAAGCCAATGTCGAAGGAAGATGAAGCTCGAAGCGAAATGTTATACCGCGTGTGTATGCAACGTCCAAACTATATCGCTCGATGGGACGGATCAAACGACCGGTTGCTCTTTTGTTCGTTAATTCCATTGCATGGAAATTTGAATGGGAAATTGACGCTAGGCACCTCCGCACCGGAGTCTCTGTCTGTGGATGTGTGCCTGTGTGGGTGGGTGCGCGGTATAATTTACAGTCGCAATCGCAGATATGCCGAAGGGCGTTGCGATAGGGCTGATTAGAGAACGGGGGCGAAGGATACCGTATTGGAACGGTAACTGGGATGGAATTCCGCGTGGTTACACCCGGTTGATCGAGCGTTTTCGAGATCTTGGGGTGGGAGAAATTATGAAATTTCGCCAGTCTGATCAATAACTAGCATCGACTACTCGAACTATTTTTTTTCTTCGTTTCGTATACAAAAAGTCATTAAAGTTAATCAAACTTCGTACGTCAATCCATATCGTCGTTTTTTAGAGTAATTCCTTGAGATGAATTCAATTTTTTTTTTTTTTACAAGTAAATCTGTATCCTCGAACACTGGCTGTTCCTATTGTTTACCTTGCAGCGCACACCTCGAGCTTTTTAACCATCTTGGGATTTCAGAAATTAGAAAATTTCGCGGGTCTGATCAATAACTGGCATTGACTACTACAGCTATTTTTTTTCTTCGTTTCGCATATGAAACATAATGAAAATTAATCAAATTTCGTTCGTCCGATCCATAATGATCCTTACCTGCTTGATCTCATTTTCTTAGAGTAGTTCCTTCAGATAAATTTAATACATTTTTCTACCTGTTCCTATTGTTTACCTTGAAAAATTATAAAATTTCGCAGGTATGATCAATAACGGGCAGCGACTACTCGAGTTATTCTTTTTTTCTTTTTTTCTATACAAAAAATAATCAAAATTAATCAAATGTCGCTTGACCTCATATTTATTACCCTAATTCCTTGAGATAAATTTAACTGAATTTTTTTTTACCAAGTACGGGACACTGCGTCCTCGAACACTACCTGTTTCTATTGTCTACCTTGCAGAGCACACCTGCGCAAATATATGCAGGAGAGCCTGCAGAGGTCGCGACGTGAAATGTGAGGCAATAAAATATAAAGAGTGGCAAAAGAAAAAAAAAATAGGGGTAGCTAGCGTAACGTGGGGGTATAGTGTTTCTGTGACGTTAGGAAAGTAGTGAGAGCTCGGTGGGGAGGGACGTGGGGCGCGACGTGGCGCCGAGGGTGAAACTGGATGGGTGGTGTCGGGATGCTTTTAAAAAATGTACCTTGTAACTTTATAACTTTTTAGAGGATTACGTCGTTAGACAGACAGAGTGGGGCGGAGGAGTTTGCGGGGGAAGGTTCGCTGTATATCCGACCGACCACAGTTTCTTCCCTCCTCGGCGAGGGTTTTCTTAATAAATTAAACAAAATTAGCCTCCGTCTCTCGCGGGCTCGGAGATAAATTAAGTGACGGAAAGAAACAGGCGTGGCGGGTTTCACTCCCGTGCCAACATTAATTCCCCGTGGCTCCGCCGTAATTCGGATCTCTCTAACGATACCTGCTGGAAAATCCAACGCAGACGTACGCGAGGGTCTCCGACATTTTTTCATTTCATTCTTTTCCGTGTCATTTCTCCGAGCATAATTGTGACTTGGCTTTTTATTATTTCAGCTTTGGAACGACGAAACCCAAAAAAAAAAAAAAAAACGTAAGGGTGCAATTATTATGCGGAATGAAATACAATAAACCGAAAACGGTCATTTTGGAACCGGTAAGCAACATATACTATATATGTTGCTTACCGGGTGGTCTTTAAATCGACATTTTTTGAATTTTTTCGGGCCACCACGTATTATCGTGAGGTATAAAATAAAAGGCCATGTGCGAAGAGTCTCCGAAATTAATGCATTTTTAGAGGTCACCGATCATTTAAAAAATTAAAAACTTCGGAACACCTAAATTTAAAATCAAAATGAAAAATTAGAGATTTCCTTGGAGCCACCACGCACTTCCAAAGTATAACGTATAACAAAAAAACTTTGCGGAATCCCTATGAAATCGAAAGATTTTTAGAGGTCGCTGCCGAGGGTTAAAGATATAAAGTTTTCGACATTTATAACTAATTGTTATAAAATGTTGTAAAAGGTGAAAATCCGCCGCGGAAAAATAACCGAATATTTCATTTGAAAAGATTTGTTTGTTGCAACAAAAGTTAAATAAAAAAAAACGAAGGTTTGTCGTTTCTGGTAAAGGGAGTCGACAAATTCCTATAACGATCAGAAGATATAAAATATCTCTATCGACGAACGAACGAAACATTTTATTGACGTAATTCTCTTGAAGAGCTAAAACGAGAGGACTCGTTTTTCATCTACGGCTTTAATCTTAAACGTTCCAAAGTTGTTAATTTTTGAAATAACCGGTAGCGACCTCTAAAAATGAATTAATTTCGGGTACCCTTCAGACATCGCATTTTTATTTTATACCTAACGATAATACGGGGTGGTCTCCAAAAAATTCATAATATTTCAATTCAAAGACCACCTTAATACATACGATTTATATATAAATGTATATGATTTTATTTTATATATGTATACCATTTAATTTTTTTTCAAAGTTACAAATTATGACTCGAGTCCACAAAATCTCCGATCAAACTGTAATTCTTATCAGACTTAACTTATCACGCACGCACATACTCCTATCCGCAAACAGCAAGTAGTTCTTACGCGAACGAATTTCACAAATAAACCCCAAATACTATTATTATTAATTTTTCTATGTGTTTATTTTCTTTTTCAAGCACACGAGCCGTTGATGTCCGTAGGTCGAAAAATTAATCTCGCAGTGGTGTTTCCGTGTCGGGGATCGGAGAGGGGGGGGGGGGGGGGGGGGTGAAAAAAAATGGCACGTACAGTGCAGCGAGGGCGAGCCGTGGATGGAGTAAGCTCGTTGCATCGGGCCGGCGACGACGGGAGGGAAGGCAGAGAGAGCGCAGAGGAGTGCGGAAAGTGGAGCGGGTGTGAGAAATATGAAATATGAAGGCGAACGAGAGTCGCGCTAGCGGAGCCAAGAGAGAACGAAGGGCCCCTCCTCAGCGCCCCTTTCCGTTCGTTCGTCGTTTTGTTTCAACGAAGGCGAACGTCAACAGGGTCGTTTGTCAGCTTTTCGTATTTTCCAGGACCAATCGTTTTCCCTTCCCTCGCCCTTCCCCTGCCCGCTCGCTACATATCTGTATAGCGCGCACTACACATACACACACACACACACCTTCCGCCGAGAGATATAAATTGTTCTCGTTATTACGCGAACGAGAGTACGGAGAAAAAAAAAAGATGAAAAAAAAAAATGAGCCATATAATAAATTGTTATTAGGCAGTGAGGTTCTCCAATAACGCGGTAATAAATATTCCGCCCGTGGGGGAATATTAATTTTTTTTCTCCTACCTAGCAACGAATCGCGAATCAAAACGAGGCGGAGCGCTTTTTTGCATCAAACATTGAGCTCAGCGGTAGGCATTTTTTTTTTTAGCTATCGGAGAAATAAGGTTCAACCCTTCCGAGGTAGGAAATTGTTCGTTCAGCCGTAAGTCGAGGATATTTTTCCAGTCGCACGCCCTTTCCGTCCCGGAGTGGCCCCCGGAGCCACAATTTAATAAATGTATATATATAAAATATACATGGAAGTCTTCTGTGACGACGCGGCAGAGTGCCGTTTGTTCCGCTGCGCGACGAGATTGGATTTAATTAAGGATAAAATTAAAGCCGGTTGGAGTAATTGCGTGATTAGCCGGAGAGCAGTCGTTCAGATAGACATGTATATAGATATATACACGAGAAACAGGACAAGCGGTGTGCGGTACGGTGGACGGCAATCCAATCAGCGTATTCGCCGCGAGTGGCCAATCAAACCCTCTTGAAGGCGCTACCGGCCAATTTGCATGAGATTTACATGGCTAATCGGGCAATATATATCTACACTCAGCGACACTCGGAGAGTTACAGCTCGGAGAAACGGATAGAACAGGAAGAGAGAGATTTCTCGTCACCGATCTATTCGCGCTACGAATGAAACCGTCTAAAAAAAAAATTAAAAAAAAAAAAAAAAGAAAATCGTTACCAATAATGATTGGCTTTCGCGGAAAAGTGCAGCGATCGGCGAGCGCGGGCGTGGCCGCTCGAAATTTACCCCGCCAATTATATAATGAGCGACGGGTCAGTCGGAAATAAATCCACTTTGACGATTCTTTTGTCGATTCCAATCGTGATTGGGCGATCCCGCCGTCCAATTTTCCTCGTTCCCGGCTAACGGACTGGGCAAAATTCCATCATTTTTTTCTTTATTTCATTATCATCAGCGCCGCTGCGCCGCCGGCGGATCTCTCTCCCCCCCCCCTCGTCAGATTTCAAACCGGAAGCTGCCGCCATCGATCGCTCGCCGTTAATCGATTCCAGCGGGAGTGCAACGGCGGAGAATCGAAGGGGTAGCTTTCTCGTGCGTCGGTCGCGGCCCCTGCGCGCGAATCCTTTCGTTCATCCCCCCCCCCCGGCCGGGGGGGCGAAATTCCCCCTGATTCGCTCATTTGTCCGGTGGGCGTTGTAATTAATCCTCGAGCGATGGAACCCGCCTTTGATAGCGTGAATCGCGCGAAAGGGGGCGTAGGCGTGGCCAACGAGTGCCAGTTACTCGGGGGTGGCTAGAAACAAGCGACGAGAAAATGCGTCTCGGCCGCAACCGAACAAACCACCCCCCCCCCCCCTTCCGCCCCTGCTGCTGCTGCTGCTGCGGCGGCGAACGCTCGCCCGGTTCTCCCCCACGTGACTCTCGGTCAGCCAATCATCGCCCCGCTAATGAGCAACTCCCGAGTTTCACCCTTCTAATTACTGACCGTTGATTCGCGAGGGTCGCCCGGGAAGCCGAGGCCTTTCCCACCGCTGCGGCGCGGCAGACTGCGCCGTCTCCGAATGGACCAATTATTTTCTCCATTAAATTTTATTCGTTTTATTTTTTACTGGTTTTTTTTTTTTCGTCTTTAATAGTCTCTCAATGCAGTCGCCGCCATTATCGGGAGGGCGAGTGCACACGGCGAAGTTTGCACGGGAAACGAAAGCTCTCGCTTCGGATTCAATTAAAGATAGTGTATATATGTATATCCGTCGAAGCTTCGAGTATTGTGCCTCGATTGGATGAAATCTCGGGCGTAATAACAAACGCTAATGGCAATGATGGAGGAGAGAAATTTTCTCGGCGTTATCGAGACTTCAACTTTTTCAGATCGTCGAGCTAAACCACCCTTAATAAATAATAATAATAATAATAATAATAATAATAATAATAATAATAATAATAATAATAATAATAATAATAATAATAATAATAATAATAATAATAATAATAATAATAATAATAAATAGCTTTAGAATACATTTTCTACAGTTATTGAGACTTGAACTTTTTCAGCCCGTCTCGCTAAGCTACCCTCAATTAATGATAATAACAACCCAATAAAAAAAGAATAACGGTAATAACAATCCTAGAATAAATTTTCAGCTCTCGTTTGAGAGTCCCCGATCCGTCTTCCCGCTGGATGGCGAGGGGCGAGTCGGTGTTGTTTCGCTACACGAAAACCCGCGTGATTTTCCGCAGGGGACGAAAAAAAAAAAAGAAATTCCAATTCGACGTCCTTGCTTCCGCGCTGTGCAAAGAGAAAGAAGTGTTCCCCCTCGCGCCCCCGATCGACGTCTGATACGAGTTTCTCGAATACACATGGAGGTACAAAAATGCACCTGTGTCCCGTCACACGCGAGGAGTGAGCGCCGAGGCAGCCCTTGCTCCGAATCCTCCCGCCGTGCCACCCTCTCCAGAGCCGCGCACACACACACACACACACACACTCGCACGTGCGCTCGAAGACACACACGCACAGGTGATGGCTGGCTGCAACGCCGCACCCGTTACTCTCGTTCTCTCGCCGTCTCTCCGTCACATACAGTTCCATCGCACACATTATTCCCATTTACATACACCCCGCCGCCCTCCGACGGTCGTACGTGTTTTCTATTATTTCCTTTTCCCACCCTCCGGTGTGCAGCCCGCAGCTCGCGCCCTCTCGTTCCGATCCGCGGCGACTTGGCCCGGGCGCATGGTATGCATCGAGTGTCCTCCCTATTTCCTTAAAATTCCGATGGATCGTGGCGCCGCCGTTCGGTCCCATTCGCTCGGTCTTGCTGCCCTTCCCCTCCGCGCTGTCGCAACCCCCTCGCACGATATCGAAGGCAGACCTGCAGACACCTACAGAGGCTCGTAGGGGAGAGCGGGGCAAAATGAGACAGTGGGGCGAAACGGGACGAGAAAAAATGCAATTTTCCAATCATTTTTCGACACCCCATTTTGCCCCGTTCATATACACAGTAAAAAATAATTCCGCAAAATCGGTATGCGAAATTTCGAAAAAATAATTTTGTTAAAAAAGTGACAAACTCGCTCGTCACTTATTTGAATGGGGTAAAAGTGGAGAATATGAACCGGGTCCATTCTTCATTGATTTACGTGTTAATCGGGGTGGTCCATATTCACCACGTTTACCCTATTTGAATATACGAACCTCTCCTTTCATTTTCCGAGTCATCGACAATTTTAGTTTGTACTTTTGTTTCTAAAACTCGAAAATTAACAAATAAAAAATCGTGGACGTTTGTCGACAATAAATTGTTGTAGAAAGTACAATGTTTTTTTTACTATCTACATCTTGATTTTCTGCTCCTTTTTGCCTGACTCTTCCCTCCAAAAAATTATCGAAAAAATTGCGTATTGCCCCGCCGTCCCGTTTCGCCCCGCCATTCCATTTTGCCCCGCTCTCCCCTACCTGTGTGCGTCCCTCTGCACGACGGCGATGGAAAATCCTCGAAGGAAGAAGAAGCGAAAGGGAGTTTCGCGAAACACGGAACGGGAGAGACATAGAGTCGGGGGGGGAGGTTGGTTGGGCTGGAGGACGAAGGCTCCGGTGGTAATGGTGATGGGAATTGCGGGTGGAGCGAGAGAGAGGCGCGGAGTCGGACAGCGGATGTAGAATGGGAAAGGAAAACCGGAGCGAGAGAGAAAAAAAGGGAGCCGGGGAAGCCCGCGGAGCGCGCATTCGTACGTATACTATACGGGATTCCAGTTTAAAAATACAAATGGAGTATCGAGCTTTCGAGGGAACGTGCTGGGGGTGGCGACGCCGAGGGGGGGGGGGGGGGGGGCGGTTGGGGATGGTTCGGGTGTGTAAGAGAGAAACCGGCCGGCGCGGTGTAACCGTGTGACGCGAGGGACGGCGAGAGAGTGAGGAGAAGTGAGGAAGAGAAGCGCCCCGGGACGGACTGCCTCGGCGCGAATGTTAAAAGGAGAAAGAGACGAGGGAAAAGGCCAGGAGCGGTCGATGGAGAGAGAGAGAAATCGTGGAAGCGGGACGAAGCGAGAGCCGCCGTGGTTCGAAACGGGGGGAGGGGGGTGAGTTTGAACGGCGGGGGAGGGTGGGGGGTGTGGTGGAGATATTTCAAAAATCGAATATTGATCAGAGCTGCCAATCCTACCCTCTCTAACGCGGCCATACGTGTGAGGAAGCAGCGAGCGGAGAGCGGCGTATGCGACTTAAAGTTCGATGTGTGTTTGCTCGTCATCTCTCTTTTTCTCCGTCCTCCCTTATTTAAACTTTTCGTCTCGCTCCAGCCACCCCCCCCCCCCCCCGGTTCGCGAGGGGGGAGACTCTACCCTCATTTCTTTCTCTACTTTACCGTGCGAGGGTGTGCATTTCCACTATCCTACGTGAGAGAAACTTGGGTTTTTCACACATAGGCGCGCGGAGAGACGGAGGACGAGAGGAAACTGCGTGTAGCTCTCGCGTCGGTGTATCTCATTCTCTCGTCTTTCTCTCGGGATATTCCGCGGCGATCGCCGTCTCCACGATTTTTTTGCTGGCCCCGCGCGCCGCGGACAGTCGGTACGGTAGCGCAAGTGAGTATAAGTAAGAGTATGCAGAGGACTCGCATGGAGTACGGAAACGCGGCGGGGGTGTGCGGGGGGGGGGGGGGGGGGTGAGGAGGATCGAGACGGATATACGCAGACACCCGCTCCGTATGACGAACTCGGATGAGGGTGGGTGGGGAGAGAGAGAGCGCGAGCGGATGGGGAGGATGAAACGGAAGGGCGGAGTAAAGGTGTACGCGATGCGGGTGAGAAAAAAAAGATAAAGAAGGCAGAGAAATAAGAAGGAAGTAGGGAGAGAAGGTTGGGCTGGTGTGTGCCGGTGGTGCTGCTTCTGCTGCCGGGCTCACTCAGATTACTCACCCTTATATATGGGCGCCTCGGGCCGGGACGGGGGTGGCTCGAGGAGGGAAAACGCGAGGTAGCGGGTACCGGAGAGCGGCAAAGGGTAGGTCGAAATCTTTTAATGGCAACCATCCAGCCCACCCTTCGCCGGTGCCGCGCTTTTCCTCCTATATATAGATCTGATGCCTTGCACCCCTCCAGCCGGACTTTTCCCTCGCCCTCCCGCGCCCGAGAACTGCTCACCGCTCACCCCGTCCCGGCCGCCCCCTCGGCCACCCACCGTATTAGCTATTCTTATGTCCAACGACGAATGCCACTGATCTCTTTCTCCCTACGGCCGAGGGACACCCTTCGGAGTAATCGCATTTTAAATTACCCGGCACGTATAGAGATAGCGGACGGCCCGGCGACATTTATACTTACCCACACGCACGAAGGGAGTATCTCTTCGGCTGCGGGCTTCTTCTTGCGTATCGCCCGTTCCGCCAGCGCCGGACGAGGATATCTCCGCTATCCACATTTACGTAAGCGGACTCTAAATATAATGTATACTTATACACACATGGGACGCGCGGGGGAAAAAGGCTCGGGGGAGAAATCCTTTCGCGAACTCGAATCGATACGATGGGACCATCTCGGCTGATGGAGGATTCCCGCTTGATACTTACACCGCCTGTACCTCGCACGGTCGTGGAGTCCATTGCGAGCCTGACAAACATTTCGCGGCCGCTAAGAAGTCCCGCAGTTTCCTTTTGCGTCAACTGTGCAGTTTCGCTGTTGCTTTTGGTGCCGTTTTATTTATTTTTAGATAGACATACACCGAAATGAATATCAATTGAGCTGCGGTTGCGGGTGGCGAAGGAAAGATGTTTGGTCGTTTGAAAAAAATGTTTGTTCAATTCAAGTAACTATTCGTTGAAGCAACTAAACATCAGGTCAAACAACTAAATATGCGTTCAATCAACTAAATGTGTTCAATCAACCACATATTTCTTTCAATCGCTCAAATATTTCCTTCGCCATCCACAACCGCAGCTTAGTTCGATGTTACCAAAACTTTTTCTTTTGTATGTGCTTCGTTGATGAACACTTTGAAGCACGGTAGATTACAGGTGACATACTGCTTTGAATTATAAAAAGTGCATTAATAACCAACCGATGTAGTTGACTTTTCATACTTGTAAAAAAAAAATGCTATGCTTGAAAGGGTTAAGAGAAGTATCTCATATATCTCAGATCTACGGGAAATGACCGTGAGGCTCAAACCCATCGACCACCGCGATTAAAAAATCTATAAATATCTTTTCTTTTAATGCAGAATTTACGCCTGCACATTCGCCTATGCGCTATAGCGAGGGCTTTCAGTCTCACGTTCCTGACGAAAGTATTTCCTTCGTCACTCGGATCTCCTCTTAAACTTCCTCTCCTAGTAGTTTTTTTCCCTCCCACCCGACCGTCCTCTCTCTCCTTTCGTTTCGTTTCGTCCCCTCTCTCCGTCTCTCTTCTCTCCGCGTCATTCGCTCGGTGGCCTGCCACACGAAGACAAAACACCGGCGGCAACGTCTCTTATAGTATATACGCGAGCCGTGGAAATAAAACACTAACAAAACAGCCCCTTCGCGCGCGCGAGCGAGACGGAAGAGCGGGCGCGGTGGCGAGAGAGAGAGAGAGAGGCCGATCCACCCCCTTCATCCCCTTCAGCGTTCCGCGCTTTCCCGGTGCCCGGCCAACCAGCCCCGTCTAACAAACGAGCCACGACACCCCGCGTAATGGGAATGCTGCCGCTGCTGGCTCTCGTATGTGTGCGCGACGTCACACACGAGAAAACTCTCCTCTTTCTCTCCCCCGAGCATCATCGTCAATGTTTGCGTAGCCGCCTGTGCGCGGACGGGCGGCTCCACGTACGAACCCCGAGAGCGAGAGGACCCGATGGCCCGATGTGTTGCCCGAGCCGAGGCACAAGACCGTCGACGGAAAAGCCGAGAACCCGGAGGAGAGGTAAATCCATATTTTACACCACCACTACAGCTCACTACTACCCGCTACTTCCACGACTACGGACTTCTCTCAACGTCCAACGAGAGCGGACTCGCCCTCGCTTGTTTCGTCCTCTCCACCCCCTCCCCCCCCCCGTAAACCAGACCGCTCCCCCAACCCCCTCGGCTAACTCTCTCGCATCCCTTAAGTCCCTTACCTCGAGATCAAGCCGGCTAAGGATCTGCGTGGGGTCAATTTTTTGCAAGCGTAACTATGAATGTTGCTTAATCATTTTACATTATTAACAATAATAATGATAATTTGGTAATTATTGTATGTATCGACCAACGAGAGCGAACTCGCAGTCGCTTGTTTCGCCCTCTCCACCCCCGTAAACCAAACCCTTTCCCCAACCCCCTTGGACTAACTCTCTCGCATCCCTTAAGTCCCTTACCTCGAGATCAAGCCGGCTAGGGATCTGTGTGGGGTCAATTTTTTGCAATAATAATTATGTATGTTGCTTAATCAGTTTACAGAACGGATCAATTTTTGTTTATCATTATTAACAATAATAATATTATAATTGATAATAATTTTATTATTATTGTATGTATCTATGTATGTATGTTTATTTGCTTTTAATAATACAATTGATTCTATAGCAAGGGATAGTTTAGCCTTAGCGTATTCATTCATCATAAACGCGCGCATTTCACATCCACTGATAACAAAGTGGATAAAATTGCATTTATCGGATTGATATCGCAGCTCAGCAGCAAGTCTGACATTGGGTGATTTACCGGGCGTGTGAGAGCTATCTCACACGAAGTCTACTAAGGCTTTTATCATTAATAAAATAATTTGATTGTCATTTATTATCAATGTTACTATAATGGAACAAATTTTATTATTAACGAAGATAATATTATTATTATTATTATTATTATTATTATTATCTGAAAATAATTCAACGGGCCATTTTCCGTTTCAATGCTGAATCGGCTGAATTGGATCGGTCGGTTGGTCGCTCGATCGGGTTTGCGGACCGGCACGAGATAGCTCGGAGCCCGCAACGTACTCGCGCTCTATACCTGGTCTATCGCGAGTACAATAATAGTGAGTGATTATATGGCCCGAGAAAATTTAATCCGCCGAGCAAACATCGCGAGAGTGTGCACGAGGAAGGAGAACGCCGCAGAGCGTTTGGTCCGGTTTACTTTAATCCGCAGTTAAAACAGAACGTATGACACTGACCGATCGGCGGTTGACTGGACTGGACAGCCGGACGTGAACTGATTAAGAGGATCGTTTCGCTTGCTCTGCTTTTCCCGCGACCCTGGGGCGCACACAATCGTGCCGGGCGAGCCCTGCCCAGTTCCTGGGCCGTGACTTGACCGGATTCGTTACATCCAGATTAATTACTTCGGTCCCTCTGCTTAACCCTATGACCAGCGCGTCGCGGACTCGCCCGGCGAGAAAGAAGCGAAGTAGCAGCGGTAAAAAAAAATACAGTCGGGTCGGAAAATACAAAAAAAAAAACAAGAGTTGAAGGACCGAGACTGAGGGACGGGAAAAAAAGGGGTGGACCCTTAAAATCATAAAGATCGCTCACAGCCGCGTGCTGAGGGACGGGCGTGACGAAATCGATACTTCGTTTCCGATATAAATTCGGGCTTCTCGTTTTCACTCGCAAGGGTGAAATTCTCAACGCGAGGGTAGAAAGGCTGCGCTACGGCTAGTTTACTTTTACGCTCGGAAGACACACTCAATTATTATATATATATATATTTTTTTTTCTATACGCGATTAGTCCCGGTGTGCATACATTTGTTTTTCCTTTCTTCCTTCTTTTCTTAAATGCTTCCGTCAAAAATTAAATTATTAAAAGTGCTCGGAGATTCATTGGACCGATCGTATTTCGTCGATCGCTCAAGCCATCGTACGCGCCCATGTGTTACTTTCCGAATCGCTCCCACCGGAATGATTAGACTCTATACTTTTTTTTTTTTTTTTTCATCCAATCGATTCGATAGATATATATTTGTGTGCCGGCTACGTGCGAGGGAGGGGCGGAATGAAAACGCGGGGTTAACCCACCCCTGCTCGGACCGTCCCGATAAAAATTGGCGTGACGCTCTTATTATGCAGCCTGGCAGCGCACTCGGAGGGGACGCGGGGCTCGCGCGAACTCTGATGAGTCGACTCCTGAGGTCCTCCTCTGGGAAATACTCATCGCCGGAACCCCCGTCGTCTTCGGCGGACTTTTCGGAGGAGGGGTCGCGTTTTTTGTTTTTCTCTTTCGACACATTTCGCGCAACTCTTTTGGCTCTACTAGAGCTCGCTTGTTTCTGTTTCATCTATATTTTTTGTTGCTGATTTTTAAGTTTTTTCACCTTTAACCCCCCCCCGACTTTCCTCCGGGCGAAACGGGAGTTATGCGTTTTACTGCGATGAAACACTTTGGCGTCTTTTCGAAGGCGCCGGTGTTTGTCGAAACGACAAGAGATTACTTAATGAAATTTTGCATATTGATTCTTTGTACAATGAACTATGTTTGTGGCAAAAAAAAAAAAAATGTAAGTTGAGGTGTAAAAGCGCGTAAATAAACTGTATTGCGATAAACAAATTAATAGTCATATCGATTAGTCAATGAGAAACCAGAATCCTTTTTTTCATTGGCTGTTGTATTATTCTCAATGGAGGAATAAAAAATATTTATATATGCGCTGTTTATGTTAGTTGTATGATGCTTGTTTCGTTCGTCATTACTATTTTTTGTTGTTTCGAGTTCATGCAGTAGCATAAAAATTATGGTGTGTTAATACTGTGTTCTAAAATAGTTATCCTCGTTGTGCTCGTTGTTGTCAGGAACGTTTTGTCGTTATTTTTTTATTAGCGTCTTCTTTATCTTTCGGTCAATTTTACAATCTTTAGTTAAAAATACACTGCAGAGGAAAAAAAAAAGTGTCTATATTTTTTTTTTGTTATTGACTCAATTCTTCACTGCAAAAATAAATTGTAAATTTAATATACTGAAACTTGAAATTTACTTACGTTACTTGCATTAATTAAACAGTAACATACTTTTGTTGAAAAATAAAAAATACCAGACATTAAAATTGCAAATCTTTTGTCTGAAATTTACAAAGATTTTAATTAAAACTTCAAATTTTCCTGTAAAATTGCAAAGCACATGTGTTTGAAACTTCAGAAACAGTTTATGTACAGCTTTCAATATCGTTATATTCAATTTCCAACACCATTAATTTACAAACATTTTTTTACAGTATTTTTCTTCCGATCAATTTTACTATTTTTAGGTAAAAATAGACTTCGAAGGGGAAAAAAAACGGTACAATCGACAAGAATGTTTTTTTATAAGTTAAACGATTTTTCGTCCGCCCTGCAAAGAGATCAGATTTTTCTGTTTCTTTCGGAATTCACCGAGTATTGTATAGTCGCAGAGTCGTTCCGTCACTTGAGAGACGCGCGGGGAGCGAGTGGGAGTCAGCCGCGAGTGGCAAAGTGGGTGTTGGGTCGGCGGGGACGAAGAGGGATGCTGGGGGGTTAAAGCGGCGAAGGGTGACGCTGCGAGGCAGCGAGAGGGTGAGAAAACGGCAGACACAGAGGCAGAGAGAGCGAGAGGAAGAGAGGCGGCAGGAAAGGTTTATGAAAGCAAAACGAGAGTAGGACGTGCGTTGCCTACCTTGCTTCTTAGCCCAACACGCCCAACACTGCCGAGAAAGCATCAGCTTTCCTCCATTCCTCCGCCTCTTCATCTACTGTGCGAGCTCTTTCAGTTCCCTTTTTTAGATCCAACATTCGATTATGTTTTTTTGTTTTTTTTTTTTATTATTACTATTTTCATGTTCGTGACATCGGACATGCGCGACAGAATGAAACTGTGCGAGTTCCTAGTTTAAAAAAAAAAAAAAAAGTAATGGATGGTTCTGTGATGGATGGGTTTTCCGGACAGTTAAAAGTAATTGAACTAATGGTGTTATTTTATACCAGGAAATGGCCACATATTGATGGACCAGTTTGGACACAAAATAACTTATCAACTAAAAAGTATAAACATTGTTTCGTCCCAGAACTTATATTCTCGTGTATGATCGAACTTAAGTGATCATTTCTTTTTTTTTATTATTATTTTCGTGTTCATAACATCGAGCATGCGTGACGAAATGAAACTCTACAAGTTTCCAGTTTTCAAAAAAGTAATGGATGGTTTCGTGATGGATGGGTTTTCCGTACAGTTAAAAGTAATGAAGCTAATGGTATTATTCTATACCAGAAAATGGTCACAAATCGATGGTCCAACTTGTACCAAAAAAAAAAAAAAAAAATAACTTATCGACTAAAAAATGCAAAAATTCTTTGATCCTGATATTCTTATCTATGATCGAACTTGAGTTCCAACTGTAGTTGGAGCTCAAACCAGAGACAAAAGTTCGATCTCAAGTCCGAACTCGAGTCCAGAATCGGTACTATAAATTCGGCCCTTGGACGCTAGGATTAGTCCCGGAGAGACGTTTTCTTCCAGCTTCTCGCAGAACCAAAAGAAAAAAACAAAAGTGACACAGCTTCCACGGTTCGATGTCCGGCACGTAGAGACAAAGTCTCTCATAAAGTCGACTAGGATAGCTCGTGAGAGCGCGTACCGCTGCGAACCGGAGCGGAGTGTCACTCCCCTTTTACTCTCCCAATTTCCCCATTCTCCGGGATTCCCTCTCACCAACTCCATCTTCCTCCTCTGCCAGCGTCGCTCCTCTTCCGCCGCTTCTTATACTCGAGCACTTGAGCACACACGTCCTCTCTGTATACCATAACCCTCGCACGAAGCTAATCATATTTTCTAATCCGACGCCGGCGCGGCCGCCACGAGCATCATCTCGCCTTCGCCATTGCCTCTCGCCCGACACCCGAGAGGCAGGGGTGGAAAAGTAGAAGAGAAAGTCAGGAAAAAAAAAAGGAGAAAAAAAAAACTGCTCGCCTCTCCGTCGTCCTCGATCCTCCCTTCTTGCTCCACTCATCGCCGTCGTTCTCCGCTATATCATATAATTTTTCCGACAAAAAGCACTTACGCTTCAACCCCTCTGGCACGACGCGACAGCCATCCGAGGCGCCCCCCTCTTTTCTCCTCATCCACACCCACGGCAGCCTCTCTCGCAAACAGTTATCCTCACTTTCCTGGCAAACTCTCGTTTCATTACAAAAGCCTACACTAGAAAAAAAAATGGATGGCTTGGAAGAACTGATAGTTCGTTGAGAAAAATAACTTTAAAAAATGACGTCTTTGCCAACTATCACAGCAAATGACGTCGATACTGAGATTAGCGATCTGACGTTCAAAATATTTTTATACCAATTCTATTTATATTTAGGTAGTACATCGTGCAGGTGCTATTACATTTAGTGCGGAATTCGCCTCTGGTACGGACGGATGTATTTTTGCAGCAGAGTCTGAAGAACGTTACCGGAAATCGACCCGGCCTAAGACAAATATCATGGCCTCCGATCGTTACGCCCACTCGGTCGAAATTACTCTTCGTCATCCAAACGAATCCTAATTTAAGAGTCAAGACTGTAAAACTTTTTAAAAAATGATGAGGCAGAAGAGCTGACAGTTGAGAAAATTAATTACAAAAATGAAGTCTCCCGACTATCACGCCAAATGAAGCAGAGACTAAGATTTTAGCGATCCAATAATCAAAACATTTGTATACCAATTCTGATCCTAATCAGGTAGCGCTGCTTAAGAGTGTTATTACATTTACCGCAGGCTTCATCTCCAATACAAACAGATATATTTTTGCGATAAACGGAGTCTGAGGAGCATTACCGGAAATCGAAGTTCCCTAAGACCAATCACGGTCTCCGATCGTTACGCCCGCTCAAAATTTCTTCCTACTGTCCTAACGAATCCTCCATTTAACAGCACTCTAAAATCCCTGGAAAGTTTGAGGCAGAGTGCCAAGAAAAATCGAGCCTTCGCCTCGGATCGTTACCCATCCGCGGCCGTTGCTACTGCGTGACTCTTGCAGTAGTAATGGCGCTCAGTGCTTAAGGCTCGCACCCAAAAAACGCCTCATCTGCAGTGCGATGCTGCTCCTACTTGGTAACTCGGTATCGTAAGACGGTGGAAATTAAGTCGGGTTGAGAAGAGCAGAAAGACCGTGAGAGAAACCAACCCCGACATTTGCCTCTTTGACCCTCTGCGTACGTTTTCAGTACTCGCGTCACTCCGGGTGTCCACCTTATACGGGCAAGTGCCGTAACGAGGAGTGCAATGACTACACCGCTGTTACTGCGAAATAGTCAGAGATAGCGGCGCGGTCCATCATGCATGCACACGTTAAAAAAAAATTCCTATGAAATTTAATGTACCGGACTCGAAGTTTTTATGCAAAAACTGTTATATCAGATTTCATGTGCAATTGCGATGAAAAATGAATGTTCATTGTATTAAAAACATTGAAAACACTCTGTTTTTAATAATTTACTTTACTTTCACTATAAAGTACTTTAATATTTATCATTAACAATAATTTCAATGGAAAAGTAAATTAATTTTATCATCGCAATTGCACATTGAACTTAATCTACCAGTTCCTGCAGAAAAACTTCCAGTCCGAACCATTAAATTAATGTTTTTCTTCTTTTTATCCTACGAAACGAGGATGTTGCGCCGGTGTTGCAGTTTTCCGCTGCGACGCTGCTCCTCGGTAACGCGAATCATGAGCCGCTCGAAATTAAGTCAACCGTAGAGGAGCGGGCAGAAACACCACGAGAGGGTTTCTCTCCCCAGCGTTTTCCCCTTCACCCCTGTGCGTGGGTTTCCACGTCTCCGGTTTCTACGGTCAAGCGCCTCGACGACCAGCGCAATGACAACGCCGCTCTCGTCGCGTAACAGTCGGAGATGGCCTCGCAGTTCCAGCCTGCATGCACGAAGCCACGAAGAAGCTTCGCCGGTCTCGCAGCTCTGCCTGCTCGCTCACGACGCTGCTCGGTTGAAATTAAGTCGGGAGCAGAAGAGCCGAAAGACCGAGCGAGAAACCAACCCCCCCCCCCCCCCCTGACACTTGCCCCTTCGGCTCCGCGGATGCGGAGCGTTGCTCCGAGCGACACCTTGTCCCCCCCCCCTCCCGCCCCCCTCGTGTCTTAGATTTTTCGAAATAAGCCCGAATTCCCCTCTTCGATGATTCCATCTCCTTTCCACCGGTGCGCCCCGCGACTCTCCCTCGCGCCACGAAGCTGCACTCTTCTCGGATCCATTACCAATGTCTTAGTGGGCGAGCTCACTTATAGATGTAGAAAGCGCCGCTCCGGGCTCAGCTACGTGTACGTGCCATATAAATGAGCTCTCCCGGTGTGTCGAATCTCTCTCTCTCTCTCTCGCTCCGCGCGTATGCGCGACCGTCCGCGGGGGTGGAAGCCGCTCGTCTCCGGCTCCGTAGGCGGTACCAACATGGCGCCGGTAACGCCCAGATGAGCCCGAGTGGGGGCGACGTAGGGGAACGCACGCTTCGAGGGTAGGGAACGTCCACACACTGTCTTTCGACGGCTCGCCGGTGGGGGGAGGGGGGGGGGAGATCCCCGTCAATGTCCCTTCGTTCGCGTTTCACACACTCGAATTTCCTCCCGTCTTGACCGGCCACTGCCGCGACTGTATAATTGCGAGGAGAGGCCGGCGGCCGCGCGCACGGACGCTGCAGCGCCGCTCTCTGTGTCCGTTGGAACGCGCTACTCTACTCTCCGCGATCCTTGGAATTTTTTGTTGTCGTTGCTTTGCGCGTTCTGTTTCTTTTCTTTTTTATATTCTCGCTCGGGATCCGCTCGACGGGATGCCCGAGGACGCCACGCCTCGTCGACGGGGACGCCGCGGCAATGAGGGTCGGATAAGAATTTAATTCCTCTAATTGTGCACACGGAAAAATAATTTATTTTACAGTGACACCGTTTATTTAGATCGAGTAAAATATTTATTTGATAGAAATAAATATTTATTTTCATTAAGTAAATAGTTAGATAAATCAAAGAAATATTTTACTTAATCTAAATAGAGGGTGGCCGTGAGATAAATTATTAATCTGGGTGTGTGCGAAAAAATTAAGGTCAATTTATTCGATTGATAAAGAAGCGATTTTGTTTTTATGGGAGGGTGAGTAGGGATCAATACTTTCGTATAATTTTCATTGAATTAGTTGAGAATTGAGGAAACGGCGGAAATGTCTATTGGGAGGTGTCTCGACTGGCGGAAAGGATTCGTTCGTGTCAACTTGAATTCTTTATTAAATAATGCAACGTTTTCTCGATGCTCGATTCGATCATTCAGTGGGTCGGGGTAATTGAGATGATAATTGAGTCGCCGCGGCAAATTAGCAGGCCGGTGAATAATAAAATAAAACATTTTTAACGATACAAAATGTTTTCTACAATTGTATATTTTTATAACGCTCATTATGGATCTTGAGGACCCTGAAAAAATCACGTAAAACCAATGCACTTTAGGTTTGCCTTGACCAAAGTGTTTTTTTTTTTTAGATATTTAATTGCTACCATTTCCGGTCGATGGGAGTAAAAGAATTGCTGCATTGATTTTATTTAAAGTAATTAATATGATAATTGAGCCACTGGGGCAAATTATCAGGCAGATGGACACTAAAATAAAAGAAATTGATTCAAACGAAACGGAATCTTTTCTACAACTCCGCACTTTTTTACGTCAATTGTGGCTTTTCGAGTACTTAAAAAAAATAATGTAAAATAATGCCTTTCAGGTTTTTCCTTACCAGTGTTTTTTTATTATTTTTAATTCACTATAATTCGCAGGGATGGAAGTAAAAAAGTCGCTGGATTAATTTTATCCAGAGTAATTAATATGATAATTGAGTCACTGGGGCAAATTAGCAAGCCGATCGACACTAAAATGAAATAAATTAATTCAAACGAAACAGAAACTTTTCTGCAACTGCGCATTTTTTACGCCAATTATGGCTTTTCGAGTACCTAAAAAAAATGATGTAAAAAAAATGCCTTTCAGGATTTTCCTTACCAGTGATTTTTTAATTTATAATTCACTATAATTCGCAGGGATGGGAGTAAAAAAAAAAAATCGCCGACTTAATTTGATCCAAAGGCGACCCGCATTGTCCCGCGACCCGCGTTGCCCCCGCGGTCCGGTTTCCCGTGGACCTCTCCCTGTATGTAGATGACGGCGATGTAGATGTGCATCCGCGGCGGGGAGGGGGGGGGGGGCGCGAGGGGGTGAGCCCGACGGGGGAATCGACGAGAAGAGGGATAGGCGAAAAGGGGAATCACGGAGTGGGTGTACTCTCGCCGTACCGAGGCTACCGAGGGCTTTTGTCTATACGTGCGCGAGCCAATGTCCCCTGGTACATACATGGCGTCCAGGTTATAAGCGAGCGTGCGCGCTCGACACGATACAGGGGAAGCAACGCTGCGGGCCAAGAAAGAATCGAAGAGTGGAGGGGGTGAGGGAATGGAAGTTCGCTCCCGCTTCGTATTTCGACGACGAGCGAATCGACGCAAGTGTCGCTCCGCTTTCGGGCCAATTAGAAAGCATCGCGCCTCACCCTAATTACCCCTAATTAATTAATTAAATGTTTCCTAAATTTTTTTTTTTTTCATTTTTTTTTTTTTTTTGCCTCAGAGACGAATTTAGAGAAGGAAAAAAAGGGTAGGGCAGAGCCTCGGTTGAGAAGTCTTCGGGGAAAAATTCCTCGGGAGAGCGCTCGGGATGAAGGGTGCGAGATTCGTACAAGCGATGAGATAGAGTGTCCCCGTTTTTTTTTTCCTCGTTCTAAACGTCCACCCTCGTGTGTGGCGTAAAAAAGGACGGTGAGGGAGAAAAAAAATGCAGGACACCGGATGGCATAGATGGAGAGGAGTAGACGCCGGGGGGGGGAAGGGGTGGGTGGCCTTTGGGGGTGAAAGGGGATGGCGAGTGTGTGTGTTATTTTTTCCGAGGCATTAAGCTTGCTTTCGGAAGCTGAGGGGTGAGCGGTGGTCGTTGAGCGCGTGCTCTATATAGACGATGCGGCTGCTTCGTCGGGACTTCTTCCTCCTCATCCTCGGCGTTTTATCTCAGCGTGGAATGAAGAGGAAGACTGGACGCGAGGCTCTCGGGGATGAGGCGTAGGCTTTGGTCCAGGGATTCCCGACGAGAAAGACCGGCCACGGAGGCACAAATATTTTTGCTTCGGCGTGCCAATGTTGCGTCTGCACGGCTTCCAGGGGAGAAAAGCGCTCGAATTACCCAAAGGCCTCCGAAACTGGTCAATCCAACGAGGAATTAATTGCAAACATTTGGCTGCTAAAATATTTGCGAAGAGAGCGACGAAGTTCATGTTTGAACTTTTTTTTTTTTTGCTTTTAGGCTAAAAGTGAGGAATATGGAACATTCTGATTAACGGATCATATTCACGACTTTCACCCTTTTTCGTTTGTTTATTTATTTTTATTATTTTTTCAACGAATAGAGCGGTGCATCTCGATGCACGAAAGATGACGTTAACGATCTTTTACTATCGGTAAGAACAGGAAAATCCGTACAGCCGCGGAGTAAGGGCGGGCCTCCTTACAATTCTAAATGTGGCGTCCGCTTAGCAATCCACTCGTCGAGCTTGCACAGTAACATAGAAATTCGTAAAATCGAAATACGAAGTTTCGTAAACATTATTCTGATAATTAAGTTTGAATATACAAAGCTGCCTCAATGAGAAAGCGTTCGAATTACACGAGGACTTCTCGAGAGACTAATCAAGCTAATGAATTAATTACAAAAATATTTGGGAAGAAAACGACGAGGTTTATGTTTGAAATTTAATTTTTCTTTTGCAACTGGATTTAAAGTGGCGAATATGGACTATCACGATTAACAGAGCCCTTTTCACCACTTTTACCTGTCTTTGTCAGTATATATTTTTTTTTCCAACGAATAGCGCAGTGTATCTCAACACACGATGACGATATTTTACCACCATCGATAACAACAGAAAAGTCCGTACAGCCGCGATCGCAATGGAGTCTTCCTTACAATCACAAAGATGGCGTCCGCTTAGCAATCCATTCCTCGACCTTAGCAGAAGGACGTCCAATGCCTTAATCAGGAAGCGTTCGCATTACGAATTAATTACAAACTATAAACTGCATCAAAAATGTGACGAAAGCGATGAAATTTATCTTTGTACTTAAATTTTTTATTTTTTTTACTATTAGGGTAAAGGTGACTGATATGAACCATCCCGATTGCCTGGCCATATTCACCACTTCCACCCTTTTTCGTTTGTCCAAATTTTTTCCAACCGACAACGAAGTGACCGTCCAACCGACGCTGGGACAGTGACGATCCTCCACTATCGATAACAACAGAAAAGTCCGTACATCCGCGGTCGCAACGGAGAGCCCTCCTTACAATCACAAATGTGGCGTCCGCTTAGCAATCCATTCCTCGATGTTGGCAGAGGGACGCACGATGCCTCTCGTTTCCTCGCGCGCAGTTTCTGTTCGGCTGTTGGCCGTCCGGCAGCAACATCAGTGGAGCAGAACAGAGGAAGATAAAAGATAAAAGAGGCAGCGACTGAGCTGGTTCATCGGGCTGGTGGTTGGCTGAGGGCAGATCCGCTTCCCAACGTATACCCATTCGCTTCCAGCCTGAGACTCCGAAGAGCTCACCTCCCCGCCGGGATTCCTCTTCTTCTTCCTCTCTTCTCGACCAACAAGAGACGGACTCAATTTCCATTCATTTATTTTCGCCGCCATTTCACTGATTGCCACCGCCGTCTTCCTTTTGCTCCCCTGTCCTCTCCTCTGGCCTCACTCTTGCGTTTTTTTCACTCCTCTTTTTTATTGTTTCTTTCTTCCCTCGCAAGTCTTCTTCCTTCTCTCGTCCTCCGTTCCGAGAACCCTCGAACCTCTCCCCTTGGTTCAGAAAAAGAATGAAGAACCCCCCCCCAAGAAGAAGAAGACCAAGAGGAAGAAACGCCAAGCATCCTCGGTGCTTATTCACCAACCCTCCCGGCCCGTTCAGCGTCCCAATGAGTACGCAACTTTCCCTCACTCTAATTCCCGGCTTCACTTTAATCACCAGAAGTGCAGTGCCTTCTGTCCCGATCTGCGGGTCAAGTGCTCCGCTTGTAACTCATCCTGGTTATCTCATCCCCCGGCTGATCCTCCGGGTTTCCGCGCCTTCCTCATTCACTGCCAAAGCTCCGTGCCTTCCTCACTCCACCGGGCAAAAAGAAATACTCGCTCCGGCGGAAAGAACGACCCGAAGAGAATAGGAATGGAGAGGAAAAAAAGGAGCCGAAGTAAGGAACGAACAATCTTTCCTCTCCCCCCTCCAAGGCGCTCTCGAGTCAAATGCTCGATTCACCTCGCTATTTCTTTTCCCGACTCTCTCTCTCTCTCTCTCTGCTGGCTTCTTTCTTGTCGAACCCCTTCTCTCCCTCTTGTCTCCTCCATGTATATAAGAAACAAAAATGTAAGGAGTAAGAAATAAGAGAGGCCGGATAGACGATGAGACAAAGGGCTGCTCGACGGTGTGCGGTGAATAAAAATAGATACAGCGCGGAAGGATGGGAGCGCGGGAGTCGAAGTTCCATTTGTTAAAGTGCAACCAGCAGCGAGGCCTTCTGTGCCGGCCAACGAGCACCCTCGCTCCCTCTCTCTCTCTGTTCTCCTCATCCTTGGACTACCTCGGGGCTCTCTCACGCCACTGCTTCCTCAGCTTATTCGACGTAGTTTATTCATGACGATTCGATTTTCGTTGTACGCCCCGAGCCTCTCCGCGCGGCTGCATTCGACTTTGGGAACTGCGTCGGCCCGGCATCGGCACAGGCTCGCGGATCGATCATTCCGAATCCTCAGGGACAATTCTTATCGCCGATGCGGATTATCGCCCGATCGGAGATAAGACACGAACTCGGATTGTTTAGTCGGTTTTTCATGTTAATTCGCAAAACTGCGGTTTATATAATTATTTTTTTGTAATTCGACTTTGGGAACTGTGTCGGCCCGGCATCGGCACAGGCTCGCGGATTGATCACTCCTCATGCTCCAGGACAATTCTTATCGCGGAGGCGGATAATCGCCCGATCGGAGATAAAACATACGCTTGAATGGCCTATAAAGTTTTTCATCTGATTTCTATGAACGAGAAACTGCGGTTCATAGGAGCTTTGTTTATTTATTTTTTTTAGCAGCAGTTCATGCCGCTCCGCAACTGCATTCGACTTTGAGAACTGCGTCGGCCCAGCATCGGCACAAGGTCGCGGATCGATCACTCGTCATTCTCCGAGACAATTCTTATCGCACATGCAGATAATCGCCCGATCGGAGATAAGACACACACTCGAATTGTTTATTCGGTTTTGCATGTCATTTCGCAAAACTGCAGTTTGTAGGATTTTTTTTTAAACAGCAGTTCATGCCTCTGCGGCCGCATTCTACTTTGAGAACTGCCTCGGCCCAGCATCGGCACAAGGTCGCCGATCGATCAGCCCTCATTCTCCCGGACAATTCTTATCCTGAATGCACATAATCGCCCTATCGGAACTTTTTATTCAGTTTTTCATGTTATTTACCATAACTGCCGTTACTCGACTAGGAATTCCCGAGCGTTACTTGGAAACCTGAAGCAAGGTCCTCATAAGACATTGTCCGCCCCTTGTCGGGTCTCCTTCGGACCCTAACGAGGCCCGATGTGACGCTCGAAAATTTCTACTAGAGTAGTACACTGAGAGAAGAATCTAGAAAAAATTACCAATCATCTAAGAAAAATTACCATAGCGCACAGTAGTACGGCGCCAGAGCGCCACCTATGGTAGAAAGTCTGAGATTATCCAAGAATTTTTATCATAATATCTAAGAGAAATTCTTATAAATCCGGTACTTCCTACCATAGGTGGCGCCCTAACGCTCTACTACAATGTGATATGGTAATGTCTCCCAAGTGATTTAGTAATTTTTACTAGATCCTTCTCTCAGTGTGGAGCATTTTTTTTTTTTTTTTTTGAGAATCCAACAGCAAACAGTTCATGAACGGTTTCATGATAGGGAAGAGAAAATGGATGGGCGATGTGTGTATGGATCACAGAAGTGGCTCCGTTCATTAATAACCGGGCGGAGGGTACGAGATGTGTTTTTGGCAAGAAAAGTCACGTATAACCGGATGGATGATCGTACCGGGAGTGAGTGGTCCGTCGTGGTGTTGTTCGCAGCGGTCCGGCCTTAGGACGAGGGATGAGGAACCGAATGAGAGGAGCGTACGAAGGCAGAGCGGCGGGGGTCGATGAGGAGAGGAAGCGGTAGCCGTGGAAGCCGGCTTGCCGACTCCTGACATTAATGGCAGAAGTGGGACGCATAAAGCACGGGGGAAAAGCCCATGGAAAAAGGCAATTTATGACGCTCCGGGGCAAAAAATAATGGTATGATAATGAAACGAAACGCACACGCGCGCCAGCCATCGAGCGTGTTGGGGAATGAGACGATAGGGGGGAAAAAAGAAAAAAACGAAAAAAATTCCGAGGAAAGAGAGAACGGAGGAAAAACAACGGACGATTGAGAAGGATAGGGAGGGATAAAAAAAAGAAAAGGCTCGACCGGTGAAGAGTCGAGTGTGTGCGCTGGACGACCACGATGTTTGTGTGAATCGTGCGCGGATGCTGCACTAACTTCCTTCCCCTGCCGCGTCGAAAACAGCAGCAAAGCGGGGAAAAGCATCGGTTGTTGGGAATGAGAAAAAAAAGAAGAAAAAAAAAAAAAGGAAACGGGAATTGCACGGTATCTCCGTTCCTCTCTCACTCGCCATGGGGGATGACTCCGAGGGTGATCGAGCGTGCGCGCGCGGAAAAGGGACAAGAGAAAATACTACAAGAGCGTGTAAGGGATTCTAACGTAAGGAAGAGAGACAAAGATCGTCATTCCGATAAGTCCAAATCCGCGCTTATGAGCAACGTCAAGACAAAAGCCTCCATTTCGCGGTGGCGGAGCAATATATGAGGATATCGGACGACGGGTGTTTTACCGAAGGGGAATAAAACGATGAGTTGGATGTTTGTTGCAATACTTGTGTGAGCAAAGAGAATTATGATCTCTTTTCATCGATTATATCATTCAAAGAAACATTTTTGGAGCATACTTAGCACGCTTTGAACTTCGCTTTTTTGTATAGAAAGTAAGACAAAAAGTTGAAAAGTTGAAAAAATCGAGTTGATAGAAACCAGCCCGACTGATAGTAATTTTTGCATCGATAAGTCCAAATCCTCGCTTTTGACTATCGTCAGGATAAAAGCCTGTCCTTTGCAATGGTGGAGCAATTATATGGAGAACGGGTGTTTCGCCGAAAGGGAATAAAACGATGGGCCAGAAGTTTGTTGCAATGCTTGTGTGAAAAAAAAAAAATTAAGCATTCTTATTTGCTTTCATCGATTATCATTTTCAAAATATTTTTGGAGCACGCTTTGGAGCACCGCTCGGTGTTTATAAAAAAAAATGCGCTCTTTTTTTATAGAAAATAATACTGAAAGTAGAAAAAGTCAAGCTAATACAGGTCAGCTCCTTTGACAGTAATTTTTGCTCGATAGTAATCGACAAGTCCAAATCCACACTCATAAGCGACCTCAAGACAAAATCACTTTCATCCGCCACCATTTTGAAAACATTTGCACATGAAATAATTTTCAAAACATTTCTGGATCACGTTTCTTAGCGCACCGCTAGGTGTGTATAAACGAAACTGCGCCCTTTATTATAGAAAATAATATCGGAAGTAGAAACTGCGCCCTTTATTATAGAAAATAAGATCGGAAGTAGAAACTGCGCCCTTTATTATAGAAAATAAGATCGGAAGTAGAAACTGCGCCCTTTATTATAGAAAATAAGATCGGAAGTAGAAACTGCGCCCTTTATTATAGAAAATAAGATCGGAAGTAGAAGGAGATCGACCTAATGCAGGCCAGTTTCTCCGATAGTAATTTTGGCATCAGGTCTGGGCCTGATCGGGTCGCATAAGGGGCAGATGTAGCGTTTCTCGGCCAGACCCTTTCCTTATTACCAAAGACATAAATAATCCCATTTCTGTATCATCTCCAGAAGTTATAACACAATAGAAGAAAGGTGGAATACTACATTAGTACACGGGAGCCGACCGTACGAGAGGATTAGAGGGAAAGTGGAAGGTCGCAGGGCATCGGGGACGGAGGACGATTGGCAATGGCCGAAAGCACGGGGGGGGGGGGGGTTTGCAGGAGAAAGCGAGGAGCAGGGAATGACGTCAGTCCCGGATTCGTTAGAAGCTCCCGCGCGAGCCCTGGCGACGACCATTAATCCGATGGATCTGACAGTCTCTCTGCGAAATCGTCGAGTTTCGTGCAGGACGTATTCAACCGGAAATAACGAGAGGGAAAATAGAAGCGAGCTGAGAGCCTCTCTCCCAGCTTTCTTTATTTTCGTCTTTCCCTCTTCTTTTGTCTACCGGAAAGAAGAAAAAAAAAAGGAAGAAACGGAAGAGTCATTGCCTTCCTTTTAGGTCGATGTTAGCCCAACAGAGAATAGATTATTCTTAAGAGGAAACGAAATAGAAAAATATAGAGGACTCATCCTTTCGCCCTCGTAAACACGGTCATTCGGCCCAATTTTCGCATTTCTTCTCGTAAGCGTGAGACCAAAGGTTGCACGTTCAAAAAATCAGATTTTCGTTTCTCGTCAATTTTGCAATTTTTTTTTAGTCAAAAATATTAATCGTTCACAAAAAAGAAATGATAAAATCAGTAAGAAGCCTTTCTTACCGAGATTCTAAACCGATAACTCATTGCCGACAAGTTTATCGTCAACACGTTGAAAAACATTAAATCTCTGGACTATCCAAATTAGCCATAAGGGCTCTTTTTTCTTATACTATCGTGTACATCAGTCCAGAATCCGACCAATGGCTGACACGAGCCAACCACTTGCGGACGCTTTGAGGGTGAAAAATGCGATCCTCTCACCTGTTTCGCACCGCGGCTGGCAGTCAATATATCGCGGTTGGACGAGAAATGTTACAAAACAAACGTACCCGAAGCACCCGTGTCCTTTTCCCCGCGGCTCGACACGTGTGTACAAAAATCCTATAATCGTGAAACAAAATTTCAACGTCCAAAAATTTGAAAGTTTTTTTATCGACGAGCACCTCCGATTTCTATTTCCCATCAATTTTACAATTTGTTTTGTTGTTAAATATATTATTCGTTAACGGAAATCAATGACAAAATCAGTAAGAAAAAAATTGCAGGCCTTTGAACGCAAGAAAAATGTCCTAAATGTAAAAACCTTTCGTACCGAATTTCCAAACCATTAACTCATTTCCAACAAGTTTATCCTTAACACCTTGAAAAATATAAAAACTCCAAATTACCCAAATTGGTCATAAGAGCTCTTTTTTTTCTTACACTATCGTGTACACACCAGTGCAGAATCCAACCGATCGCTGGCACGATTCTACCCCTTCGCGGAGGTTTTGAGGGTGGAAAACCCGATCCTCTCACCTGTTTCGCAGCGCGCCTCGCCGTATATCGCGGTTGGGCGAGGTATGTTAAAAAACAAACGTACCGAAGCACGTGTGTGTGTGTTTTCCCCGACTCGACATGTGTGTACAAAAATCTTGTATCCGTGTGTACACACATACACGTGATTGTGATGGCGGGTACAGTGGGTGGGTGGATACGACGTGGACGAGGGGGGTAGGAGGGGGATGAGGCAGAGGGTGCGCTGCTCCGCTGCGGGAGTCGTTCGGGGGATGAGGGTGGTTCGGGGAAGGCGGCATTGCCAGCAATGGCGATGGCGCCCCGCGCTCGGGCGTTTATTATTATGATTATACTTGATATCCCCTGCCCAAAGCAGGGCCAGCAGCAGAAGCAGCAGCAGCGCAAGCTAGCCCATGCAGCCATCCTGCGAAACTTTCCCTCCTCCCTTTTCCTTTCCGATATTAATATTATTTTTGCCCGGGCGGCAGCGGCCGCCATATATCTCGCTCTGGGCATAAAATCCATTCCCCCGCGCGCGTTTCTCTTCTGGCCTTCCATACGTACAACCTTCCCTGCCCCCGCTCGCTCGCCTGCCCGGTCCAGCCCCCTCGGCAACCCCCGCAATCGTCCGGGGGGGGTAACATCGAACCGTAGAGAAAGAAAGTACGAAAAGTTACCAGGAAAAACGGAAAAAAATTATGAATGAGACGAAAGTAATGGAACAGAGAATTCCAAGTCTGACCACTCGCCGGGGCAGTTTTCATTGTTAATTAATGGCGCAAGAGAGGCCATTTTTTATTCCTCGACCTTGTGTGTTAAACGGGGGGCTACTCGGAACGCACAAATAATCGAAGGCTCACCTAGCGAATATGGCATGTGGAGGCATTCGAGAGCACACTATGTTAAGTCAGGTCTCGGAGTGCCAATTCGGAAGCTGGGACTTCAGTTTACTGCGATGGTTCCCATTCGTTCGGAACACACTACCCTAACTACGAACGTATTTTTGAAGACAAAGTCTGGGCGAAGTCTGCGGGGTGGCATCGAACGGTAGAGAAAGTAAGTACGAAAAGTTACCAGGAAAAACGGAAAAAGATTATGAATGAGACGAAAGTAATGGAAGAGAGAATTCCAAGTCTGACCACTCGCCTGGGCAGTTTTCATTGTTAATTAATGGCGCACGAGAGGCCATTTTTTATTCCTGGACCTTGTGTATTAAACGGGGGGTTACTCGGAACGCACAAATAATCGAAGGCTCACCTAGCGAATATGGCATTTGGAGGCACTCGAGAGCACACTTTGATAAGTCAGTTCTCCGAGTGTCGTAGCGGAAGTTGAGACTTCAGTTTACTGCGATGGTTCCCATTTTTCCTCCTGCATTAAACGGAGGCAACTCGGAATGCACAAATATAATCGAACCCAGCGAATGTGGCACTCGAAAGGATTCGAGAGCACACCGCGGCTAAATCAGGATCTCGGATTCTCACAGCCGAAGCTGCAACTTCCGTTCATCTGCCGTGAAGTTTCCCACTCGTCAGGACGCTCCGCCCTTACCGTGCACGTACTTCCGAAGAAAAAGTCACCAACTTTCGTCGATGGAAATTCCGCAAACTATAATATTTCCAGCCAATATCAATTTAATTTGAGCCGGTGATCCGCGAAGTGAAAATCTCTTTGGATACATACATACATATATACGACATATCTGCAGGGAGTTTCAATCGCGAATCTCAAGGGTAATGGTCGAGCAGTGTGAGTCGTGACCCGGGAGCCCGGAGGAAAAACGTCCTAAGCGTTAACGGGAGATGAGTTCTCTCGTCCTCTCCCGCCCCTTCGTCCTCGCTCTCGCGCGTCAACCTCACTAACGCGAGTATCCACCTCCAGGGACGTCCGCAGCGAGAGGGAGGCCAAAAGAAAAAAGACCTTAGAAAACGCCGCCCGGTAACATCAAACTGTAATTCGAAACTTTGAAAAATAATTCGTCAGCACAGGCGAGCGCGCGCCTAGTCTCTAAGGCAGAAGCGCGGGGGTGGGGGGGGGGGGGTAGGAGGGTGCGAGGCGAGGACGTCGATCGGTCGTAGAGGGATGAAGTTCCTCGGGCCCCGCGCTTCGCCCCGTGCGCCTCGGGAGCCGGGCAAGAAGACCGGGGGGAGGGCGGCGATTCCGCCGTCCGGCCTTGTCGTCGACGTACTTTCCCCAAAGGCGAGAGCCGTGTGAGAAATTTTAAACTACGATCATCTCGTCCAGGTCTCGCGGAGGCGGAGGAGTGAAAGAGAGAGGGCGGAAAGGGCGCGGGTGGTGGCGAGGGCTGATGTTGGCCTCGGGACTCGCGAGAGCTCGACGTGTGTAAGCGAAAGAGTTGTTGCAAGTATGAGTGCAAAGGTACGGGGAGAGGGAGACGAAGAGACACAATAACGAGGAAGACGGGGCTGGAGCAGGAGCGAACGGGATGCTGGGCACATCCCGCCGAATGCCCCGCCAGGGGCCGAGAGGGGGGGGCGGGCTAAGATCGACCCATAGACGCCCGGAGACTTCGCCGCGTTCTACGTGCAGGACATCATAGGACACGATGGGATGAGAGAATTGCTCATTTGTTCGGCGAGGGGATGAGATCGTCCTGGGAGAGGGGGCGAGCGGGCCGGGCGGGGGGGGGGGGGGGGAAGAGAGCCGGGAGGCTGAGCGCACTGAGGAGGAAGCCCGCAGAGATGGATAGAGAGTACGGTGTACCCTCTGCCGTAATGCCCTGCTCCGGAGCATCAGCGGGTCTCTCTCAATGCCTGCCTGCCTAGCCCGCCACCTCTTTCTCCTCCGTCCCGCAGGACTTCTCGTCCTCTCTCGGCTCTCCTGTCTCCATCTCGGCCGCCCCCTCCTCTTCCTCCTCCTCCTCCCTCCGGTGCTATTCCGTACCCGCGACACCAGCGGAGCGATGAGGACGGAGCCGCCGGCGAGCATGCAGACCGGGTCTCACTCCGGGTCTCTCCGGGTCTCTCTCTTCTCTCTCTCTCTCTCTCTCTCTTTCTCCTGGCGGGTTCGATCGAAATTCAATTTCCACTCCTCCCTCCAACGACTCCACCGACGCCAGCTACCCTTCCGTTCCGTCGCCGAACCCCCCCCCCGTGGCTCGACCGCCGAGCTAGGCAGCAGCCCGCTTCACCGCGACCCGCGAGAACGTCGCTTCGACGAGTGGCCCTGTAACCCGGCCCACCTCGTCCAATGGACAATCTCGCCATCCCGCATTCCGTCGAATGAATTACGCTGGACAATTATTCAATGGAATTCTCTCATCTGATTTTTTTTTATTATATTTTTTTCGTTTTTCTTTTATTTATCCTTAAACAAGATCGCGAGTACTGAAAGTGTCCTCGTCCGGCACGCGAGGCGAAGGCCCTGAAGCTTCGGTCTTTTATTCCCAATTGTTCTACTCGACTCCTCTCGCACAGGGGTTGAGGAAACGAATTTTATTTCTTTGTTTCGAGGAGGGCGCGTGAGCCGCGAGGGAATCGCGAGGGAATCGCGAGTTCGTTTTTCTTTTCTTCTCTTTTTTTTTTTTTTTTGGTTCTTCAACCACCTCACGAATTCGTGGGTGGTCGATCGCACGCGCGTTCTCACTTCCATCGGGGACGTCGGGGCGAGTGGGAGCGAGAGCGGAACGGGATGAAGCGATGGAGAACCTGCCCAACGCGAATCCCACACCCTCGTTCGCTCGCCTCTCGTCTGTATACGCGCTCGTCGAACTCGAGCCCTCGTCCGACCGTACCTATTTAAATGGCTTTTTTTTCAAGGGGAGCCGAACCGAACGAGCTATATACCCTTCTCTCCACACCCTCCCCTCCCCCCCTCCTGCCGCCCCTTGTCTTCTCGCCCGCCCCAGCGTCGCTAGTTGCGACGAATTCCGCAACCCCTCCGCTCCAAAGGACGAAGAAGCACACCGCCATTTCCTATGCAAGCTCCTCTCGTTATTTTCCTACTCTAAGACTCTATTTACTTTGATTCATTTATTTTTTTCTCATCATCGCTCGCAGCTCGAGACGTCTAGAGAAATCTTTCGTCCACCCGAAGGATCAAATGTGCCCAATGAAAAAATAAAGCTAATTGGTAGTTTATCTTTTTTTTTTTCAAGACACTGAAAAAAAAAATAGTGTTACTTAGCATAACGAATAGTTCCCAGAGAGAACGTCTATGTAGATGGATTCTGATAGTATAGACTGTAGAAATTAATCGGACGAAATTTCATGTACCGGACTGGAAGTTTTTATGCAAAAACTCCTATATTAAATTTCATGTACAATTGTGATGAACATTTAATGTTCGGTGTATTAAAAACATTGGGAATACTTTATCTCTAATAATTCTCCTTGATTTTACTATGAAAGTACTTTAATTTCAGCAATTTTAATGAAAAAGTATATTAATTTTTCAACGCAATTGTACATTAAATTCAATGTACTAGTTTTTGCATAAAAAACTTCCAGTTCGGTACATTAAATTTGCAATGTTTTTCTTTACAGTACAGCAAATTTACAGTGTTTTGTTACAGCAATCGAATATATATATTCGATTGCTTAAACTACAATTACGGTTGCAACCATGATTTTTCCTCATTGCCGTAGCTATAAAATACAGGCGTTCCCCTGGAAACAATTTTTCACGGTAAAAAGTCACTATTGTTGCTTCGACCATGTAATTTTATCTCAGTGCATCTCTTTCCCGAAGTTAATGTGTTTTTTTTTTAAATCTTCAACTCCGTGTACTACACGTGTCCGTCTCTCGGGCTCGCCGGTCGCGCGAGAATAAGCGGAGAGGTTCGCTCCTATCCATTATCCAAGAAAGCAATAATGGTCGCGGACATTCCGTCCCCGGTAGAGCAAAAAAAAAAAAAAAGTTAAGAAAGAGGGAAAGAATAACGTGGCTAGAAGAGGAGCTACGAGGCCAGTCGACCAATACCACGTGTAAGAGAGAGAGAGAGAGAGAGAGAGAGAGAGAGAGAGAGGAGGGCGCAGAGGCGAGATAACGTGTGAGTGCGGCTCCGTGCACGAGGGTGGCCGCGAAACAAATACATTAATTTCATGGACCCCTCCCGGTAGCCGCGGCCTCTTCCGCTGCGTCTCGCGCGCTCACCGGAAACAACGATGCAGCTGAATCCGCCATAGTCGCAGAAACATTACAAAACACAAACACACGGACGAGCCGACGGGAGCGAAGCTCGCTTGTGTACCTGTGCGCTAGCTTCTCTACCTACATAAATAAACGAGGAGAACGTCGCAGGGAGCGAACGAACACACACATACACACACACACACACGCGCGCGCAGAGCGGAAGCTGCGGAGGCGAAAGTAACGAGGCGGGTTGGTATTGGTCGGTAAGAAGAGAGTCCCGAAAGACTTACACACGTCTCGCTGGCTGAGTGGCACATGTGCCGAGGCCGCGTCCTACCTCGGGCGTACGAGTAAACGGGGTGCCGCGGCGAATGGGAGCGAGAAAGGAAACCGGGGAAAGATAAAAATGGCAAAAAGAGCGAGCGCGAGGGAATGTCGGAAAAACGAGAGAGAATTATAGGAGGGTGTGTGTGTGTGTGTGTGTGTGCGTGTGTGTGTGAGAGTGGGTTACCATAGCAACACCCGACGTCCCTCTCTTATAATTATATGGGGAAAAATGGCTCGCGGACTTTTACCCCTCGCGCCGCGGGTCCACCCGGTGAGCGTCCTCCGCCTCTCTCCGCCCGAAGACGAGGCTCTTGATATTTTCCTCGCGACGCGGCGCGTATCGCGCAATATACATATCGTTCCACCAAGGGTGTATCCTGTCTTACGGGCGGATTCGAGAGTCTCGCGCGCCTCGAGCATCCCTTCGGATACACACGCCAATTTCCGCTTGTAGCGGCAATACTCGCGTTCCTCGGGAGAACATCGATTCGCGAGAGGGAAACGAGGAATACACAAGAAATAAGATGTGGATTGTTGGTTTTTATCTTGAAGATTGCTAATGCTCTCGGTCAGCGTTTAGTCGCCGCTGATCAGCGTGACGAACCCCCAATCCGAGCCTCGATTGAAGGGCAAGAAACGATGAGTTTCTCGCCGCGAGACCGATAGAACACACGTTATTCCTCTCTCATTTCGGTCTCGGCTCTCGCTGCGGTCCTCCAGATAACGGCCGTTGCCCGCGAGCCTGGAGGGATAACACGTAAGGTCACCGCACCCCCCACCCTTAGGTATGTGAGCCGTTTGTATCGAGATGGGAAGAGGGTGGAAACGAGAAAGCACATATGTACGTATATGTGTGTACATGTTACGATGCGTGTATATGTCGACGGAGAGAGAAAAGTAGAAGATAGAAAGCGTAGGGTTCGATGAGAGAACACCGTCCGGAAAACTGGAGAGAGAGCGGCCGGATGCTGCGTGGACCGCGCGCGGCCAAAGTAAGAGAGAGAACATATTGCTCCTGAGTAATCCTACTTGATCGCGGTTTTTTTTTTTTTTTTTTCTTCGGGGTCCCTTTTCACGTGGGCGTTCACGGTTCTGTGTTTTCTGGACGCTTTCGTAAGAAACCTTCCTGGACAGTGTGTAGACGTCGGGAGGGGGGAGGTTTGAGCGCGGGGACGTTTTTTTTTTTTTTGCTACGTGAGGGTGACCGAGGGATTACCGCCTCAGGAATCGCTCGGCGAGCCCCTGAAGATGGACGGAGTGGCTTTAAATACCATGGGGATAGCGAGAGCGATGCGGTACAACGGGAAGGCTGCTCGCTGGCGAAAACTCTAATTTCGCTATCCGTGGACCACGTTTTTTACCCTCTTTTTAGAGAAAAAATCGGATGGGGAGTGTCGTAGACGATTTTGTTTTACATCTCGGATAATTCGAGCCCTAATTTCGGCGCCTGTTGATCACAAAGCTCTGAGGATTGAAAATGTTGCCGAGGTTTCCCAAACTGGACAAGTGGTACAAGATATCAGATCAGGCATTGATGAGCAGAAATGAACGAACATATAACGATCGGCCAATTCATCTGGCTAACTCATCTGGCAGACCGAACCAACCTCCGAACTACTACTGGGCGCGAGCCAGGCTGTTAAAGTGGCTGCCGTTCAGCCTACCTATGTAATTAGTGACTTGTCGAGGTGTAATTATAGTTTGGTCAACTCTGCACTGTGTGCACTGTTTCCTCTCTCCTTTCTACCTATAACTTTTCTCTGTATTCTTATGAACCTGCTCTATAAATCTGTAGCGCAGTCTAAATTTGCGGTCTTTGAACTACTCATGTTTTAGTTATAAACTTATGTTTTAGTTAAGGTAAGGAAATATCTACTTGACACTGGTACTTTCGTATTGCGTGATACTTAGGGGATTTATCACATTACCCAAAAAAAATCTATCTACCTAACTTACCCTCTTAAAAACAACCCCAAAAAGAACAGCCTCGCATCGATGAGAGCGAAATTAGTACGACAATAGAAGGTTCGCGAATTAACGAAATGCCTCTTGATCGAACGAGCACGAAGAATCTGCAGGACTCTGGATGAATCTCCATTTCAGCTTTCCCCGAAACTCCGGTTGTCTGGAGGTCAGGGGGAGGATTATCCAAGATAGTGCGCGCCATCCAGAAAGCCCACAGCATCGATCCTCAAATTACGGAAAATCAGACCAGGCATTAATGAGCAACCTAAGAAGATAAAAAAAAAACGATCGGCCATCTCGCCCGGCAGGTCATAACCACGCTCCGAAACTCCCTCTAAAAAAACAACCCCCAAAAGGTCTGCCTTCGCGTCGAAGAGACCGAAATTAGCGACGATAAAAGGTTCGCGAATAATTGAAATGCCTCCTGATCGAACGAGCACGAAGAATCTGCCGGACTTTGGACGGATCTCCATTTCAAGTTTCCCCGAGACTCCGGCCGGGGGGGGGGGGGGGGTGGTAGGGTTATCCGAGTTAGTGCGCCCCATCAGGAATGCCCGCGAGCATCGATAGTCAAATTACGGAATATCGACTCGGAGCTGCCGGTCCGTCGGCACGAGCGATTAATCCACTTAATGAAATAATCCCTCCTTTGATCGGCGCTGCTGCTGCCGGGGCGTTCGAAGGGTCGCTCGGGCGAGCTCCGGCCAGTTCCTCCAATCAGCGTCGTCGTCCTCTCGTTGCACCGCCGCTAAGACGAGTCGGGAAGCACTTGAACCAGAAGGTTTTAATTGCGACGAGCCTTTCCGGCGATCTCATTGTTTACGCCCGGTCGGCGAATCTTCCCGCTCCGATTCTAAAGTGGACGGGCTCGAGGACTCGCGCAAGCCGCGTCCAGCGATCCGCGACAAAAGGGACGACGAAAGTGTTCACGATGTATCCGTCTCCGTCGCCGGTCGGGCGCGATCCCTCAAAAATTTACCGTCCTCTGTCGAAGAAGCCCGGAGGCGAGATGCGGCCCTTTGATTGCGACCGGACTCTCCTCCGCCCTTCCCTCCTTTATCTTCCTGATGTCTCCCTAACGTCATTTTTTTTTTTTCACCCCAGCCTGCGCGCTTCTCAGCACTTCCCCCTCCCCCCTCCTGCCCGCACCCCGAGCGGCACCGAGCTTCCAGTTATGATCGATAAATTTAATATGGTTAAAGCTCCTTCGCCATTTCTTGCCCTTGTTCCTATATATAATGAAAAAAAAAATGAAAAATAAAAAGAACCTCTCAAATAGCCGTCAATCTCGATCTTCACGCCGGCTCAGTGTGCACCGGTAATTAAATCTGTTAGGCGCTAGACGGAAGTCGAGTTCCGGCTTGACGTTGAGGGTTTCATTTGTAATAAAACAAAATGAGAATGATAAATTCAGGCCTCGGCGACTGCTACATGGATGGTTTGAGAGTAAATAGAAGAAATACTCGGTAAGGAATACATAAAAGGCAGAAGACTAATGAAATCACTTCGACTGCATTGCGCGGCTTAGTGAGGCGAGCGAAAGGAATAAATAATGAAAATTATCAAGGAGAACGGCAGAGAAACCTTCGCGGATAGAACATAACGGCAGGGTAATGAAGCTAAAGAAGGGAAACGAAATTGTTTCTGTATATAATGGAAATAAAAAAAAAACTCTCAAATATCCGTCAATCTCGATCTTCGGGTCGGCTCAGTGTGCACCGGTAATTACATCTGTTAGACGCTAGATAGAAGGCGAGTTCCGTCTTGACGTTGAGGGTTTCATTTCGTAACAATCGAAAAAATTAGAATAATAAATTCAGGCACTCAGAAAAGAAATTTGTTGGATTGAGCAAAAGTCGCGGTGCGTTCGAAGCTGTTATTTGTTTGGTACAAATAAAGCACTGTTTTGTTAAACGATTATTTGATTAACTTTATGCAACATTTTTCGATTGAAATCAACATTTTTGTTGTACCAACCAAATGGACCTTTGTACGTTTGTCACAGCGCATTTGCTTAAGATAGTTCTGCCATTTGTCGTTCATTTTGCACAATTTCGAGAAAAATGAAATAAAATTGCAAATACTTCTCAATGGAATAAAAATCTGAAAAAATGCATGCATATTAAAGGTGATGAAAAGATTGATTTCGCATAATAATAAGTCCACAATGTTATTAACAAATTAATCAAAAAATTAATTGTCTAACGAAATTAATATTTTCAGTACCTCTGACACGCATGAAGTTTTTCGGATTTTTATACCATCGACAAGTATTTGCAACATTATCTCATTAGTCTCGAACTTATCCGAAACGAACACCAAACGACAGAACCATCTTCAATCACCCATTTCCCTTTCCCAGTGTACCGGATCGTTCCCATAAAATTAAAAAACTAATACTCAGCAATTGATACATGAAATCCGAAGCCTAATGAAATCACTTCGACTGCATCGCGCTGCTTAGGCCTCGACGAAAAAAACAAAAACAAAATGATCAACAAGAACGACAGAGAAACTTTCTCCGATCCAACATGACGTCGGGTAATGAAGCAAAAAAAAAAGCTAAAAAAAACCTAAAAAAAAATCCCCCGAGCTCAAAGCCTACAACGAAAGGTACATTTCCACCCGGGCTCTATATTGCATAATACGCGGAAGCGGCATCGTTACGGCCTCGTTAACGTGTCGCTCCCTTGGCCCCGCGCCGAATGAGATCTTCGACGGTAAAAATATTAATAATTATGTTAATATCCTATAATAAGGTACGCCCGACCGAAGGAAGGTATCTTCCGTGCCGAGGGTGAAAAGAGCTCGCGGGAGGGGCTGGGGGGGTGGGTCGACGAGAGCGGCCGGATGGGGGTGGCTCCTCGACATAAGAATATCTTCTGAGATGCCGTTCGGCGGGGGGGGGACGTTAGCCCGCGCGAGGCCGCCAGAAGCGAGGGGGTGAACGCGAATTTTTATCAATATCTCGCGTGCTGCGCCTGCGCACCGACCGCGTATATAACCGTGCCGTTCGTTCGCTCGTTCCTTCGTTTCCTTTTTTTTTTCTTCCTCTCTTACAGCACGAGAAGAAACGGCTGCATCCCTTCCCGGCCTTTCGAAACCCCTCGAGGAGAGCGCGATACACACACGCTGAATTCTCGGGCGGGTATTCGCCTGTGACGACGGAACTCTCGCTCGTGTGTGGCCCAAGAGGGGGGGTGGGGCGGGGGGGGGGGGGGGGGGGGGGGGGGGGGTGGAGAGGGATGCTGTGTGATCTCATGTGTGTCGGAGATCTAATGAGTATGTGCTCCGGGAAGCGGGAAGGTAGCGCTTCTCGGTGTGTCGGTAAAAAGGATCCTGCGCTCCTCTCGTCGGGCATTCCCGTTCGGCTCGCGCACGATGGAGACAGAGAGAAGTCTTTGGAAGCACACGCGTAGGGGGAAAAGACGCGGGCGTGTGTGGGTGCGCATGTCGGACGGGAGCGGCGTGTGGGTGTAAGCACGAGGGCGTCTAAGGACCCCCAGGACAAAATGGAGCTCGCTTATACTCCGTTCTGCAAAGTGTATCCTTTTCCAGGCTCTCTCCGGTAAAACCCCGGGCCACTTCTCCGACGTTGTGTCGTTATATCGCGTGCATGTCTCTATGTATGTATATGGCGTGGCATGGTTTTTTCATTTTTTTTTTTTTTTTTTTTTGTAGGTACGTGGGCGGTATTTTATATCGTGGATACAATGTAAGGGATCCTGCGGGATGCTCGGTGCGGCGGGATAATTGCCGCTGGAAACGTCTCGGGTCAGCTCGAGGAAAATCCTCGAACGGAGCGGAGCTCGCTTGGGAGACTCGTGGAGCAGCTTTTTATGCTTGGCTGTGGCTGGGGTATTATTAAATATGCTTCGCGATGTTTATTAAAGGGTTACAAGGAGAGTTTTCTAGTTTGGAAGTCAAAATCACGAGTGTTGTACAGCGATGAAGTTTTTTTTTTTTTAGATTTTAAACATTTTTTCTTCATGTGGATTCCGAGATACACGAGCTTGAAGCTGTGGCAATTCGGATGAGTCGCATGTGGCGCTGCGTGAATAGCAATATTCTTTTTTTTAAATATGTATTTCTAGACTGGTTTATTGGAATTTTTTCAAAAATAATATTACATTATCGGGGACGCGTTAGAAAAATAAAATCGAGCTGTACCCGTAGATTTTTTAAGATATTACGAGTCGGAAGAGTTTCGAACCTTAAGCTTCGACCATTGCTAGCAACATGCCATGCAATATTATTCTTAGGGAGATTATTTTAATGATTGTTTGTGAAAGTCGATAACCGCGAAAAGGTGGATTCGATTCGAAGTATATGCAAAATAGATTATATTAATTTAATTTAATTTTTTTACGGTAGAAAATGGGTTGTAAGAGAGAGCGGGGCAAAATGGAATATTTGAGACGGAACTTTTTATTTTGGCTGCGCGAAAGAATCGCCAAAAATGGTCCTCTACACGTAGCTATATATTCTACATATATTCTACATATTTTGTGTAGGCTCGGTATATATTTTTTTTATTTTATCTTATTTTTTTCAAAAGAAACAGCGACTCTGCATTTCGTCGATGAATTTGCGTAAGTGAATAAATTTAAATATTTTTAATGCAAAAATGTATCTCCTTTTATAATTTCCTTTTTTGTCTTTGAGCTTTCATCTCCGGATGGCTGACGGGCCACGCAGCGAGGGGATGGAACGTCGCGGCGAAGAACGGTATAGAAGAGAATCGCGGAACATTGGCCAGCGTCATTTTCTTTAAATGATTGCTCGTAAAATTCGATAACCGCGAAGTATCTTCAATTCGAGGTAAATGCGAAATTAATTTTATTAATTTTGTTTTTATTGCGTTAAAAAAAGATGATACCGACTACAAGGTAGGGCAGGGTGAAACGGAACATTTCAGACGAGCCTTTTCATTTGCGCTCCACGAAAAGAAAATTCTACAAAAATCGTCCTCTGCGCATAATTTTACATCGTCCATATATCGTGCAGTAAAATGCATGCTCGTTATCTATTTTATTTTCTTATCATTTTTTTTCATACGAAACAGCGATTGGGCAATTTCTCGATAAGTTCGCCTAAATAAATAGATTTAAATAGGTCTAATGTTATGTTTAAAAAATATAATTTCTTTTTTTACTTTGAGCTTTCATTTCGATAAATTCGCATAAATAAATAAATTCAAATATGTCTAATGGAATATTTTTTAATGCAATATTTTTTTCTTTTTATACTTTGAGCTTTCATCTCCAGACGGATTTTGCTCGCGGGCCTCGCGGCGAGGGGATTGAGCGCGGAGAGTCGCGACGAAGATAATAGCGGAGTATTCGTCAGCGGGGCGTTCGGGGGGGAAAAAATAACGCGTGGAATACAGTTATGGCCGCGGGATGTTTTGCAGCGCGAAATACCCTCCATTACGCGAGTGAGGACGTCGCTATATGTACAAAAGATTATTTTTCATTTCGCCCATTTCGCGAACTCGCGAGAGTCGGAGCGCCAGCGCGAGAAAGCCACTAAGTCTGGCGGTGCGTCTGCCGATGCGGCCTCGCGCCTGCCGGCGAAGAAACGTAGATGGAAGGAACGGGGAATGTTTTTTTTGTTTTTTTTTTTTTTTGAGAAATTATGGAAAATTAGCCGCGCGACGTTCTGGCTTCGTTATACCGCTCGAGTCTACGCCGGCAGAGTGAGCGAAAGAGAAGTGAAAAAAAAAAAAAAAATGAAACGAGGCGAAAAAGCGTTGCCATAAATCGCTCGAGAATACGGGATGAGCCGTGAGACGGAGCGAGGGAGTTAAGAAAGCACCCTCGGCGCGGACAAACGAGTCTCAGTCTTCTTCGTGACACTTTTAATTCGCGCAATATAAAAAAGTCAGCGGCAAGCATTGTATTTTTTTCTTTTTTTTTTTTTGTTGCTCCTCGAGTGTTGCATTAATTAAAACGATTATTGGACGACCCTCGTTGTCGCCAATTAGGCGAGAAAACGTTTTGGCCACTTTGTAAGCCATCTGTCATGTTTCTGGCTCGCCTGAACAATTTATTTATATATTTATATATTTATATATTTATATATTTATATATTTATATATTTATATATTTATATATTTATATATTTATATATTTATATATTTATATATTTATATATTTATATATTTATATATTTATATATTTTTTTTTTGTATTTTATTTCCGTTGCTCAAACACTGCCACGATCACGCGAGCGCGAATTCCGATGCCATGATTTACGTGCGATAGCGCACGGGCAATTAATCGCGCACTTCCGAGAACAGCCGGAGCGATAAAAGAGCCCGAGATCTTACGGAGTGTTCCACTTTACATAATACTCGTTTTCGGGACGTAGAAAATTTTGTTCCTGGGACTCACCGCGTCGATGTGGGCCAGGTGAGTGACTGACTTGGCTAACTGAAAAATTTCGCGTTCGATCCACGCACGCCGAACACCATCGACGGGGGGGGTACAGATGCTGGTCCATGGAAATAATATTAAAAAAAAACAGCCCCGACCCAGCGCGCGGGCTAGAGACTCGGGGGGCCCCCTCGACGTTGATGAAAAAACGGTCTCCCTCCTGCCCGGTGTCGGGAAAAACCCTTGTATAAAAAAAGCCCCGAAGGGGGTCAGGTCTACCTATGCGCGGGCTGGAGCTAGCGAGGGGCTCGACGGACGAACAAAGTTCCGAGATAAGTTCGGCCGTATTGGGTAAAAATAAAAATTCGTCCGACTAGCGTAAACAAAAAATATTATTGACGAAAAATTGAAAAAAAAAATGCTATAAATTATTTTCACGAAAAGCTGTTACTAGCAATTCCGAGAGAAATTTAATGACTTCATAAATCGATGATTTTTCTATTTGCAATCAAATTACTGATGCAAAATTAAAGAAAACGTATTGTTTACATTATATTAACGCGAAAAGGTTAGTGGCAATTTCGAGGATAGATTAGTGGCTTTATAAATCTATGATTTTTCTATGTGCAAAAAAATTACTGACGAGAAATTAAAGAGAACAAATTGTTTAAATTATTTTTAAGCGAAACGTTTAGTAGCAATTTCGAGGATAGATTGGTGGCTTTATAAATCGATGATTTTTCTATGTTTAAAAAAATTACTGACAAGCAATTAAAGAAAAAAACATGCTTTCAATTATTTTTACGGAAAGCTGTTCGTAGCAGTTTCGAAGGTAGCTTAATGGCTTTATAGATCGATTATTTCCCCATGTGTAAAAAAAAGTAAACTTAAAAAATTGTTAAAATTATTTTTGCGCGAAATTGTTAGTGGAAGTTTCGAGGATAGGTTCCTGTTTTTGTGAATCGTTGATTTTTCTAGGCGTAAAAAAAAATTAATAGAACCGCTCCTACCCCTCGCTAGAGGCTGGCTCGTGGGGTAGAGAACCGAGGGTACGCGCGCGTGCCCCACAAGCGTTTTTTATTCTCCGGGCCGACCCCACAGAAAACGCTCATCGGGGTACACCGTTAGCGGTGGCCTGGTCGGGTTCGCCTCGGTTTCCACAGTCGTTGCCAGCCGAGCTAGGAAACATCGGATCCCTCTCGCAGAGCCCGCACTAGTCCGTCATCAAACACTCGTTATTCCTGTCCAGCCCGGATTACCCGATATTCCCGTTTTTTTTTCTATTTTTTTTTTTTTTTTACTCCTGACTCGCTGCTATTTTTCCACAGGCGCATCGCTCGGGAGGGTGCACGGAGAGCATAGCTTGTAGAACTCCGGAGCCTACAAGAATCCCCCGAAAAAAGGAAAAAAACGGCGCGCGGTCTCGTTTCGGCTATCTAAGTGTATCACGAAGGATTACAAGGTTATCCCGTGCCCAAAAAGTGACCGCGGCCCACGTTCACGTGAAATCCTCTCACAGACGATAGAGAAAAAAAAAAATGTCCACTCATTGGGAAACGCGGGAGCTGCGCTCGACGGCTATCTCCCCCTAAAAAATCGGACACTTATAATTCGAGATATTAATCATAAGTCTGGGGAGGATCCGAAAAAAAGCGTATCGCTTCGAACGCTCGAGTGATCGTGTGAGGTACATTTTTCACGATTAAAATACTGGTTCGACTATACAAACTCAGCGCCAATGAGCGCCGAAGCAGGTGACCGGTATTAATGTACGGCTAGGAATTTGTTCATATGGCTTTAAACACATTTTTAAATTCAGTTAAAAATTAAAAAACATTTCCTAATTTTAAATTAATTTTTTAAATAGAAGCTTTTTTTATCGACGTCATGTTCTTTTGTTTGCATAGTCAAAAATATGTATGCTTGACGAAGCTTTCAGCACAGATCCGCGCCGAATATCGCGACTCTTACTTTACTTTACGACCTATTTTTTTAATGATTGAAATTGATAAAAAAACAGTTTTTTTAAATCCAAATTGTCGTGTTTTTTGTTGATGGACTCCAAAATATGTATGCTTCGTAAAACTTCAAGCACACACCGGCGATGAATATGGCGAGCCTTACTTTATTTTTACTTTACTTTACGACTTACTTTTCGATTAAAGAAATTAATTGTTTCAAAGTTTTTTTTCTCCTAATTATCATATGTTTTTTTGTTTATCTATTCCAAAATATGTATGCTTGGCAAAGCTTTGAGCGCACACCGGCGACGAATATTGCGACTCTAAAAGGTTTACTTTTTTCAAGCGGTGAAATGAATTGAAAACGAATTTAATTACAATTAATTTAAAAACAGAGCGTTTTTTAAACTCCAAATTGTCATATGTTATTTTGTTTATGTATTCCAAAGTATGTATGCTTGGCAAAGCTTTGAGCACACACCGGCGACGAATATTGCGAATCTAAAAGGCTTAACTTATAACGAGCACGTGAAAAGAGAATTTTCCGAGGCCGGCATGATCCTTTTGTGCGACAAAGGCAAGAGCAGCAGCAGCAGCAGCGCTAGCGGCAGCGTTAGGACAAGAGGGCCTGCCTCTGAAAAATGATCGGCTCAACGCGGATATAAGGAGTGAGACAGACACGCAGACAGAAGGAGAGAGCGACAGAGAGAGCGAGGAAGGGAGAGAGGGCGAGTTCCTTGCCCCAGGAACGGTTCCCGGCACGTCGCGAGAGCCATGCGAAGCACAGAAGAGACCGTCGAAGCACACCGATCGGTTTCGGGGATTTTTTTGCGAAATAACGGCGCTCGTTCGAGTGAGCCGATGAGGAAGAATAAAAAAAAAACGAAAAAAAACGATAGAAAAAAAATGGGAAACATCTGTCGATACTCGATGCCTATCGAGCGTTTCCACGTTCTCCTCGTCCAACGTAATCGACGTATCGCTTCCCTCTCTCTCCCTTCTAAGCTCATCATCTCTCGTTCCTTCCCATTCACGCGTGGACCTACGAAAAAAAAAAAAAAAAATGTTATAATGATAATAAGCGACGAGAATTTCATCCGACAAGGAATAACGACTGAGGACGACAAAAAAAAGTGTATTAGTTCCGGTTCGAGTGGGGAAGGGGAGTATAAAAGAGGCGTCCAGCTTGTACCGACTATCACCCTCGCGCTCCCGGTTCCCGATGGAGACTATAAAGTTTAAACCGGGTGTTTTTCCATAAATTCTAATTTATCGCCCACGGAAAATTCGATCCGCTCTAATCCGAGACATCGATGCTCGTCTACGTATATATTATGCTTATATTTATACAAACTGCGGAGAAGAAAGCTCGATTACTCGCGGCGCTTATCTCGTCCCGCGATGTTCGGAGAGAGCGACACACTTGGGCCGATCGCGAGGCGGCTGTAATAAATCTCATTAGAGCCCGCACCTGGATACACACGTGACTCGACGCGGATGTCATCGATCGACAGACGGATGGACGGTCTTCGAATTCTGTGTAAATTAAACTGAATGGGTTGTCGATAAATCCGGAGAAATAAATTGAACTGACTAATGAATTTTCAGAATTAGAAGCTACAAATTATTCCAAGTACTCGATATTTTATCAAAAATGAAACTCAATGCCTCGTCGATAAATCCAAGAAAATAAATATAATTGCTTAAGTAATTTTCGAAATTAGAAACCACACTTTTGAAATACTCGACATTTTATCAAAAATCAGCTTCAATACTTTGTTGGTAAATCCCGAGAATTAGATTGAATTGCTTAATGACGTTTCAGAATTAGAAGCCACACATTCAAAGTACTCAATATTTTCTCAAGAATAAAATTCAATATATTGTTGATAAATCCAAATAAATAGATTGAAAAGAAATAGATTGAACTGCCTAATGAATTTTCGGAATTAGAAGCCACCAAATTCGAGGTATTCGATATTTTCTCAAAAACGAATATAAACGGCTGGTCGATAAATCCGCGAAATAAATTGAATTGAATGTTAAGAATAAAAACCCACAAATCAGAGTCACGAAGTGCAAGATCTTGCGGCTTGTGTGACCTCGTTGTCAGTGAAACTTTCGTGGAATTAGTTCCCCGATTGTGGTGGTAATGTGTTCCGGCTCTAATTTCCATACACGACCAGCACGAGCGACTTGCCTCTCGCCCGGTTAGCACACGTATCTCTTTTTTCTCCGTCTCCATTTCCCCCGTCTATATTTCGGTCTATATCTCTCTCCCGCTCTCCACGGATTAGATCTCGTTCATTGTCTAGTTTTTTTTTTGTCGCCTCTCATGAGCCGTTTTTTTCTTAACGTTCTGTTAGCCAGGCCAATTTTCGGGTGTGCAAACACGGGCATTGTCGGCCGCACGCGTCCTCGCGCCACCGATTTGCGTGTGCCGGTGGGTTGTTGTATATATGTTTTTTTTTAATGCAAGGGAACAGAAAGGCATTGCAGCATCCGCATTGGCCAACCCCTTTCACCGCGCAGCGGGATTTAAATACAGCGACCTTTCGTTAAGGTTTTTTTGCTGATTTTTTTTTGTTGTTTTTTTTTTCATCGCGCTTTCTCTCGCCGAGAGGGCAACCCCTTGTTTGGTCCGCCGCGCCCACATAATTACCGGGTGGCGGTGGAAAGTAACGGGCAAAAAACTGCGAGCCTCCAGTGCGGCGCAGGGAAATGTCGGAGACGGTGAAAAAAAATCCGGGTGAAAGCGAAGGGTGAAGGGGGAAGCGAGAGGGGGGGACGAAGAAAAAAGCGATATCGCAATTAGACAGCCACGATCCAACAAATCGAGGGTCTCTGTTCTCGGCTCGCGGCGAGGGTTAAGGGTGCCCTGTCCCTCGAGCGGCGAATTCGACGCTCTAGGGACGAATCGAAAGGGTGGAAGGGATGGGTGCGTACCCCTCTCGTGAAACAACCGGGCTTGATCCGATCGGCGTTTTTTTCCTCCGCGCTTATCCAAACTCGCGTTTTTTTTACACGCTGAAAGTAGTTTAATGTAGAGACGGGCAGTAATTAGGGCGCGCGGGGACTTCTCGCGGGCACGACCGAGATAATTTGTAACGAAGCTGTTATTAGAAGTTCGTTAAATACCGCGGTAATTTCTCGAGTCTCTTGCATCTTGAATTGTTTATTATCAACGAGATTTTTTTTTATGAATTTTTGTTCGCGCTTTTCTGAACTCTTAATTTTTTTAAAGTGTTTTTTTGTATAGATCGATGCAGAGGCCAAACAGTTAATATTTCGAGCTGCAGCTTCGCTAGATAAGCTGCTTTCTTTAGATGCTGCAATGCCCGGTCCACGGAAGCCATTTGCAAAGTTAAGAAGAAATAAAAAGAAAACTGAGACAAGCTGTTTGGATAAACGAAGAGCGCTTGCGATATCGCAATTAAACCTCCGCGGCGAACAAATTGGGGGTTGAATTTTTTTTTTTAGGCTGACTGCGTTTGCGGGGAGAGGAGGGAGGTTTGCGTGCTCCGATGCCACGAGCACGCTGGGGTGTTCCAAAGGGTACCCCGTCCCGTCGTCGTTCTGCTGCGAGAGGAAAAAAAATCCATAAGGGTCTCTCTCACAGCTCGAAAGTAGGGGCTGTTGCCGCTACTGCTGCTGCTGCTGCTGCTGGTCGTTGGAAACGAGGAACGAGGGGTTGTGAAATGGCCGAGGGACGGCGGCTCCGTCGAGGCCACCACGGGTAGAATCAGTTTTTTAAACAAAATTCTCCGAGACATTCCGGACACCATGGTAAACATGGCCGGAGTTGTTTCAACCCTAAAAGCTCAGAACTATCCCAGAAACCTGCCGAAATATAAAGTTCGGTAAATAGACGGCAGTTGCGAGGGAAATTGTAATTTTCATCTATGGGGGTTTCTTTTAAACGCATTTCGTAGCGACCTTCAATTCTCTTAAGTCAAGTATTATATTAACACTATATTAAAATTGGTATGGAATTTAATATACCGGACTTTCAATTTTTATGCAAAAACTGGTATATTAAATTTTATGTAAAATGGTGATGAAAAATTAATGATCATCATATTAAAAACATTGGGAATAAAAAATTAATTAATAATTTAATAATTAATAATAATAATAAATCATTTACTTTAATATCAATGAAAGTGTATATTAATTTTTCATCATAATGATGCGCATTAAGTTGAATGTACCAGTTTTTGCAAGAAAAATTAAAATTAAATTTACAATTTTTCTTTACAGCGAAATATTTTTAATTGTTTTGGACTCACCGAATCGACTTTCCTCGTTGATCGCTCCATCCAGAGTCGTCCGAAGAGTAGACGAGAACTCGACGCCGCGACGAGGCCGTGGCGTTGAATTTTTTCTGTAAGTTGCAAAGGATCGAATCATAAATATGAAAATATAACATTAAAAGGAGCGAGCGCTTTATGCGACGAGTAACAGAGCGGTCTCGCAGTAACAAGGACATTACCGTCGAGCCAGCATTTTTCCGCGGCTAGCGATTAAAAATTTATACCTCATACAGTCTGCATTTATAATGCTAAGAAAAAGAAGTAAAAATAAACGAGAGGAAAAAAATCCATATAGAGCGGAGCGAGAAGCCGCGCCCATCATATATAATAGACGTTCTCCACCCTTTCCGCCCACTTTCTCGCGCTTTCTCCCTCGCTACATTCTCCCGTCTCTCCAGGCCAGCCGAACGCCCCTGCCCTGTACTCTCAATCAATATTTAAAGAATTGCGCCTTAATAACGTTCGCGCTCGCGTAATAGTCGGACTTTCGTACTCGTCCCATCTGACCACGGCGCTCGGAATTACCAGCCCGAAACTTCTTCGATAATATCTTGCACGCGATTCTTTTTGTTTAAAAAATTGTTTATCAACTACCAATAATCTCTCATCGACCATCGAATAATCGGAGCTCGCGCGCAGCGATAAAATTACTCGAAAAATATGCTCGAACGTAAAGTTACCGACGCACAGAGCAGCGGTCGGTAACTCAGATCTCAGCCGTACCCGACGATCGACGGAAATCAGGCGTGTGAATGGGAGAGTTCGGATATCGGAGTTCGGTTAACGAAACTTTTATTTAACTCTCGTTTTTTTTAATAACGATTTATATATCTAAGCGTCTCTCTCTCTCTCTCTCTCTCTCTCTCTCTCTCTCTCTCTCTCTCTCTCTCTCTCTCTCTCGTGATAAATTATGTATATAAAATCGCTCGGACGCAACGCAATAATAATCGTAACAGTCGAATTATCAGAGCGTGAAATAATGTGCAGGTATAAAAAACCCCCTTCTTATTGTAGCTCATTTATAATTATGTAAACGCCAATAAGCTACGATTTCTATAGCCTTATATATATATATATATAAATATATATATCGCATAATATATCAAATATTGCATAATAATTTCCTTAGATAAGTCGCCTAATAATTTGCGGACTTATAAATACCTAGTAGGACTCCCTGAGTAACAATATCCGGAAGACTCGCGCCGCACTGAGCCTCCACATACGGATCGCACTTGAAGGTCATCACCGGATGATGACCTAACGTAGGGCAGTGATTAAAAATCCGACCTTCCCCACTCGCGTCCGTCTCTCGAACGATTCTGAAACACAAAAAAAATTTCTAGATTTTCTTGTTCCCCAAAGATCCAACGCCACCCGACTCAAACCTTTTTCTCGTCATGTCAGGCTGGCGAGCTCCTTCGATTCCCAGAAACTCCAACACCTGCCTCTTCGTACTCTCCAGTCTCAGCATTTTTTGGACGTAATGCTCCAGAGCCACTCGCCTCTGCTCCAGTACCTTCGGATGCGAGTTTCTCACTCTCTTGGGCGGAAACGGAGCTGTGTCGCACTCTTTTTTCAACTGGAAAAATAAATTCGCTTCGTGTTAATTTTGCTGGAAATCTAGAATCCTTTTTTTCCGATTTTTTTTCGAAATTTTTTTATTGTTTTTTAATTCGTAAAATTGGATGGAAACGAATTACCATGCGATGGAGAGCATTGAATTCGCTGTATCTACGATTGATCGAGTATTTCGTTTGTCCTATCGTGTCTCTGACTTCGACGGTGTAAACGTAGAAACGCTTGCCGTGGGTGACCTCGGCGAGGCGATAACCGCTAATGGAGACCTGATAGGTCTCATCGTCTTTGGTGTACTCGGTCTCCGACAGCTCACAGTTCAACGTCATCGCGTTGCTGACCGGCTGCGATGACGCCTCATCGATTGTCGACGGAAAAAAGCGCGCGCGAGTTTTTGGTACAAACAAAATTCGAGGTGAGCGAACGTTGGATGTTCCGCCGAAGCCGCCTACGCGTTAACGTTGGGCCGTTACGCTCGGATGTTCCCGCGAGCTTTCATTCGCCTTTTCGTTCGACGATGATCTTCGATGAAGTTAACGCGGAGTCATCGGAAACTCGCGTACTTCGCGTTCGTTTAATTACGAAAATTTATTCAAAAAGGCAACGACGCGGATTCATTAACTGCTTTATCTGCATTTGCGGCGATGCCCGTCGATGCGCGACTTGATAATAACAAAGTGAACGTAAACATGGCGACAAGTAACGCCGCGAGCGGTAAATCGGTAAACTATGTCGACCGATCTTTCTCGAAAGGTATTGGAAAAATGCGAGCGCCGTTCCCGATCGTTTTCAAAAAACTTATTCAAGAAGGCAAAGACGCGGATTGATTAAATTACTCTATCTGCATTTGCTTCGATGCCCGTCGATGCGCAACTGGAATAACAAAGGGAACATAAACTCGGCGACAAGTAACGGCGCGGGCGGAAATTCTGTGAATTATGTCGGCCGAACTGTCCGAAGGGTGTCGGAAAATCGCGAGCGCCGTTAGCCATGTTACATATGGGGGAGGGCGGTTCGATGGGGGAGAGAAAAAACCGTTACGCCAATTCCGGCGTTTGATACTTTGGAGCCGTACTTTGATATTCGAGCGTTTCGTTGCTCGAAGCTTTTGCTGTGCGATGCTAAAAGGCGTCTCAACAATGAAATGTTATCTATTGCAGGGTGGATGGGAAATTTGCAGGATTTGAATGATAAATGAAATTACGGAAATTGGTCGGTTTGCATCACTCTCTGCAATGCGAAATAGTATCGGGAATCCTCGCGATTGGGATTATCATCGATGCCGGCGCGGCTTAAAAGGTTCAGAAAAAGACGCTCGAGTCCTTTTCACACACGAACACTTATCCGTTAAAAACGATTTTAAAAAAACTGAAAAAAAAACTTGAAAACGAAACCCGCCTGATGCGCGCCTCTCAAGCGATCCCGACGAACTGCAACGGACGCGAACGAACACCGAACTCTCGCGAGTCATCCCGGAGAAACCCGAAGTTCGAGGGACGAGTCCGAAGTGCGGCGGCGGCAAAAAAACCGTTACTCTGTTTCCGGTAATCTGATGCTCTCAAGCCTACTTTGATACTACTGCTACTTTGAAATTAGAGCTTTTGGCTGCCGAAGCTTTTGCTGCGTGATGCTACAAGGAGTCTCAACAATAAAATATCATCCGTTGCAAGGTGGATGGGAAGTTTGTGGGATGGGAATGATAAATTAAACGAGCAGTTGGTGCGTACGCAATTTGGGCGTTTTGCGTCGGCATAACAAGATCGCGCATGCGCACGGTCGTTTTCTGATACGAATTCTTACCAAATAAGGAGCATGCACATGCGCACCCACGTTATAATAACGTAAAATGCCAAATTGAAAATACCTCAGTGCGAAATAACAGCTGAACTTCACGTCGCAATTACGATTGTCGTCGATGCGGGTGCGGTATTGAAACTCGAGAAATGATTTATCTCGCGAAAAACGAATGTAAAAAAAAAACTGAAAGACGAGCTCCATCAGCTGTGCGCGTCTCATGCGATCCCCACGAATTGCAACGGACGAACACTGCCGAACGCCGAATTTTCACGAAACAATCGCGAGTCTCACCGGAGAAACTCGAAGTTCGCGGGACTCGCACGAAGTGCGGCGGCGGCGAGCGACGAGAGAAAAATCTTAGGAATCCTTTAAAGTTTACTTCAAACAGCCGCCAGTCGAACAAAGAGCGCTGAGGTAGCTCCGACTTTCGAGCCACCCACCAAGTGACGTAGGGCTGCCATATTTTTTATATGGGGCCTGCCAGGGGGTCAAACGAATTACTACTGGGGGTTCGGAGGTGGCGAAATGTTTCGTGATAATTAAATGGTGCGCATGATAAACAAATTTTTCCAAGACAAACAATAAACACGTCTCGAACGTCAGTTACGATTATTCATTAACGGTTGGATCGTATTAGTTCGCCGCTCACCGCATTCGCGATATCGCGACGTTACATTTTTTTTTTCTCAGTTTTTTTTCTCAACACGCAAAATAGCCTTTTAGTGTGCATTACGTTTTACGTCACACGCGATACGAAAGAAAAAAAAATAGAAGCAAATCATGATGAAGTGCATTGTCGCGGATAAGGTTATATTAATCCGAATAATAGTCGAGTGATAGGAAAAAAAATTCTATCGAGGTGAATTAACAGTGTGATCGCAGGCGAATATTAAACCTCGTTACTACCACAAATCTCCCCCCCCCCCCCCCGATTAGACGTATTTTCATTGCTGTGATTCGCGTATACGAGCCTCGGCTCGGCGGGGGCTTTTCACCTTCTCTCCTACCGCCTTCCCTCTTTATATACACACACGTATATTTCGCCCAAAAGTCCACGCGCGATTGTCGCGAGGGGCCCTACGCCCCATTAGCACTATTTTTACTATGTACAAAAAGCGGGTGCAATCGCCTCTCGCACGTACGTCCGCTAACACGTCCGATCCAACGGCGGCCAGCGTGATCGTGAACTCTCCGCGCGTATTTTTATCACGGTACTTTTAAATACCTTTGCAAACTTTAACGTTACGTAATTTTCCATGTTGCCGAGTCTATCTGTGTACACCCCGCGCACGATCGCGAGTACAATCGTGTCCGCTCACCTTTCGCCGCTCGATCGCCGAGTCAATCGCGAATAACTTTTTTTTCTCGCTCGTCCGTTCGATATTTTTTTTTTCGTCCCGAATTGCGCGTTTTTTCGGCCTTTTTTCCACGCGATTGGTCACGCCGAATCCTTATCAGCCGCACGTAAATCGTCGGAGCATGTAGGCGGGCGTTTGTAAACAATGTTATCAGTGATTAGTGTCGGCTCCGTAATACTCTACGCGCTGTCCAACTCTAGATTGCGGCCAATGGGAGACATTTTTTTTTCTATGAGAAATTTATTTTCTGTGCGCAAAGTTACACATTGACTCTTTTAAATCGAAACCCACGAAAAACAAAGGGATGTTTTGCGCGCGTTGAGATAAGAGCGTGCTTAAGGCGTCACAATATTATGTTCGAGCATTTAGGAGTTCACGCACGTACCGCGATAGTCATCGCCGTTATCTCTGTTCATAAATTGTGCACATCTTTTTCTTTTTCTTTAAAAATCAATGAATTTTTCAGCGAGTATACTATTGCGTAATGCAGCAGCGCATTACAGAGCTGGTAAACGGCCGCAACAATAATGGCTGAGGTTTCGTCGAAGAACCGTGGCGAAGGACCGCCGCATCAACTAGGCGTCATGTCTAATCCCACTCCCCGCTACGGCCTTCCTCCGCCCGACATCATGCCAAAGGGTTTGGCAAACAACGGTAATGAAATTCTTTTATTTTTAACTACTGTCTCATGCAAAATTTTTGTGCAAGCATTTCAATGGAACAATCGCGTTGCCTATTATTAGACAAATGTCTCGTCCTGCTTGCGTCTTGTTTATTTATTAATTTATGACCAAATATACATTTATTTATTATTTATTTATTGTTTATTTAGTTTTATTTATTTTTTTATTTAATCGCAGTTATAGACTCCGAGTTCGACAAGCAATTTAAGAATAGGCGGTACCTCCACATGCTCATGTGAAATCCAATTAAGTTACTACGATGCAGATTTTATAAGTGTTACACTTCCTTTTCTGTAAATTTGAATAATAATAATAATTTGATAAATCGATTTTTTTCATTTCTTTCTGTGTTACTGTTACTTGGACGAGGAGTTCAAATAAAATGTTTTAGCCACATTAGTGTTCATACCCTTAGGGCTCATCAGGAGCCTAATGTAATTTAACATGTTGTCACAATTTATTATTTTTCTTTACTGTGTATGGTTTTAACAATTTTTCTATTAATTAAATCTGAATCTAAATGTCAATAAATTCGTCAATAATTCTTTGATTTCGTTTGTTGCAGGGGTAGGAGCGAGACTTCGTCAGCTGGAAACACTGTTCACCAGTGGTCCTGTCCAGGGAGGTCGGGTGGGCCACACGTTTTCTATCGAAACGCTCATCGACATTCTGTTGATTCTGTATGACGAATGTTGCAACTCTTCTTTGCGACGCGAAAAAACCGTTTCCGATTTCATTGAGTTTGGTAGGTAATGCTTGTTATAAAAAAAAAAAAAAAAACTAAGAAAAAAACAATAATAATGCATCCAGATAGTACCTTCGGACGCTAATCGCACGTGTTAATTTATGATTTGCAGTGAAGCCCGTGGCGACGTGCATAAAGAGTCTACAATTAGCCCGCGAAGATTTCGAAATAGTCAAGGTGATCGGTAGAGGAGCTTTTGGTGAGGTCTGCGTCGTCAAGATGCGAGGCTCGGACAAGGTATTCGCGATGAAGATCCTGAATAAGTGGGAAATGCTCAAACGGGCTGAGACCGCTTGCTTCAGGGAGGAACGAGACGTGCTGGTGTACGGAGATCGTAGATGGATAACGAATCTTCACTATGCCTTTCAGGATGACAATAATCTGGTGCGTTAGCGGTTTGAAAAGAAGAAAATGCTAAGAAAGATGCTTTATCACTCAAACACGATTAATGAATCATCGTGCATCGATGTTTAATCGTTTCAGTATCTGGTAATGGATTACTATTGCGGCGGGGATTTGCTAACGCTTCTCAGCAAGTTCGAGGACAGACTTCCGGAGGACATGGCCCGTTTCTACATAGCGGAAATGGTCCTTGCCATCGGATCGATACACGATTTGCGTTACGTACACCGGGATATAAAGCCTGACAATGTATTGCTCGACGCTCACGGTCACATTAGATTAGCGGACTTTGGCTCGTGTCTTAGACTGTTCGAGGACGGCACCGTGCAGAGTAACGTGGCGGTCGGCACGCCCGATTACATATCGCCGGAAATACTCCGAGCGATGGAAGACGGGCAGGGCAGATATGGACCGGAATGCGACTGGTGGTCCCTCGGGGTATGCATGTACGAGATGCTCTACGGGGAAACACCCTTCTACGCTGAATCTCTAGTCGAAACTTATGGAAGAATCATGAATCATAAGGTGATTGAAAAAAAAAAAATGTCTTCTTTTTCTCCGCGGGAAATCGTTAGTCTTACACTCGAAAAAAATGTATCTTTTGTTGCAGAATTGTTTTGACTTCCCCACGGAAGACATTTACAATGTTTCTGAGGAGGCCAAGGATCTTATGAGAAAATTGATATGCAGCTCGGAAATGAGATTGGGACAAAATGGAATTGACGACTTCAAAGTGAGTGAATTTGCAGTAATACCAGAACGTTTGCGCGCAACGAAGAAAAACTTCAATTTTATCGCAAGGAGCGTCAACCTTATTAATCTATTAATCTTTTACAGAAACATCCGTGGTTTGAAGGCGTAAACTGGGACACCCTCAGGGACGGTACAGCGCCGTATATTCCCGAGGTATCCTCACCGACCGACACATCGAATTTCGACGTCGACGACACGGACGTTCGTAGCTCGGATGCCGTTCCGCCCGCTGCTAATTCAGCGTTTTCGGCACTTCATTTACCCTTCGTGGGGTTTAGTTTTACACAGGGAAGGTAAGCACGTTCCTACGATAAAATTTAAAGCCTCGTACACCTCGCTGTGTGTTATTAACATCTGCAAATTCATCGACAGCTGTATATCGGATCTGGGCTCGTTGCCGGTGATGCTTCAAAAGGACAAGCGTACGACGATGCTCGAGGAGGAAAACGCACGATTGCTGCAAACGATAGCGGATCTGAAGAATCAAGTGGGTGTCGGTAACGCGTCGCCGACCATCTCGCCGGATTCTAACAACGCAACAAGGAAGCTTCAGGATGAAATTAACACGCTGACGAAAAGGAACGGAGGTGAGCGAAAATTTCACTTCCGTCACCGCTCTCTTTTTCGGTCGTAAACAAAACCGAATTTATAAATTATTATTTATTTACAGAAAATAAGTTTCCACTTTTCAAATCTGCTTTTATAAAATCACGTAAAAATATATAAATTTTTTTTTTATATTTCTAACACAGAATTGGAGACGCAATTGAAATCGTTGGAAGCGCCACGAGAGATACGAATAATGGACAACGGTGATTTGACAAAATTGCACGAGCTCGAGAAGCTCGTGCGGGTGTTGCGTTCCGAAAAGGAGGAGGCGATAAAGGACAAGCTGGATTACCAGGAGAAGTTGAAGCTTCAGGACAAGGAGCTGAAGGACGCGTTGACGCAGCGCAAGCTCGCGATGGCCGAGTACACCGAGGTGACTGACAAGCTGTCGGAGCTGCGACAGCAGAAGCAAAAGTTATCGCGGCAGGTGCGGGACAAGGAGGAGGAGCTCGAGGTGATGATGCAGAAGGTCGACAGTTTGCGTCACGACATAAGGAAAGCTGAGAAGTTGCGCAGGGAGTTGGAGAACAGGGTGGAGGAGGCGATGGCGGAGACGAGCAAGGAACGAAAATTGCGGGAGCGCAGCGAAGAGTATTGCAAACAGATGCAGGATGAAACGGAGAAGATAAGGCAGCGCACGTCGGGCAACGATGCGAGTACGAATCACGCCCTGGCGACCCAAGAGATAAACAGGCTAAAGGCCGAAGTCGAGAAGCTCGAGGTGCAGTACAACGAGAATTTGAATCAACAGCAGAGCAGATACAACGTCGAGCTCCGGAGTATTCAGGAGCAGCTGCACGAGAGCGAGAACAGGAGGGAATTGCTCGAGCGCGAGGTGCAGCTTACGAAGGAAAAATTGGACGCGGCGAGATTGGAGAACATAACCGACAGCGAGGATACGATAAACGAGTTGAATCGACGCCACGAGAGAGAGAAGATAATGCTCGCTGAGGAGAACAAAAAATTGCTCATAGAGCTCGGATCCGTAACGGACAGCGTGAACAGGATTCAGGGCGAGAGAAGGCAACTGGAGGAGGAGTACGAGGAGCTGAGGAACAAGAAGGAAGCGATAGCTCAGTGGGAGGCCCAGATAACGGAAATAATTCAGTGGGTCTCGGACGAGAAAGACGCTAGAGGATATTTGCAGGTGCGTTGCGCGTACTGGAAATATTATCTAATCGTAAACGGTCGGACGCGCATTAAACAGGAAAATCTTATTTTCACAGGCATTGGCTACGAAGATGACGGAAGAGCTCGAGTTCCTGAAACACTCTGGTGGCGTCGGAGGCGTGGGCAGCAGCTCGACGATGACCGACAAAAACTGGCGGAATCGAAGGTCACAAAAATTGGACAAGATGGAGCTCCTTAATCTGCAAAGCTCGCTGCAGAGCGAAATTCAAGCGAAGCAAGCTATATCCGAAGAGCTCACGAAAACTCGGTCCGATCTCATCGCAGCACAGAAGTACGTAGCTCGTATTCTAAATCGAAATCAACATCGATTCTGCGCTCTTTCGGTGCAAGGATTTCCCAATTTATTTCTTTGATTTGTTGCGGCTTCGGAACGGTTTAATTTTGGAATTCTCCTCTTATCGGTCTTTAATGAAGAAACATGTCGCCATAAATACCCGCGCCTGTTTTCTGTTTCGCTGACTGTACACAACAAATAAATAAAATGTAAAATATCGACACGAATGCCGGCTTTTCAAGTCGCAAACGACAACCCGCTTGTCTAACTGGTATAACAGAATAAACCACATAATTAGCTGTGACACATAGTCAATAAATACAACAGAACTCATCAGAGAACACATAATAGCCGTTTTAATAAGAATTCCATAAGCACCCAAAAAGAAAGAAAAAAAATCATAATGAATAGAAACAGGCAAAACAAACATCGTTCTGAAGAGACCCCGACCAAGTTCTCCATTAAAAACCGAAAAGAAGAGGATTCCGAAATTAGACCGTGCCGAGGCCGCAGCGAATCAAAGAAATAAATTTTCTCATCGGTCACAGCATTCGATAACTAAATATCACAATTGTTCGTTCGTGAATTGCGCAGGGAACTGCGAGACTTTAGGCAACGATTGGACTCGATGTCGCACGAGATTAAGAGGAAAGAAATTCAGATCAAAGAGTTGCAGACGCGTCTGGACTCTGGCGATGGTTGTAAGTACAAAAACAATCGTATAAATGATAGTACCGCGTTATCTGGAATGTCGAAAAAGCGCGTTTACGAGAATGTAGTATTTATCGTTGTTACACGAGCAGCGGCGATACACGCTGTTTATGTAATATTGAAACATCTTCGTTTCTCCAGCTGGCTATTTTGGAGGTAGATTTGGAACGTTTATGTTTTGTTTATGCTTTTATACATTCACCACGAGTTTAGTTTGGACGAAGTTGTCAGTAGTTCGAGCGTCGCAACGTGAAGACGAGCGCCGATCTTCCCCGAGGCTCGGAAGGAATTTAACTAATATCAAACTAAAGTATGGCATTTATTTTAATCGAATCCGGAGCAGAACCGACGATCGACTGTCCCGTTGCGATGCTTCCTCGCATGCACCACAAGACACGTTTACGAAGCAATCTTTGTACACGAGTAGTTTGTAACTCGTCTATCGGTGGCGTTATAAACTTCATGGTAGTTGTGCATGCAAAGTGGTAGTTGATAGTGTAAATATACATGTCGGATGTATCGTTTATTATATTTATGATATATTTTTTTAATTTTTTTGTTTTCTTGTTTTTTTTTTTTTTTTTTATCGTATCCACCTTTCGTCAATCGCACGACAGTTTTATTACATAGCGGTACGTTATATCCGTAGAGTGAAACTTACTGGTAAGGAATCGATGCTAATTCTGCGATAACAGACAACGCCGTTGTCGCACGGTCCAGCGGACAAATAAGCGGCGTTAAAAAATTTTGTAATACGTTCCCGTCGTCTGTTTTGTTACTTTTTGTAATCTATATACATTGCAACGAGCATCGGTGACGAATCTTTCGCAGGTAATAATTAAGGTTCGGAGCAATGTTATCCTCGATTATTATTAATTATTATTTTCTGGGTATAAAAACGGTACGTGGGAAAAGTCACTGAAATAAATGTCTCTCCATGATAATATGAACGATAATTCCATATTCGCAATCCTTCTATACGAGTGTCATCGTCGTATGCTGCTCATGTATTTTTTCTACATTCATTTTTATTTATTTTTATTTTCTTACGAATTTTTGTTTAAAACGAGAGAATTAAAAACAAAAAATTGAACGATCAAAAAAAAAATAGTACTGCGATTGTTGCTACTGGGATACCAGCATAGTAACCCGATGTTCTCGGTACGGTATGCAATTCTGATTTCTAGACTACAAAGTGCCTCTGTTTATTGGGGCAACGAGCTGCGTGTGGGGCCTCTTGTTGCTCATCATCAAACTGTATTTGTGACAGCTGTTCTACCTATCTACAAAACGTCAAGCAAAACTTCAAACATCGTTACAACAAAACCCCAACGTATCATCGTGCACCAGCCGTCATCACCCCTACCAGTAATGCGTGCTCCCCGCATCACCACATGTCGCTTATTAACTAGATTCGCTCCGGTCAACTCGATCATCAATCGCAATGCCGTTGCCATCGTTTCGTCGCCTGGTAAATTTATAACTATTGCGAGGGAGTGCGACTTATCATTTTTTTAAAACTTTTTTATTTTTTTTTTTTTCCCTACTTTTTTTTCTTGATGCTGGTCGGTTGTATATGGCCATTAACACAGCAACAAAACGCTATGTTTATAGTCTACATACAATGCGTACGAATTAATACCAATTCATGATTATTGTGACAATTGTAATTAGAAAATCCCTCCCTCCACACCTCACCAACCCTCTGTCGAATACGAAATTTCGAAAGACATTACAAAGAAAAAAAACACACATCAACCACCTAACGACCCGTAACCGTACCAAAACTTTCTCGATTTCGCAAGTTCTGTAAGTACACAGAGACGTGTCTGTTGAATTAGAGGCGTCGTTGTTATCTTCCTCGTGTATGTGTGAGTGTGAGCGCTTTCGTCCGTCCAAGAAAACGTATGTTTGTTAACATTCGTATGATTCTTTTTTTCTTTTCTTATTTTTTTTTCATTGTACACTCTTCTTTAATGTCGCAGAAATGTGTGGAAAGTTGCATGTCCCAGTAGTTACTTTTCTTATAAGCTTTATTTTAAGACTGAATCAGCTGCGAGGCTTCGGTTTGCTGTGGTTTACTGTTTGCGTAGATTTTGCTCGCTAATAATCGTACACGATAATAATATATTTACGATGTAAGACTTAAGTTTTAACAAAGTTTGTTCGATTGCCGTGCTGTGAATTGTCTGTAAGGTTGTCAGGAGGTAGATGGTAGAAAGGGTTGAATATCAGTGCGATCGAGAGTCGATCGATGTTTCTCACCGTACAATGCTTTCCCTTTGATTTAATTACATTTGTTTCATTCGGTGCAAAAAAACCCCTTTTTCACATCGTGTGAAATAAAATTTTGTTCGATACTCGTTCGTCGCACTAGTATCGTAAGGTTCCGTTTCGTTTAAAGCGCTCCATCGCTTCGATGTACGCGAGACACCGATCGACTCTCTTCGAACCCGCCGAAAAGCAGTCGACTCATGCAACATGTTTTCTTGATATATCTTTACGAAAAAAAATTTCAGTCTTGGAACGTCCCACGTCGCAAATGTCATACCTGGAGCATTTTCTAAAGGAAACAGCGAGCAGCACCCGTCACGGGAGCGTCGACAGTGTGGAGGGTGATATTGAGGACAATCGAGCACCGAGCATCGCGAGTAGTAAGAGCAATCTTTCTGAACTGAGTATCGTGAGTACTTCCTTCCACCGTTATTGATTTCCGACGGACAAATTCGAACAGGGACGATGAGTCGTAATTGATTTCTGTTTTTTTTGTCCTCTCTCAGGATCCAACATCACCGCTATCACACGAGTTATTGAACAAATCGTCCGCGTCGCACGGACAAACGAGTATACCGCCGAAGCCAAAGTCACATCAGTTTCTCGTGCGGACCTTCTCAGCACCGACGAAGTGTAATCACTGTACCTCGTTAATGGTCGGTCTGACGAGGCAGGGCGTTGTCTGCGAGGTTTGTGGCTTCGCGTGTCACATGCCCTGCTGTGACAAAGTACCTGCCATGTGCCCGGTACCCCACGATAAAAGTAACTATCCATTCACTATAGCAAATTACATTCGAGAGCAGAGCTTGGCAGTACTTGAAATATACAAGTACTTTTTATTACTTTAAGTGCCAAGTACAAGTACTCTTTGAGTACACGCTGGCATTTCGGATACTCGGTGAATAGCATGAAATCCTGTTTAATATGAGATTGTCTCATATGAATTAATATGAGATTGTCTAAAGTTTTCAATACATATAATTTTAAGGCGAATTTATGTATTTCGACAAAACAAACGAGGAGGGAACCTTTTCGTTTTTTTAATGAAATTTTTAATAAAAATCTTTTTAGAGACTTTTAAAATAAAAAAGTGAAGTGAATAGCCTCAAAACGACGAATTACGAAAATTTCAGTTAACGATTTTTTACAATGAAGAAGCCATATGCACATTACTTTGCACCTTTTTTAATCCTAAATAACGCTTAACACGACGAATCTAATTGCGAAAAGTATTTTGAGAAAGTCCTTGTGATACTTTGTATTTTGTACTTGAAGTATTTTTTGGTACTTTGCCCAGCGCTCTATTCAAGAGTGAATTATGACATTTTTTTATTTTCTAATAATTTCGTTCCACAAAACAGCAAAGCGACCGCTCGGCATCGACCCAACGAGAGGCATCGGCACAGCCTACGAGGGCTACGTCAAAGTTCCCAAAATGGGAGGCGTGAAGAAAGGCTGGGTTCGGCAATTCGTAGTCGTCTGTGACTTCAAACTCTTTTTGTACGATATATCACCAGATCGCAACGCTCTGCCGTCTGTGTACGTGTCACAGGTATTGGACATGCGGGACGAGGAATTCAGTGTCAGTTGCGTACGCGACTCCGATGTCATTCACGCGACTAAGAAGGACATTCCATGTATATTTAGGGTGAGCGAAAGGATTTGGCAATTAAAAGGAAAACATGATTCGATGGCAGCTTTTTTACGATTGATTCTATTTTATTTTTTCATCAGATTACAACGTCACTGCTGGAGCCACCAGGGTTACGAAACCACACGCTGATGCTCGCCGATACCGAAAGCGAGAAAACAAAGTGGGTCGTAGCTCTGAACGAGCTTCATCGAATCTTGAAGCGGAATAATCTACCAAACACAACGGTACGATGCTCGAAATCATCGAAACTACTGTTACGCTCTGTGCACAATTTTCTCAGTTGTAAATACGAATGCAATTTTTTATTGCAGATTTTCCGAGCTAAGGAATTGCTGGACAACACATTAGCAATTATTAAGAACGTGATGTCAGGAGCGATCATAGATCCCGATCGTCTAGTCATTGGCACCGAGGAGGGACTTTTCTGTTTAGATTTAGATCGTAGTGGTGAGTGGGACGCGTCCCTTGCATAGACCTCCCCTTGCATAGCGAACGATTTTTTTTTATACGCCCCGATTTTCAACAGAAATTGCGAGAGTCGGCGAAGGCAAGAAGATATATCTTCTCGAGTACATTACGGAGGAACAATTGATCGTGGTGCTAAGTGGAAAGCAGCGTCACGTGCGACTGGTACCGGTTCGTGCGCTGGACGGCGACGAGGTCGAGTGGATCAAAGTCGCTGAGACCAAAGGTTGCATCACCCTCACTACCGGGATTGTGCGACGCAATCCTCTCACGTACTGTCTCTGCGTCGCTATTAAGAAACAGGTAAAAATCATCGTATTCACTAAATTCATCGATTGATCGCGTAAGTTACAAAAAAAAATTATATATATATTTTTTGTTCTCGTAGAATGCGTCACATGTAATGATATACGAAGTAACGCGAACGAAGACGCGCCACAAACGAATCCACGAATTGATGTTACCATGCCATGCACAAACACTACAAGTTCTCTCGGAAGGTCGTCTTTGCGTCGGCTATCCTTCGGGTTTCTCAATCTACAGCATCTTAGGAGACCATCATCCGATATGTGAGCTAAAAATGTTATTTTGCTCAACTGCGATCGTCGTAGAAACGGAATTTCCAATAACTGGTGACAATTTTTCGTTTCAGCATTGGTCCATCCGGAAAACACCTTGCTGGGATTTCTAACTTACAGTGCCGTGGACGCGTTGCGCTGCATAGAATTACCACGCGGCGAATTCTTGTTGGTCTTTCACACGCTCGCAGTTTACGTCGACAGTCAGGGAAGAAAGAGTCGGGACCGCGAGATAATGTATCCCGCTGTTCCCACTGCAGTCAGTAAGTTATTTTTTTTTATCGAAGAGGCCGATTTTCTTCTTTTTTTTTTTTGTAGCACGAATTTGTTTCTTTTCTGTATAAATGCTAAATCGTAATGATTTTCTTTTTTTCTTCCAGGCTATTGCGAAAGCTATCTACTAGTCTACAGCGAAACCCACGTCGACGTCTTCGATTGCAATACCGGCGACTGGTTGCAAACTCTGAACGTGAAGAAAGCTCGACCACTGAATACCTCAGGATCTCTTACCACTTGCATGATCAACGATATGCCTCACGTTATTTTTCTGAGCAATTTGCGTCAACGTTAGTAAAATCTCTTCGTCCACAGTAGTCTCGTCTCATCGTAGTGCTCATCCCGTAACTTATCGAATTTTGATATTATATCGTTCGCAGGTGAATTACTAAATTTGACGCCGTTAGACGCGAGCGGTAGACAAATGACGAGGCCGAGAAGGCGTTTTTCACTGCGCGAAGGAAACAGGGGAGCTCGACCGACCGACAGACGATCGAAAATGATATCCGCACCAACGAACTTCAATCACATCAGTCATATGGGCCCCGGCAACGGAATACAGGTACTAAGCAGTCACTTCATTGGTTTGTTTTTAAAACTCAATTTAGGCAATTAAAAGGAGCAAAGTAATTCGCACATGGTTTCCTCATTTATTACAATTTTGCGCACAGCTTTCTCTATAAGGAAGTTCGTTGATCGATTTTTGGCTTCCTCATGGAGGAAGCTATAAGCAAAATTATAATAAATGAGGAGGTCATGTGCAAATTGCTTTGCACATGGCTTTTTCGTAACATAAAATTTAAACATCTCACAAAAATGTAACGGTGAAAAGTTGCCGCAACATTTATTGTAGAAAATCGCTAACTGAAATTTGCATAATTGGTCGCCTTGAGGCTATTTTAAACTATTTTTCACCACCGATTACAAATCTATGAGTCATTTTACTCTTCGCGTGATGTTTGATTCAGACACTCGTGTCAGCCGTATAAAAAAAAAATTCCGAAAAATTCAATTTCAAATCCATTTTCGCCAATAAAATCTCGATTTTTTTACGAAAATAGCTCTTCCTACAAAATTAATCGCTGGTATTGATTTCAGGTTCAACGATTGTTAGATTTGCCGACTACCTTAGAAACCGCCGACCAGCAACAGTATTCTGGTCACCACAGCGGCACGCATCTCCATACCAACCCACAACAACGTGTAAGTGTATCTTATCGATCATGATGAAGATTTTCTTTAGATAAATATTACCACTACATCATTGCATTTGCTTCATCAGTTTTATGGATCCGCGATCCAGGCACCTAGCAAGCCGGCTCCGCTGCCTCCCAGGCATCCCCCTTCGGATACTCGTCGTCTCAGTTCCCACATGACGCGAAACTCTGGATACTCGCCGCAAAATGGTACACTCTATTCCTACCAAAGTCGCGACGCATATATTTGAAGAATTTTTTCTTCTGTTCTTCATTTCTATACACGAATTATCTAGATACGAATTGTATTTGAAAGGCTTTACAATTTTTTAAATTTCTTTTCTTCGTTTCTATACACAAATTATCTACATACGAGTTGTTTTTTAAAGGCTCCACATCGTCGAGAAGAGGCCCAGCACCTCCGAGACCTACAGCCACACCACCCTCACTACCGCGCACTCCTGTGGACCAAGTTGATTCGGAGTCACTGCATATGCGATCGCACACTCCACTGTCGCTCGGCAGCATTGCATCCTTGCAGGACAAGGTAACATATAATTATAATCCTAGCGGATCGAAAAGTCATCGCCAATTAATTATTACGCAAAGGGTGTCGTCAACTTGAAAACTGTATCGATATCAATTTCAGCAAGAGCATGCATCAGGCGGAAGTCCTCGTCACTCGATAGCCTCGAATAACAGTTCAAATCCATCGACACCACCGAGTCCGGCGCACGATCACGGCTCGTCGTCGTACGACTCATAAGGGGGCATAAACGAATAATACACGTTCTACTTACTCAAGAACAATAAGCGTCGATAGACTGTCTCAGCAACCCCCGTTACATCGCAGTCCAGGTATGAGAATGCGTGGGCGCATATATTATTTAATTATTTGACCAAATATATCTGTGGCTCCGACTATGACGGATTGACAAAAGAAATTTATAGTATATATTCGTCGACCGGGATGTTGCCATAGTATATAATTGGAAAAAGTTGAAAAAAAAATCGTACACGTATACCAGTGAAGGGCACACACACAGTTGAAGGATTTTACCGAAATTTTGTGACGATATGATAAGAGCGAGTGTCCTACAAGTTTAGTGTTGTTGCTTTTTTATAATCGACGAATCCACTGTTGGTCGCAAATGGCTGACAGTTTTTATTTATTTTTTACGTCCTACCCATCGCCCTCACACACGAAACCGACGAGGATATCTAGTATATAATCTCGAAGAGTGTTTTTAAAACCACATCATGGCATAACTTTCTTACGTGCGAAATAGGCACGTATAATATAATCCATCGGCCCGTTTTCGAGTTAGAATAAAACTACGACTCTTTTATACAAGGTATTTGAACGACAGATTACTTCTTTTTAGTTTTCCGCGCTCAAAATATCGCGTGAGTCAATGAATCGAATCGATAGTGATTGTACATAATTGATACGTTTAAGAAACGATTAAAAAAAAAAAAAACCGGCTCTGGACTTTTATTTTCATGACCGCGCTCTCGTAAAGTCTGACTATTGTCTTTTATTATTCTTTTTTTATACTCGTGTTTTGTGTGTTTTTGCAACCCACAAAATCTTCCAATTCGATTCACCGCGATAATGAGATTCATCGGATAGTTTCGCCGTGTCGTTTCTTTTTGTTTTTACACTTTCGGAATCTCACAGCGTCGTAAGTCACAGTCAAATTATCTAGCAATAAACTGAAAGAAAAAATAACAAAACGATTGAACAACAAAAAAAACAAATTTCGAGAGCCTAGGTACAAATAAGTTTAAAGTGCGGAAACTCCTCTTAAAAAAAAAATGAATTGAAGTGAATATATATTTAACCATTGTTAGAAGAGTATCGTAATAAATTTAATGAACGTACATTCATTGAATGCCTTATGATTAGAGAAAGAAAAAGAAGAAAAAAACTACTTAATATTTACGCGTCGTGATGCGAACAACGAGGATACCATCGTCGTGTGATGAATATCTATAGGCCGAGGGTACGAAAAAAAAATGTATCCCCGGCATTTTTCACTTCTCGAGAACGCATGAAAATTGCAGGCGCGATGCTGAAACATAAAAAAAAGTCAATATACGTGATCCCTCTTCCCGCAATGGTCATGGGAAATTAGTGCCGAACGTGATTTTTTCTCACGGAACATTATTAAGAGACCGTTGGTCGTTTTAGGATACCGAGTTAGGTACGGATATTCCACATTTTTAAAAAAACAAACACAAACCAGCAATTTCTTTTGTACACCTTTTTTTATTTAATGTTTGTACTGAAGAACCCCCTCGCGAAGTGTCGCGATATACAATCGTCGTTTTATTAGTCGGACACTTCGTATTGATGTCTCGCTGTTTTTTGTTTTTCGACGCAAACTAATCATGTTTTTTCATTCACCCTTCGGGTCACTACATCGAATCCATTGTAACTCGTTCGTAATATCCGTTTGGGAAAGCCGTGTCTACTCGTGGTGGAGACGCCCTCCCGCTCCCCCGATGAAAAATAGAGATTCGATTAAACCCCCGTTGTTATACAAAAGTAGAGTTCAGGGTCGAAAAAAAAGAAAACGATCGCTGAGAAGAAACGTATAAACATTATGGCTTCCAATACGCGTTAGCCATTGAAAGATACGTGTCTTTCCGTAACGCTAGAGTACAATTAAAATAATAAAACTTCTTGGCCTATGCAACGGACACGAATAATGTAACGCGCTCGATAGTCCGAGGCCAACGAAGGATCGATAGATTTAAGAGCGAACACTCGTCAAACACTGCGTGACTTTCGTTGTTGCGTTAACGATTAACGACAATTTCGCAGCGCAGCGTTTACCGATTGTAACTTAGTCGGCTCGTCGTTGGCCTCCGAAAGACTTTGTGTCGAATTTCACGGCGACACCGCAACGGGACTGTCAATTTGGCACATTGGAATATAATCTTATCTTCGTTCAGCGCTGAATTTCGGAACAATTTATAAGTACTTTCGTACCGATGGTTTTCGCCGCCGAAGCATAATTTAATGGATTTGGAAGAAAGCTCTTACACGGAGAAGATTTCAGCTGTATGGACTGGTGAAAAAATTAAATAAAAGCTAGCGCAGTGAAACGGGTTCTGATAAACCTTGTTTTTTTTCTATTACTAACGATTTTGCGAGAAACGATTGTCGTGCAATTTTTCACGTCACTCAATATTATACAATAAAACTGTCTGGGAGTGGATCGTACAGCTGAAATCTCCTTGAGTTACACAAGGTGCATAATTCGTAAATTAAAAAAAATTGTGCATTCTTATATTCGAGTACGTTTGCGTTAATTGATAAATCTCTGCGCCCTGTAAAGCATAATTAACCGAATACCATCGGATTCAACAGACACACACACACACAACCTTGTATCGAAGATATAGAAATGCCGTTAATAGATCAAATATGTTAATGTTATTATATGAAAATGTAATGCTACGTATATCGCTAACCATTAACATTGTATAGTGAGCTAAAAAGTTGAGAAACAAAGGAAACGAAAAAGTAAAAAAAAAACACAATACTCTACATTCATTCAGTGCGTTTAGAAACGAAAGAGGAAGAAAATAAAAAATAAATGAGAATTTAGTATCGCTGGCTAAGCTCGAATCCGAGACTGGCGTATTGTCGTTTACGACGATAATTATTATTATACTCGCGATTATATTCGCCGAAGGTGTGACTTTAGTCAGCGATCGTATATGCGGATACGCCGCCAGCATACAAGTTAATGTACTTATAGAGAGTTTCAGTGCAAATCAAAATCGTTCCGACAGATTATGGAAAGAAAAGAAAAAAAAATGAAATAGTTAACCGGTCTAATAAAGCTGAAGGAAACGAAGCAGCACCCCCTTCGAACATCATTCCTTTCTTTAATCATATTGCTCTCTCTCTCTCTCCCTATCTCTCACAATTCAACAATTGGATTTGAACGATTTTACTTCTCTGTTTATAATTATGTAAATAATTGTACTACCACGTGCTTGGAGATAATCTTTTATTTTCCCCAAATCGCTTGCAATATCGATAACAAGACTTGCCGGGTTTTATTTTACCTTTTACGAAATATCCGCAATTTACTAAAGTCTGGCAAGTGCATATTATTATTATTATTATTATTATTATTATTATTATTATTATTATTATTATTATTATTATTATTATTATTATTATTATTATATCAGAAAGTTATTCTTCGTAAACCGAATGTAAAGATTATTCTAATTTTTAATTATAAAAATCGTCATAAGCGGAAAGCAAAATTTCTATACGACGGCGTGTCTTGTAGCATAATTTATCACATGAAACTAATCGAAACGAAACGAAAACGAAAACAAAATAAGTATTCCCACATCCAAATTACGTTAAACGTAACGCAATACGTTGAATGCATTTTATTTGTCTGCTGGTACCGTTTAAGCCAGTGTAATATAATGAAATAATCTGTTCCCTTTTAATCCAGCATTCGACGACGAAACAAAAAAAAGCATACTAGTTTAGCTAACTTCGAATAAACTTATTTATGACTCTTGTGCATTGTTTTAAAAAAACTATTTATTGAATCCGACTATAAATAACAAAACTATCTAATCGAATATTGTATTTAGTTGTAAGTTTGTGTAACTGTAGATTTTGTAGTATTTATATGAGTTTCATTTGTCTTTTGTCACATCAACCAGTGCAAAGAAATTGCGCCGAACAAATAAGCGTCGATAAAAGAACTACATGGATACCGTTTAATTTTTTTTTATATATTTTTTTTTATTACGTTCATTAGTTACATAATTTAATATGCAGCACAGACAAATTATATCTTAGAAACACACAAAGTTTTTGTACCTTCTTTTCTCCCCCTCTCGTAATACAAATATACGTTTTAGTTTCTTTTAGTTGTTAATCTTTACTCGCGACGAGGAAGAGCTGTTTGGATCAATACAAAAAACATGATACGTGATGATGAACATTAGTTATCATATTTTTTTATTGCTATCGCCTTTTCAGGAATAGATACATATACAATCGTAACAAATTACTTTCACGTACCTATTAATCACTATATATATATTCTGTTTTTTTTCTTCTTTAATCTCGTTCTGTTTAACTTTTTTGTTTATGTCAACAGGATTCGCAAACTTATTGAATAACGAATAATACATTTGCAAGACGAATCTTCGCTAAGATGCATCTTCCCCGCTACAGTGCGACTTCCTAGGGGATTAGCTGCCTTGACTTGTCCAATTTTTTTTTCTTTCTATTGTCGACGACATAATACTCCTACAACGAGTAGTGGCAGTCTTCGTTCTTCCATATACACGTGTCAAGAACGCCAAAAGATCAAACTTAATCTCAGACGTCACCAAATAATTAATGTTATTTTTATTCTTTCTCGTATCAAATCGACGATTGAATTCAGAATGTCTTAATTTCCTTTTTCTTTTTTTTTTAATTTCACGTTAACCGCTAACGTGGTTGCCGTATTTATTAGCAATTTCTATACAAATATTTTAACGGACGAAAAAAATAAAATAAAATTGAGTCGTTATTGGATTTTCATAGATAAAACGTTACACCAAATTTTTCGTACGTAATGCAGAGTTTCGAGTTCTATCAAGAGACATCGGAGCAGCTCCCGGATTGCCGAGATAATTGCTAGGGCAATTGCGACGATAGAGACTTCCTCGGATCGCCCGTACGATCGAAATTGCCTCGATGAGATTATTATCGAAAGCGGGTCGTCTCGATAGTTACCACTGTGCGCGTAAGACTGAGTAAGTTCATGACATTAGTTTGCATTATCTATTGGACTGTAGATTTTTCGCAATCCCCAACATAGTATACAGATCTATACGTAATTTACTTACGTATATTTTTTAATAACCCGAAGCTTACAAAAGAAATTATATTTTATTTCTATTCTCCTAAATTTGGAAGTATTTATCGTTATTATTATTATTATTATCTTTTTGTTGTTGTTGTTGTTGTTGTTGTTTTTTAATACGTATTCTGACAAACAGTACATGGTGCTTCAAAGTATATTTAGTAATAATCAATGCGCGTATACCATGCAAACTGTATATTGTAAAGTAATAGAAAAAAAAAACGAAGAAGGTACGTTAATAATCTCTATAGTATCGACAATTTTTTTTATTTATTCCCTTTTTTTTATTGTAAAAGAATAACACAAAAGAATTAGCTGCATCATGCCGTTGCATGTCTCGTGGATTATTCGGCTAAGTGGCTGTTTTTGTTTGTTTGTTTGTTTGTTTAATAATTGACTGTTATAGTGCGATCTTCTAGAGTTACGTTGTAAAAAAATACAGTAGCGTAGAAATGCAGATTAAAACAAGGGAGTGGGAACCGGTGCCTCGCGTCAATACCGAAAGTAAAGAATTAATCGTCGCTCGTTCCACTTATCACTCGATTAATATCTCAATTCGACTAGGGTTTTTTTTTAGTTTTTTTTTAGTTTCTTTTTGTTTAACAAGTAACGTCATAAATTTGACAAGGGTAAAGATTCATTTTGGATACAATAGATAGGTGACGCAAGAATTGGTCGACTTTTCTCTTTTCGAGAATGTACGACGCACTTAATTGATGTCGCAGACGCGTTACAAAAACTTGTCGATTCATTTATGTCGATACATTCGACACTGTTGCGTCCGTACATCCTCGAGACTAGAAGACCGGCTTTGCGCAAGATGAAGACAATAGTTTTTTTTTTTTGTTTTCAACATGCTCCTTTAAATACGAGAGAAAATTGATTCGATCGACCGTTTCGATGCGTATCGATGAGTAATCATCGTGACGCCGATTAAAATTTATCTTAAGGTAACTGTACGAATGTTCGGACACGTTCCAGTAGTCGGACACTGCTATGCGGATTTAATTTACATCGAATTTGGGTATTAGAGATCCAATTTGATACTCGTAATCGTATCTACAAAAATTATTTGATGCATAGAAAAAATGTATACCAGGTTTAAGCATAAATTATTTTCTATTAATGCATTTCGTTAAAAGTCAGACATAGTGTCCGGAAATTGGTACAAACGTTACTAAATACGCGACCCTGCCAGCTTTTTACGTAGCTTAACTTTAGTATTGTTTCGCGTAAATATAATATTTTCATAGATTTAATTAATAAATGGCAAAGAAATTCTTGTAGTTAATATGAACTAGTTGAGTTCGTGCATCAGAATTCTCGAAATCTATGATTGTCCGAAGCATAGGAACGTGCCGAAAAACTCCCTTCCTATTTTCTTCCGTAATAAAACAAATATTAATCTACTTGTAATTAATCGATGTGTTTTGGAAACTATAAATTATCACCTTGACACTGCTTTCAGATATTTCCACAAATTTTTCATGACCAAATAATAACTGTTGGATTCTGGCGATGCTCTTAACCGTCCGAGCATTCGTACCTTTACCTTAATCGAAAGCAGGTCCACGCGAGTAGACGCGATTGTGTGCAAAACGATTTACAACAAAAAAAAATTACAAAAAAAAGGAAAATTCGAATCGACGGTTAACTCCGTAGCGATCAGGGTCTACCTGACGCGCGTTGTCATGGACGTTTTATGAGTTTCACATTACAATTTATTTATTTATTTACTTGGCTTACTCAATTATTCAATAACTATATTAAATATCGCCGGAAAAATTAAAACAAAGTACAATTACGGACCGACCGATGAACTAATTGTCTTTAAGTATATTTCAATAAATCTAGAGCAGCATGTGTTAACTGTAAGACCGGTAGAGGCATCAACGCGGCGTATGGCCCGGTTCATACCCTCCAAAAATCGGTTACCGGCGACGAGCCCTTCGGACTCTCCGCGGCTTTGATTCGTAGGCAATTATATAGCGGAGTAAAACGAACGACTGCGAAACGTTCCCAGACACGAAGCAAAGTTTGTCGAAAGCAATCTTTTTTTTTCGTATCTAAAACCGTCTCGTAACGCGTCCGTCCTCGTATATGTTACTCGTTAATCCACTATTAAACTTCGTCCGTATGTTCAACAAAGTAATTTTTTTTTCTTTAATCTCTTATATAGGTAGACACTGCCCAATGTTCAAGAGACAGTGTTACAAGGAAGGCATTTATCTCGTTTTCTTCTATATATAATAATCATGAAGATCGCACGCTGCTCTACAAGGTTTGTTCTCGAACCTCGGAACAGTCGCTCGGTTGTTGATCTCCTTCACGATTACACATATACATATGTATATATATGTATATATATGCATATCTCGAGATTTCAGAGACATGATCATTTTGTTTAATTGTTAATCGTCATTATTACACTTTGTTCATTCCGCCGATCGACATCGATACTAAAAAGTATGACTCCTACGATATTTCAAGATGCACGGCATTCTACGGCACTTCAAGATGTTACTCTCGCTGCCGTCGTTATTGGCTAAATGTTACAAGGACGTGTCAGACGGCGGTGTGCTCTCTTGATGACTTACGTGACTGAGGGAATGCTGAAGGGCATCCGGCGTGAGCCACTCTTTGGGCAGGCAGCGTTGGAGAAATGGAACGCACGAACTGAAGTATGCCAAGCGATTTACCCATCCGGGAATCTCCTGACCGCACAGAATCTTCGACAAAAAAATTAAATCGTAGATCGTGAATATTAAATCGTAGACAAATTAACTTTCGCGGCCGAATTACCTGTGTAAGTTGACTGCTAAAGTGGTTGCAATTTTTGTTCATAAGGTGGTAACGGTCCCCTCGGAAATCTTTGCCCAGTTCGTTCACGATTCTCGCCACATCCTCCTCGGTAAAGTCAGTGTATCCGATGTGCACGGATTGTCTGCAATAAAGTTTTTACGATCATCGGTTTGACGAAGAGGCAAAGGCCTGCTGTTCAATATCGTTCTTCCAAGGATTACCTAAATCTGAATTGTTCTCCGAGCTCGTCCGTGTCTCTCGGCGCAATTTCGAATATTCCGGAGATCGGGAGAGTGTGACCGCCGTACGCGTATTCTGGACAGAAAAGACCAATGACTGTTAACGTTTTACGCACATTGAATCTGTGCATTTGAAATTTGTAATTTGTCTACTGTGCTGCCGGAGAAATTCAAAGAGCAATGTACAAGATATGTGTCTTATGATGCAACAATTTAATGTTCCTTTAAATAAAACTTACATCCAGTATTTTCTAAAACTAGACGATGAAAAGGATTGCCAGCATGGCAATGAAAGGACTGCAAGATTTTCAATAAAAGGATTGCAATGAAAATATTGCAAGAATTGCAATGAAAGGATTGCCATGAAAGGATTGCAAGAATTGCAATTAAAAGATTGCAATGAAAGGACTACAGTGATAGCAATGAAAGGATTACAAAACTGGATGAGCACTTTTTTGCATGCAAAATGTACATAAAATAGTATTCATTATTTTTATTACATACCTACTCCATAGATCTCGACACCTGAATGGAAGACTCCCAAGCCTATGGGTGTTGTATATTCATTAATCCAATACTAAAACGAAAAATGTTCATTAGTAATCCACGACTTTGTTGAGCAGGGAAACGATTTCTTTTCTTTAATGTTCTCACCATATCATATACATTGAGGACTATCGGCTCTCTCGCCATCTTCGGAATGAGTTCTTCGCTGTCCTGAGGATAACCCAGACAGCTGGGAAACGAGAGATTACAGCCGAGACCTGACGAAAACATCACAGAGATAGTTGTACCTGAAGCGACGATGCAGCGCTATCTAAGTTCCAGAGCACCTAATAAGCAAATTACCAATTGTCTAGTTACATATGCCAAACAAACACGGCGAGCTAGCGGCGTATTGTCAAGCTTGCTTCGCCAATTTACAAGCTTCTTTATTATCATTTTTTTAAATACAAAAACAATAGTATCGATTCCATTTTCTCTCTACTTTTACAGAACTACGTTAATTCTTCATATTCAAAGGCAAATAAACAATCAAATTTAATTAATTTTTTTTTGTACTATATACAAACAGTATCGAATCTTTCTTTTTTCTACTTTTATTCAAAGATAAATAAACAATAAAATTTGATACATATTTTTTTTTAGAAACTTTAAATTTCTAGCGACGTCGTCAAGTACATGCCAACTATTTGAATAACCGTTGAGGAGAAGGAATTACGCCTTTTCGTACGCATACGGCAAACGCTCAACAAAAATCTCAACTCTGCGATATACACATGGTAACATTTTTTATTGCAAAAAGCCTTCACGGCGTCACTGGTAATTCCAAAAAATGTTATTATTGTATTAATTCGTTCATTACAATTGCGGCAAAATTTCCAAGGAGCGAAACTCCGAATTTTCCTTCTGTCACTCATATTGTCAATGCATATTTTTTCTTCTACATTTATCGATGTTTACAAAAAAAAAAAAAAAAGAACTATGGTGACACCTCTACGTATAAAACAGAAATATAATACACAAAGAAAACAAAAGTCTCCGAGTCTACTGCTGTGTTTACAACAGTGACGATAGTAGGTTGTGATTTACCTGGCTTCCCGCTTCAACAGTGCCACATATTCGTTACGTTTCGATAAATTCAATGTTTCCTGTCTAGACGTTGAACCGATATAATCCCGCGGTGTTGCGATCTTTCGTTGAACGTAAATAAACGTAAAAAAAAAAAAAAAGAAAAAAGTACAAACGAGTATAATATTTTCTCGTATGCGATCGGCCGCTCGCTCGCTTCTTTTTGTTCGACAATTTCGAAACGACTGCACGCCTTTTTTATCACTGAATTTATCGCGTTAATAAAATTGCATGCAGCACTCACGATTTTCTCGTATAAACAAGAATTCGTACACAAAGCGGATACGGGAAATCAGCTCTCGCATGACAGACGCTTGCGGACCATCGCACGCACACGCTTTGTTTTTCTATCTCGACATTCCACCATTACAAGCGCACCGCATTTATCTCTTGTTTACTTTTTTGTACCTAAAGCAACTGCACGTTTTTCGCGTTGTTCCTGTTTGTTTCTTTATATTATTCTATTTTATTTTTAACACCGCGTATCGGAGTTTGTGGCTGTTAAGTGGGAGACGCGACTGCTGCCTCCTGCTCTCTCATACAAAATGAAAAACGAAAATTCGAGAACCGTCACTGCTGACTGTGATTCTGCCTTTCACTCGACCGAGGTTATAGTTTATACTATAGATTTGATTTGGGCTTCCGTTCGGTTGTGTCGAACACTAAGCGGATGCCATGTTTTTCGACATATATCTTTGATCGCTGATTCGCGCAAGGAGATCGGAGTGATAGCTCTGATAGGAAGCGACACGAGCAAATCCGTCGATCGTGTAACTCCCTAAATGGCGGCGTTTTCACAGCTGCTTCTGATTAATCGTGGGGTGTTGGAATGCCTGTTGGAAACATCGACTATCGACGATGTAGCGACCTGCGACTAACAGTGAAAACGCGCCCCGAATAATGGATACAGCAGAGATGGACATTTATCGTACAAATGTACAAATATCGCTTCATCAAATCGGGCTCAACAGATAGGCGACCAAATGAGAAACCTCTATGAAGACCAATCTCAACCAACGTAAGGTCTCTGGTGCAAATTGGTAGCGCGAAATGAGAAGATGTCTGCCGTAAAGAGCGATTTTCATATTAAGAGCTTATGCTTATTTTTCACAATGATCAAAAGAAAAATCTCATAGGAACCAGAGATGATATCTGTTTCCGATGAGACTTTTCTTTTGAGCGTGCATACGAGAATGTGTGAGAAAAGTTTACTGCAGTTTTTGATACTGACTGAGCCCGGGATGCACGGGGAGGGAGGTATTAATAATAATAATTGTTAATGATACTTAATTAGTTCGCGAGCCATCGAAAGGAATCATAGAACCTATTGACGCTCTACTTTGCGTTTTGAATCTTATTTTATTGTGCGTTCGTATAAGTTGATACGACACTGTCGTAGCAGCATTGACATTTAGCGGCATCCCTCAGCAAATACCAATCATCTTTCCATTAAGTAGGTATCTGCATTGCTGACCGGTCGTATCTCCGACTGTCGGTAAATGAATTCATTGATGTGAAAGGCAATGGTTAAAAAATCCTCTTTACTCAAGATGTCTTATCGAAGAAAATTTTAAAGATGCTTATAGTAATCAGACAAGACGGCTCGTTAAGTGGACAGTACTAAACGCGTGACCGACTGTATTTGTTTATTATCATAATGAAAGATATATAGTAGATTTCTTCTTTAGTGTGACATGCATGCGACTTCAATAATTAATATGGAAATCGCTCTTTACAGCAGACATCTCATTTGGCGCTACCAATTTGGGAGACGCAGTGTACTAGAGACCTTACGTTGGGTGATGTTGGTCAAGACGAACCTCACCCTTCGTAAGGTCTCTAGTATCAAGACAGAGGTTTTGCTTTCGGTCATCTATCTGTTAGCCCCGGTGTATGCGCAGTGGCTCGCGCGGATCGGTCGTCCGCCGCGCATCGGCCAAACGGTTTTTCAGCGCCCCATCGAAACAAAATGGCGACAGTGGCAAGTATCGCCGATCAGTAAGGACGGGTTCGCCTAAAGAAAAAAAAAAAAGAAAAAAAAACACTTATCCGGTTCGATAAAAAAAATAATCGCGATCGCCGAACGATTAGCCTCCATCACGAAAAAAAAACCGTTGCACAATCGCGAGTCGCAACGTTTGTTTTCAACTTCTCGTTTTAAGTCCTTAAAAAAAAAAAACAAACCGAACCCAGTGAAACGTTTAGTGTGCCTGCGTGTCCGTGTGTGTGTATGTGTGTGTGTCTGTGAAATACAAAGTGTACGTCACGGCAAAGGCTCGGTCTCCGGGAAAAAAAAAAATTCGCCAATTCTCGCACGGTCTCTCCAGTCGACGAACTGCCATCGAGCGTTTCGCCCGACGTGCCGAACCTCCCGCCCGATCAACGTCAAAATTCGGGCCTCTCTTTTTTTCCGACGATTTCTCTCGGCTCCCTTTTCCCTTCGATCCGTCAAGCGAGCACTTCGTCCCGGAACGGCGCAACGAAGATCTCGTCCGCTAACCTAATAAAAGTTTGACGTGCATGGGCGTGTTTCTCCGGCGAATTGCCTTTTTTTTTTCTAACTCGGCCCTAAAGGAAGTTTGGTCGAAACGATGCCGGAGATCGTGTCGTAAGGCTCGACGGTGCTGAGCGAGCGATGCGTCTGCAATAAGCGCACGAGGAGTGACGAAGGATAGCACGTCAACGTTCGTCCTCGTCGATGTTATGTGACAACGAGCCGTGAAGTTCGTTCATCAGAGTCTCGCGGGACGGTCGAAGAAATCCTCGAAATTCGATCGAGCGAATTGCAAGGAGATATTCGGCGAAGGCAGGAGGGAGGCGAAAAGACGTAAAGGCACGTCGGTGAAGGCGATGTGTCCGAAGCATTAGACTCTGCGCTGAAAGGAAGAAACAGGCGCACCGCAAGCTCGCAGGAAGAATTCTTTTTTTTTGGAAACAAGGCAATCATGGCGCTTAATATCAGAGACATGGATGGCTTCATGGCCGTGCTGTCCACTACGGATATCAAGAAGAAAATGACCGTCGGGACTCTTCTCATTAATTACCTCGGAGATACCTCCAAGAGCATCGAGTGCCAGGACATCGGAATGTTCGTAGACCAAGTTATTCCCTGGCTGAGCAACGGCAATCCCAGGGTGAGACTGAAAATACTTTTGTTGATTATTCGATTAAAAACTTGCATTTATTTTGCACATCGGCGAAGTCTCGGACGAAAGATTCGTCCAGGATATCGTCCTACGTTGACGCGTCGACGAACCAGACTCTGGGTCATTTGACTGTTCGACTTTTGAGGATCGACGGACAGAGGAAAATATTTGATTTCTCGAAACTGCGAGCTACGAGATGTAAATAAGTTTCAATTATTTCGTTTATTTTGCTTTTCTGTGGATTTCTCCTTAATCAATTATCGAAATAGAAATACGTCTTGTAACTGATTTTGCACATCGGCGAAGTCTCGGACAAAACATGTGTCGAGGGGATTGTCTTACGTCAATGTGTTGACGAACTAAACTGTTCAACTCTCCAGGATTGATAGATGGAGGAAAATATTTTATTTCTAGAAACTACGAACTACGAGATGTGATTAAGTTTTGTTTACTTTGTTTGGTTGTTTTGCTCATCGACGGATTTCTCGTTACAATTATCAGAATAGAAAGTGGTCTTATAAACTCGTGATATGTTTCTATTTAAAAAGAAAACTACAAAATAGTTACTGTACGACTATCTTCTTCTTTTACTTAGTTCAGGTATTATTGAATTTTACGTTTACTGATCATACACAAATATCAAACCTCGTACTCGATTGTGACAAATGCTGAGAATTTGCCCAATGCAAACCCACCCATACAAAATTCAATGAATTTTTATCGGTGGGTCTTTTACTTTATTAAAGAAAAAAAAAAAATGTGTCAAAGTTTTTACGTTTCGCGGTGATTCGAGCTTGGATCGAAGTAACGAGGTTCTTCTTTTTAACGTTTCTTTAAACGCAGCAATATTCGAAGCTCGATTTTGTGGTCTGGATCAGTCAGTGATTCGGGGATAATCTATATAGAACGTTGCGTTTATTTATTGTATTTATTGACGAAAAATTATGCGTTCGGCGGAAGTTCGAGTTGGGATTGAAGAAATGAGTTTTTGTTTTTTTTTTAGCGTCAATTTAAACGGATCAACATTGGGAGGGCTATCTTGTAGTTTGGATTAGTCGAGGATGCGGAGGCAATCGGTATAGACATTGGTTTATCGAGCGCGGGTCTAGAAACGTATTTATTGACGATAAACAAAAAAAAGAAGAAAAAGGAAGGATCGCGAATCGCTTACAAATCCACCGGTCAGACCGGCATCGCGGTTTTCCGCCCTTAAGGGGCTCTCGAAAACTTTCACGCCATTTACGCGTTCTCGTCTCGCGAACGTCTGTTCGGAAAGTTCGTCGCCGTCGTCGTCGAGAGATTCGTCTCGCGTCGTGTCTCGAGCCGAAACGTTAGGCGACTCTAGTTGAGCAAAGTTTCGAAAAATACAAACAAAAAAAATAAACGCGGAATTTTTATAATTTTTTTAAGTACCGGAAAAAAACAAAAATTGTCATTCGTTTTTTTATCGACGATGCAAAGATCTGTGGATAGTCTGTTGGAATTTCGGAAAAGATTCGAGAACTCGCGACAATCAGCCAAGGGTCAGGTGAGAAGATAAAAATAAATAAAAAAAAATTCACAATTCTTTTTTGACCACCGTCTTTCGTATCGTAATTTCTTCGATTATTAAAAAAAAAAACTAAAATTTTTCAATCCTCTATACTGTTTATTCAAATAGAAACAAGCACGACACAAGAACTATATAATTTATTTTTGTATATGGAAATAATTTTTATCTATTTATTTTTATTTTTTTACAATCATCAATAATGTTTATCGAAATAGAAGCAAGCACGAAACCAAAAATTACCATTTATTTTTGGAAATAAAATATATATATATATATTAATATATTTCAATAATGTTTATCCAAATAGAAACAAGAGCGAAACAAGAAATATACCGTTTATTCTTGTATTATTATTATTATTATTATTATTATTATTATTATTATTATTATTTTTAATCCTGAAATGCATGCGATCCGTGTCAAGGACACCGTGTCGCTGTGGTCGGTGCATCCACCTCCTTCCACCTTTTAAATTATTTTTTCCTTATTTTTTTTTTGGTCGTCGCATTTTTGCTATCCTTATGCTCTGCCGTTGTCGCTTTATTTTTATTCCATCATTCGTTCGCTCGCACATTTCCTTCTTTGGATCGCGACCGGCCTGACGTCACTGTCTCCCTTTCCCTGACTGGTTCACGAGATCGCAATTTCTTTAGTTCTGAAATCTTCCGCGATTCGCAAATCCGCGAAACGGGGATTAGAAACAGAAAATAACGACAACAATGACAACGACAAAATCGAATAATTATTTTTGTCGTTTCGTATCGAGTGTTTATTGTCACTTTAACGATTCTTTGTTTTCTCTCCAAGAATTCTGCCCTGGTTCATTATGGGGGGGAAACGAGATTTTTTCATTTTGAATTCTTTAATCTTTTTTTTTTTTTGTTTAATGCGAAAAAAATATTTGCCCGAGAGAAGCCGAGAAACGCGCCGCAGGATAGACTAAACGCAATTTTTAACACGTTATAGCGCTCGCGAGTGAGGTCACACGAGCTCGCCAACGCTCGCACGACTTTTACAAACTCGCCGCGAATCGCGCCTAGCGACGGAGTTTCTTACGACGATTCAGTTTACAATTCGTATGATTTCTTTTTTTTTTTTTTTTTTTATTATTATTATTCAAATATCACTTTCTATAATCGGAGTCTCCGACGTTAATTCGAGCCTATGGAGAGCCGGAATAAAAACGTTTTTGAAAGCACACATTTTTTAAACACATATATTATTTACACATTTAATTTTTTACGCCAAAAATTGTGAGAATCTTGCGTTTTTTAATTTTTAAACGATTCATCCATACATGTCTGTTTCCGACGCTCGTATAAACTGTAATATTCACTGCAACGATATGGCATCGCGACAAACATTAAATGACAATTAAATTAAATAACAAAAATTTCAAAGTAACGCAACGACGAAGAGTCGGAAAGACATGTCTGATGTTCCATATTGAACTCTCTCTCCGATCCAATATTTCGCTCAAGTAAACAACAGTAGTAAAAATTGATATAAATCAACTTTACTACTGTTGCTGCACTGTTGAAAAGTACTGTTGTACTTTTTAACTCACAATAGGTGTAAATATGGAAAACACTGGCTATAAAGCCAGTGTTTTCCATATTTACAGCTATTGTCTTATTATCATTTTATATCCAAATATAAATTGTATACATTGCCAAAGGGTAAAATGTGTACTTGACCCTGAAGGGAAATCGACCTGAGTCCTTCGGCGCTAAGAATACATTTCGCTTCCATCTCGTTACAATTAAATTTCAAAAATAAAAAATAGAAAAGAAAATTAATTTTTCCCAAAGTCGCTCAACGACAAAGTGGAAATATGTTTCGCCCAATTAAACAGTAGTAGTAACAGAAAATGTATCGACAATGTTTTATATTTTTGCAACTGTCGTATTATAATTTTACACGTAAAATAAGAGAAACATGTAAAAACGTAAAACGTAAAAAGAATCGCGTACACTGCCAAAGGGCCATCGACCTGCCCTTCAGCCCCGAGTAAACACTTTACTAGCGTCTCGAAGAAAAAAAAAAAAAAACTTAAAAAAAAAACTTAAAAAAAAATGTAAATTAATTTTTCTTAAAGTAGCGCAACGACGAAGTGTGTCGTTGCGCTGAAGAGAGATGTGTCTGGTTTTGCTATTATTCGACTCTCTACGATCCAATATTTCGCTCAATTGAACAGTAGCAACAATAGAACATTTATTGACAATGTTTTACGTTCTTACAACAACTGTCGTACTATATTTTGCACGTAAAAACTTAAAAAGAATTGTATACACTGTCGAAGGGCCGTCGACCTGCCCTTCAGCCCCGAGTAAACACTTTACTAGCGTCTCGAAAAAAAAAAAAAACTTAAAAAAAAATGTAAATTAATTTTTCTCAAAGTAGCGCAACGACGAAGTGGAGAGATGTGTCTGGTTTCGCTGTATTCAACTCTCTCTCCGATCCGATACTTCGCTCGACGTGGGCGTTGACTCGCGACTCTTTAAATTGATGCAATTAATCTCGCAGACGACACTGGACGCTTCTGAAATCCGTTTAAGACTATTAAGGTCGCGATCGCTTGATATCGACCTTGACAACGACGCGGCTTTAAACTGCAGAGGGTTGTGAGAAAAGTTCGCGAGGGAGAACGGCGGAGAGATGTAGAGGGGAGAAGATACTCTGCAAGGTGCGCTCACCGCATATCGTGTAAATGTTGGTACACAAGCGTCGTTACGAGGGACGATAGGGGTGAACGAACTTCATCATCTGATCGATATTTAATGGATGGCCTGACTTCGAAACGTTATTTACATTGTGTGCCTAAGAAAGACGCTGCACTCGAGCATTAACCGATGCTCGACGGACGGAAATGTCGCGAAGACTTTGCGAAACATCGGTAATCTACTTGTACCAATAAATATCTAACGGATTATCGAAGACGATAAACTGGTAGAGCGAAGTAGATTTGAAGAAAAAAAAAATGTATTTTTGTCTATTTGGTTCTCAATAGGTATCTCGTTTTTGATCCCTTCGGAGAAAATAAACTTACATACGAATTTGAAAGATTTTTTTTTTATAAATAAATAAATATATATATATTTAATAAATATTTTCATTTGTTAATTATAATCTTGTTTAATAAATGCATTTTTAGAATTAATTTATCGTGCAGTTATGAGAGATCAACTATGAAACTTGTGTCAATGAATATCGAGCGTATCGAAGGATAGAAATCGGTAGAACGAAGCTGATTTTTTTTTGTAGCTTCGTTTGGTCAAAAATTTCATGGAAAGAAAAAAAAAACAATTCGATGTCTCTCGAATAATCGGATTTCTGATGATTTTAGTTTCGAAAAATATTAATTGTGTCTCCTGTGAAAATTTCACGTGGATCCTTACAGTGTATAAGAAGTATGAACGATGCTTATTTCGAATGCCCGCGTGTACGAGTCGAAAACTATTTTAGTAGTCGCAGCGCGGGGTAAACGCTCTTCGAGTCTGAACGGCAACGACGGCACGGGGCCACGGCTCTGCGTGTGACATCCAATTTTATTCTCTTTTCTTCCTGTTGCACCCAAATAGGCTTATGCGGAGAAGTCTACATAAAAATTAGGCCCGCTCGGCTTGCCGAGACCGAAATCACAAAAAGAGTATGATTTAACATGTTTTTCTTTTTTTCTTTATAGGTCGTCCAAAATGGTCTCGAGATTCTCACGTACCTCGCCGATCGCATGGGTCACGATTTTCGACCCTACATCTCCACTATAATTCAGCCCACTATAGACAGACTAGGTAACATATTTTTATAAATTTATATTTATTTTTATATTTAGTTTCTCTTGGCAAGGACGCTAAATTTGATGGGAAGTTTATTTTTTAACAAAATTCCCTTTTCCTTAAATTTGAAGGATTAGAATTGATAAGGCGATTTACGAACCGATCCAGCGAATATTTCTGTTTTTTGTAATAGTCGGGAAAGCGAAACACTTCAGTACTACTGAAATGTCCAATTTATTCCTTAAGATATCAATGTTAAGATTCCGAGAACTTTGTATTGTGTAATTTTTGAAATTTCTACCTTACTGAACCTCTGCATTTTTAGACATTGTGCTCGTACACGTGTATAACATTTATATCTATATTTATATTTATATTTTTGAGTACTTGTAGACGAAATAAAAATTAATTGTTTGAAATTTTCTATCCGCAGGCGACAGCAAAGAAGCGACACGTGAAAAAGCCCGTCTGGTTTTGCTCAAAGTAATGGAAAAAGGCAGTATGATGCCTCAGCACTTGCTCGATCGTCTGCATCCAGCGTTCAGTCACAAAAATGCGAAACTTCGGGAAGAAGCTCTCATACTGCTCACCACAACGCTCAACGAGTAAGCGACGTACATTGTAAACGAGTAGACGAAAAAAAATACGCCGACAACAAAAATAACATAAGTTTTGAGAGCGATAAATTCAACGAACTATTTGTTATGTGTGTTTCAGACACGGGGCAGACGAGATGGCACTCTCGGCGGTTATACCGAGCATCGTGAAATTATTGTCCGATCCGAATGAGAAAGTTCGGGAGACCGCTGTAAATACAACGGTCGCTATATACAGTCATGTAGGCGACAGATTTCGTATTGATCTTCAGAGAAAACACAACGTGCCGCAGGCCAAGTATGTAAAAAAAATGAATCATCAAATTCTTTTTTTTACAAGTTGGAATATTAGATTAACGAATATTTTTCACCATGGCCCAATAGTAGATTAATTTATATTTTTTACCAAGCCCAAATGTTAGAATAATTAACATTATTCACTGATCAGTAAATGTCTCAAGTCCGAATGATAGACGAATTAATCTTTTTATCAATCAGTAAATGTTTAAAGTTCGAATATCCGATCGTTTAGTATTCTTCACTGTATTGGTATCCGCTAGAAGATCGAATGTTGGTTAAAAAATGATTCATCGATCGGTATTATTATTCGACCAATCGCAAGATTCCTAATAACACTTCTAAATCATATTTATTCTTTAAATAAAATTAATTTTTAATTCAATTCATTTGAATAAAAAAATAACATGGAATGCCTCTTCTTTTTTTTATGATAGATGGGCCTTGTTAGCCGAACGCTTCGACCAGGTGAAGGCCGATGGAGATATGCAGCCCCTCGCCTTGTCTTCCGACGGTGAGCCTAATACAAATTTCTTTAATTACCGTCCGTAAAAAATATTGCGCCGGCAAAAAAAAAAAATTCTCACTTGACTCACGAGTACGACTCTATCGATATGCGGACTCCGGGCTGCGAGGAGCGTTTCTGGCCTCGAGCCAGAAGAGTGCTGCCACCTCTGCCCGGTTTCTTCGCCGTTTACCACCACTGGAAAGCAAGGTCCCTATTGAATCCGAACTCGGCCAACGCTTCTACGACACACACACACACACCTTTCCAGAGCTCCTTCGAATTGCCATGAATTTTATCGCACACCGTCAAATACGTGACCCGAGTCACGATTGACACGGCGAACAATAGTCGAGCTCGAATGCAGTTCAAAGTTAGAGAAATTAAAAAAATAACTGCTGTATGGATTTTTTTTTTCGGTCACGCTGTCGCAGAAGCAGGTATATTGTTACAGTGTTACGATATCGTCCGTACAGATAGAGTAATCGATACAGGGCGGTGAGCAAGATTAATCCCGTGTTCAATGCCGTCGGGGAACTTACACGTTTGCCGGACACCCGAGTCAACCTTCTCTCAATTCACTCGGCTACGACCCTATCAACTGTTACGTTAGCCTCACGCTACGACCTATCGTATTACCCCCTTGGCGAAATATTCGATACTCGGCGCGAGTTATTCGAGACTCTCACAACATTTGCCTCGTCGAGCGAGGACGGTTTTTTTTTTCTTGATCTTTACACTGTGATTGACCAATCATCCGTGGTTTGAGATGAGTAACGAGGAAAAAATCTCTAAATGCTGTAACAGAATGCTTCCGGAGAGTTTGAAACTTTTATTAATAGCCCACCGGTCTAAGCATCATCGTCGTCGGAGGGAAGGATTCTTCGATTTTTTTGTTGTTGTAATTACTATAATTATTATAGTCCTTTTTTGTTTTCATCATCAATTAGCTGGGCATTCTTTATTTTTTTTTAATTTAATTTTCGTGACTTTTCGTTCATTGAGTCATCTTTTTGGAATTCTGTTTCATATAATTCAAACTGTACATTTGTCACTATCATTTTTTTTTGTTTACAACAAAATGATCTCCTATTTCAACATTTATCTCGCCTTTCAACATTCCAGGGTTCAATCAAATAATGATCCGGGAAGCTGTTGTATTCTAGGCATTTTTTTATTTTGTTTTATTACCAATAAAATAGGCATTTTTTTCAATAAAATTTTCATATTTCGTTCGTTTCAAATTTACGTTTTGAATTTTATGAAATGTTTTTTATGAATTCAATGTCATAAAATCCAAAAAAAATTAATTGTTTAATATAATCTTTTTTTAATAAGAAAATTACCTCGTACATTGTAAAAAAATTGTTATGAAATTTAATGCGCCGGTTAATGCTGGAAGTTTTTATGCATAAACTGGTATATTGAATTTCATGTACAATTGTGATGAAAAATAAACTTACGGTATATTAAAAACAGTAGAAACACTTTACTTTGAATGATTTACATTAATTTTACTATAGAAGTACATTAAATCCAATCGTTCACTTTAATTTCACCGTAAAAGTACATTAATTTTTCATTACAATTGTACGTTAAATTTAATGTACAAGTTTTTGCATAAAAACCTCCAATCCGTTGCATTAAATTTACAATTTTCTTAGCGGTGTATTTCAACATTTGTCTCGCCTTTCGGCATTCCGGAGTTCAGCAAATAATGATCCAGGAAGCTGCTGTATGCTAAAACGTTCGGTTCGCCAGCTGCCCGGCGACGCACGTGTGTTAATGCTGTTTCTTCTATTAACGGGCACAATTCCCGTTGTTTCTTTCTCAAGCGTTGTTGAAAAAAAAAAAAAAATTGCCAGTGGACATACGTAACACGTACGAAGACGTTCATCGCGATTAGGTCATACATGGGCTTGGCTCGCGGGACCGCGAAGAAGTCGTAGTCTCGCTCGATTACAGACGATATTTATAGAACTCAAAATAACCGTGAATAATAGTAGTGGTTCCCATTGACAATGGTCGTAGGACCCGCGGTGCGTAACACGCATCGCCATTTTTAATCGATAACTTCCGTAACATTAAGATCGATCTTTAGTTTCGTCGAGTCTTCGATCGTCGAAACGAATTTTTAGTCTCCCTAAGTTCCTCAAGCTCGAACCTCTATAAAGATAAATCGAATCCAATATTTTTTTCGCGGTAAATTTAACAATTAATTTGTCGAGTTAACATGTTCACTATTTATTTTTTCACGCATTTTTTTTTTCGATATTTTAGTCTCCTTTCATTCTTCGAGCTCGAAGTTATAAAAAAATCGAATTGTTTTTTCTCAGTTCGTTTAACTTTTTTTCGTAACAAGTTTAACAATTCATTTGTCGAGTTAAAATTTGTACAGTTAATTTTTTAACGCAATCTTTTACGGTAATAATTTTTTGATTTTATTATTTTTTCTTCATTGAAGGGTCACGCTCGTGGTTGCGGGGATCGTGGGTAAATTTCGTTAAATTGAATTCTTATCGTTCCATTCTTGGCGGAGAGGGCGTTTAACATGCCGGCACGCCTTAGATATTGTGCACAGGTATAATGTGTCGCGGATTGCGAATAGCGGTACAGCATACCGAGAAACGAAGGCCCTTCACTCTCCCGTGAACGCGTTGCAGAACCGGCATCTCTGTCCACGTGGTTATAGCATCGCTGAAAAACCGTCGTATCTTCCCTTTCCTTCGCGTCAAATTTGCCCCAGTCCGAGCAAAATTAATCCACACGTGCTGAAAGTGAAAGGATGCCCGCAGAGGGTGGGGAAGTTTCGGAGTCGCGGGAATAATATATAAATTTATGAAGCGTCAGTAACTCTTCGGAGAAAACAAAACTTTGCCACTTCTTCATGTTTCCCTAGATTTTTGCAGTACATTTTTTCACCTAACCGTGGGTTGAACATACCATTTTTTTGGGGCACTTTTCGTAGAGCGTCTAATTGTCTACAAAAATTGTCTTGAGCATATTATAAATACATGTGACGGTGGCCAAATAATAGCTGATCTTATCAATTATTCCATGCAGGGCGACATCATCTTCTTTTTTTTTCCGACAAAACAATAAGAAGATTTGGCCTTGGAATAATTTTCGGATACAGCCATTACACAACTGTTCTTAGCTTATATTTACATCATACTAGCAGTTTGTTGTTGCTTGCTGTGGACTATGGAGTTTAGATTGTCGAAGATTTACCAGAAATATCTCGCTTCCGGTTTGAAAAATTCTTTTCTCGACCGAAAATCCGTCACTTCCAGTTTGAAAACTTCATTTTTCGATCAGAAGTGATGGCATTCTTGTGCACCGCATTACTGTGCACGACCTATCGAGACGCACAGAGTACTACAATAGGGAAATAGTTATCAGGGTCTGCAAAGGACTCCCTAGTTGACTGAGAATGATAAGCGAACTTGGAATACTCAGCCTCCCCAGGGGACAAACATACAAACCAAATCCACAACATCCTAAAATATACAAAAGATTATTGTTAATGGATTTTCAAGTATTTATTTATATAAATACGTGAAATTCCATTAACCATAATCTATTATATATTTTAGAATTACCTCTTCATAGAGGTCCATGAAAATCATCTTCATTCACTTTCTTCTTCGACTATCGACCTCTTGCGATGGTCCAAGGACGCTGATACGTCGCGTATGATCAACCGTCGATTAATTGGAACCAGTAACGGTTCTTGTTAATGAGACACGTATTTTTTTTTTTTTTTTTCCCTCTACGATGTCTGTCTAGGATTTCGCCGTAACATTATGACCGAAGAATCTCGAATTCGCGACGCACACTTGGGCGCTAATGCGACAATTCGTAGGCAAAACACCGCCATCCGCTTCAAGGGCAAATTTGCATTTCCACCGGTCGTAGCTCTGCCGAACTACCAACTATACGAGAAGTAGAGTCAACTCGCTGCCCAAACTTTGCCATGACGCGATGATATTGCCGATTCAATACGCGTTCGCGACTCGACCTTATAGAACCAGCAGCGTTCAAAATCCACCGGAATACGAGACAATCCCCCTCCACCCCCGCGACAATACATATTCTTCTGGAGATTATTGAATACAAATAATTAAAAAAATTAATGACACTAATAATTGTGAAACAAAACAATTGCAGTAAAAATAGTTAGATGGTTATTTTTTTGTAATTATTATAATTATATGAGAATGTCATTATAGTACGGTATAAATAAATTGTCGTGTGACATAATAACATTTATTAATTTATTATAATATCATTTTATAAATTTATTATAGTGTTACATAAATTTTGAAAAAATTTTAATCGTCCCGTTTTATCCGCAAGACTCTATCCCTCGAGATTCGTAATCAATTCAATTTGTGACAACGCGAAGTCCTTACTTGGTAGAGTTAGAGCAGAGGTTTTCAACTTTAATGGATCGCAACTGGTGGACATGCAAATGTGCCTCTCAGAGACATATCTCATAGCTTTCTCGCTGGTTCTACATCTCCGACCTTCACAATCCTGTTTGCACTACGACTATTATTATTATTATTATTATTATTATTATTATTGTAGATTATAGATTACAATTTATTATCATATTTTATTAATTTATTATAATGTTAGACAAGTTTATGTAAAAATTTAATTTGTCCCGATTTTATCCGGAAGACTATCCGCTCGAGAGTCGTAATTGAATTCGGCTTGTGATATCGGCGATTCGTTACCTGGCAGAGGCTTTCGATTTTGTTGGATCGTAACCGATGTAGATGCAAATGTGCCGCTCAGAGACATCTCACGTAGCTTTCTCGTTAATTCGGCGTGCCGCACTTCGCAATCCTCTTTGCACTGTTGTTATTATAGTGATTTTTAAGAACTAATAATAAATAGCTTGACTTTTAAATGGAAAAAATGATGTATAAGAAAAAAGACATCGCGGAGATAAATATCGGCGGTTCGATTTACACGAGTGACTTCATCCAGGAGATCGGAAAACTTGAATGGTGCGAGACTACTTTACCGGGAAATTTTTCCCCACCCTCGCCCTCGAGCATTCATCATTATTGTCATTCGCGGTATAGGAACGCCTACGCTCGCTGAAAGGCTTCTTCAAAGGTGAATCCAACGTTCAAAGTTGCGCAACTCTCGCGGAGCGAGGAATAAATTTTCTCGTAAATTTTCCTCGCGTCAGTGTCGGAGAAGAAAAAAGGAACGAAACAATGTTTCGCTGTTTCTCCGTTGGGCAGACTCAGGGACGTCCGAACGTTTCGGATAAATAATTGCATCGCGAGACCCGCGAATGGGAGCCTCCTAATCGTCCAGTCGGCGAGGTCTGAAAAAGAAAAAGAAAACGAAGTCGAAGTTAACCGACTTTGTTTAATTCACTTATTTGGCCGTACCGACCTGGATTATAGAAAATCGAGCTCCCGCACTGGATTTCTCTGTCCGCTTCGTTACAAGTTGAAATTCGCGCTGGAACAAAGCTCATCGCAATATTTATTATCCGCGAAGCGGTAATTTTTTTCCTCGTGCTCATCAAGTTTTTGAAAAAAATAAATAAATAAATACATAAACAAAAAAAAATTAATAATTCAGATATTATCGAAGCGGTTTCGTAACATCGGAGAGTTAAAAATAGTACATTACGATACTAGTGCAATAAAACTTTTTCTGACGAGTGTTGCAATCACACGAGTTAAGGAAACATTTTTTGCGCGACTATTGTGCACAATTTTAGTTCAAGAGATGTGAAAATGGGATTTTTTTCGCGAAGCGTGCGCAAAACGGCCATTTCCGCACCGAGTGAAATAAACATAATTATTTTAAATATAAAACTTCATTTTGTTGTAACATTTATATTGAAACATTTGAAAATTGCGAGCCAGTGACAACTTCTTCTAGAGTCAAGAGCACGTGGAACTGTAATCAACTTTTCACATGGATTGTGGGATTCGCGATCAAAAGGAAAGTCTCATCGGAAGCCGTGACGATATTCGCTTCTGATGAGACTTTTCTTCTGAGCGTACATGCGAAAAACCGCGAGGAAAGTTGGTTACAGTTACAATTACCCCCTTGACGATCAACTCCGACCCTGTAACGAAAATTGTAATTAATTTTTCAACCTAAAAGATGAGCATGATAAAAAAAATTGATTACAGTTTTCGTTACCGACCGCAGTATGAAACCTTCCGCAGCAGATTTCACATCACAATGGCAATGACGACGAAATTCGTCAAACATTGATTATAATGTTTTTCCGTTCGCTCGCTACTTTGATCCTGCGTTGGGATAGTCAGCTATGCAACTCAATGATTCCCCTTCGTATAAAGTCTATCTCCGACTTATATTTTTCGTATATAACCCTTCCTGTGTAGTCCATCCCTGACCTCTCAAAGAGACTAATAAAAATAAATAATAAACAAAAATTAACTACAACGAATAACTATACAACAATCAATATCAATAATAAATAGTTAGATAGTTCTTCTTTTTTTTGTAATTATTATAATTATAAATAAAATGTTATTATAGTAAATCCTATAATAATAATTTATAATTTATCATTATGACATTTCATTTTTTCAAATTATAATTCGCCAACGATAGATTACTATTTTTTTTTTTTTTTTTTCATTCACTCGCCAGTTTGATCCCGCCTTGGGATAGTCAGCTGGGCGCCTCGACGGGCGAATCCCCTTCGTATATAGTCTATGCCCGACCCCTCCAACCGTCCAATCGTCGGGGTAAGACCGAACCCCTGTGTGTGTCTCCCACCAGTAGTTTTTGTCTACACACTCCGTACCTTTTCCTCTCGTTTCTGTTGTGTAGTAGCTCGGTCCCGTTCGCACTTGTGCCGCGATGGGGGGAAGCGCGCTCTCCCTCGGTCACGACGGTGAGAATCGTGAGCTCGCTTACTCGGCGAACCGTTCTATAGTATTAACGCGGCAGCGAGCGTAGCAGCAGCGGTACGGAGTTTTCGTGTTCGGTGTATTGATATCACGAACAGTCGATAGTACGATAGAATTACACACTCCGAGTTTTCGTTTGAAACGAGCGATATAGACAATATTTTCGGAGAACTGCGAGCGGTTGAGCTCGGCGGGCATGACAATGTCGTAGGCCGAGTGGCCCCAGTGAGAACGTAAACAATCGAACGGCGCACGAAGTATCGAAGTGACGAGTCGTGGAAAAAATCGTACCCTCAGTTTCTCTCGCGTCGGAGACGAACCGCCGGTTCGATTTCGACGTGCGAGCTCTCATTTTGATCGTCGGGAGATCCGCTACGATTTTAGTGATTAACGAAAGTTTCGTTCGGCGATTCGTTCGCTCGTAAAATCGAATTTAACGAAATCTTCGGTAACATTTTTTTATTCTTCGTGCGAATCGACTCGAACGCTGAAACGCTTAGTTGTTTCTTGCGGACTTGGGGCCCTTGCTGATCAAAATGTAACGCCGAACATCGAGATATAACTTTGCCGATTTGATATTGCACAGACTCTGAATACAACGTAAAACATCTTAAATTTAACGTACCGATACTGAATGTTTTTATGCACAAACTGGTGTGTTAAATCTCATGCACAGTTGTGGTGAAATATTAACTTACAGCGTATCAAATACTTGAGAAATGTTCTTAATAATGTACTTACATTTTTTTTACTACTAAAACACTTTCAATTTATTCGTTTACTTCAATTTCCTTGTAAAAGTATATTAATTTGTTATCATCATCGTACAATAAATCGTACATTAAACCGTACATTAAATCGTGAGTTAAATCGTACACGAAATCGTACATTAAATCGTACATTAAATTGCATTATTAAATTTACCAGTTTTTGCATAAAAACTTCCAGTCCGATACGTTAAATTTGCAATCTTCTTTAACCGTGAAAAAAAATTGCGATTCACTGCACATTTAATTCGTCAAGCTAATTTTTGAAGAAAAAATTATATAATATCGAACTACGATTTTTTTGTTATTTTGCCACGACGAGTGGATCCTTAATGCAATGTGAACTTTGTGAAGAACTGAGCGCGATTTCCGCGAGGGGAACGTTCGGCGTGTGTGGCCGTCGATCGTGCTGGCCACGCTCGCATCGCGTCCCAGCGACAAATGGGTCAGTCGGGCTCTACTCTCGAGATCCGCGCGACAACCTCCTCAGACGTCCAATTGTCAACCCCCCGATTAGAGCAACGAATGACAAAAAAAATGCATCGCCGAAAGTTCATCTTTTTTTTCTTCGACTTTTCACCCGTCACAAAAAAAAACCGACAAATTTGTTCAAATCGAATTAACATTGTATATACATATAACATACACTGTAAAAATGAATCGTAAATTTAATGTACTGAAACTTGTATTTGCTCACGTTACTTACATTAATTGAACATCAATGTACATTTTTTTAAAATAAATTTAATAAAAATACAATATTTACTGCAAAATTACAACGCAAATGCGTTTAAAGTTTCAGAAGCAGTTTGTGTGAAAGAAAGCTTCCAATACCGAACATTAGTTTTCAAGCTATTTCTTTTGCAGTGTATATTTATATATGTATATAATCGACGTCAAATTTATTTTCCACGTCTCGAAAATCGGTAAAACGAACGCTAGCGTCTCGTCGATGATAATTTAACGAACATGTTAAGTTGAAGAAAAAAAAAAAGTATAGAAGAAACAAAAGGAATGTTGGTCGACCTCGAGAGAATCCGCCGAGTGTTTATCGCTCGGTGTGTGACGACAACGTTCGAGCCTATTAAAACGGCTTTACAAAACCACCGGCGAAACGACGCAAACCTGTTGAAACATCACGTGTCTCGTTTAACAATCGAATTCTTCGTAGGTCGCAGAGATTCGAGTGGAGAAAAAAAAAAAAATACACAAAAAATGAGCTCGGCGTGAAAAAAAAAAAAAAACCTAGTCAAACAAACACGATCGCTCGGTCATATTGACTGAACATTCTTATCTCTTATCTCAACGGTGCGAGCTTAATAACGCGCCTCCAATTTTTTTTATTTGTCTAACAATCGAATCCTTCGTAGGTCGCAGAGATTCGCGTTAAAAAACAAAAATAAATAATAACAAGGTCGGTGTAAAGGAACAAAAAAAAAAAAAAACTAACTAAACCTAGTCAAACAAACACGATTACTCGGGCATGTTGATTGAAGATTTGTATCTCTTGTATCAACGGCGCGAGCTTAATAATCCGCCTCCAATTTCTTCGCGACGTCCGTATAATCGTCGCGCCTTAAAGAGGGATCGCTGAGGCGGGCGAGCTTTAACGACACGGTGATAAAGTGGGAAGTCAAAATAGCTGTTATTACGTTGAGAAAATATCTCGGCATCCAGTTTTGCAATGTGTGTTTTATCAGATTTTTTTTCTCTCGATAATTACACGCTACAACGGATGGACGTAAACGATGGTCGAGTTCGCGGCTCATCATTATTAAAACGCTTTTAATAATTCATCGAATTGCGGTAGTTTAGAGTTCTCTCGGAATCGACTTTATTACTCTCTTTGCTAAATTAAAAATTTAAAAAAAAATGAGACTGAGGTCGTTCTTGTAATTTCCTCGAAATTGACTTAATTGCGTTTTTAATGTCGAAATTTTGATAATTATTATTGCGGTGCCAAAAGCAAAAAAAAATTGTTTTTGGCAATTATAAATGTCTCCCTTGGACTTTTGTGCAAAATCGCTACCGGATTCTTGTTCACCAATTTTGTTTTCTTTTTTTATATTTCGGTCTTTACGTGAAACACTTGTCACTTTTTTTTACTTATTAATTATTTATTTTATAAGATTTTAATAGGTGCGCAATACGATATAGTAGGTCGAAAATGAAACAAAAAAAAATGCTTTTGGCAATTATCAATGTCTCCTGAAATTTCACGCAAAACCACTATCGGACTTTCGTTGACAATGATTTTTTGCCTTTTATATTTCGATTTTTACGTAAAACAAAATTACGAACGTACTCGTTCATCACGTCTTTTTTATTTAACTTTTTAATAATTTTTTTTTATGACATTTTAATGGGTCAGTTATAGCAGATTAATTGTTTTTCCGCGGATCGCGAATGGGCCGCTCGTTTTCGCATCCACCGTAATATTTTCTAAGGAGAGCCGTCTTATGCAAGAGAAAGTTTTTTTTTACTACCACTTTGTAAAATGTACGCCACACTTGCCTTTGACTAGAAAAGTTCCGCGCAAAATTTTTCTAACGCGGTTTTCCAAACTTTTGATGTTATTCGAAAATTGCACCAAACGATAAAAAAAAAAAAAAAAAAAAAAAAAAAAAAATCGTCGAATTGAATATCCGCCATTGCATACTTGCCAATTAACGAATGCCGATTGATGCACTCGTGTGGCAAGACACTTGAAAACTATCGCACAATGGCTAACGAGGGAACGCACTTTCACCCTCAGCGCAAACTGCAAGTATGTACCGTGCGCTGCGGTTAAATAAAGCGAGCCGAGGGACTTTGATATATTTATGCCTATATGCGCGAAGCCATAGAGCCGACTCTCTACTGTGTGATATATAATTCGTCCGCTGCAACTACAATTTTATCGTAGTCGAATCACCGTAGCACGATGAGAATTTCACACTTTCTTCATTCTTTCGACAAACAACAAACTTATCACGCGTAACGTTGCCTGCGCGGCAATAAAAAAAAAAAAAAAAACATAACAAAACCTCGACGTTGAAGTTTCCGCAAATTTTCGCCATAAAAAGATTACTCGAAACTTTGTTAACAACGCTTCTCAGGACTCAAATCTGATCGACATCGTTCCTTGTGACGACAATTAAAGCGACGCGAATTTTCTGTCAGATTGGACATTTTCGAAAGATCCACGATGTTTATAACGTGAGAAGTGTAAACAAAAAACAACAAAAAAATAATTGAGTGAAAGTTCATCGTGATGAACGATTCGGGTATAATAGTGACGAGCGGTCACCGATGTCCCCATCGGGGTCTCGTGAAGTATCCGAGCGTCGACAAAAAATTGTGGGATCCGAGCAGCACCTGGATACTGCAGTGGGACAACATCGTTAAGCATCCGGGTGCACGAGCTCGTGGATGTCACTGCGACGTTCACAAGCCTCCGTGGCTCTATCCCGATTTAGGTACATGGACGACAATTTAAACGAAAAAAAATGCCTCAATCTTCGATTTGAAAAATCACTTGAGAAATTTTTTATTTTATTTTTTCTTAAAACAAAAAATTACAGTTAACTTTTCGTCTGTTGCAGTTGGTAGAGATGTCGACGAGCTGGACAGAGCGGTAAGTTACGAATTTTTTTTTTCTAAGTTTTAGGAGAAATTTTTATTCAACTTTTTTGAGGGTGCTTCGCACGTACATTCCTAGCCAAAAGTGAGATTCAGTGAGAATTTGAGCACTTCCTATTGATAAAAAAATCTGAAAAAGTCAACTGTATTAAAGGTGTCAAGAACATTAATTTTGCATAATAATAATGTCAAAATGTTATTGGCATATTGCCAAGAAAAATTGTTCAACAAATAATCAGTAAATCTTTTCTTCGGTTTTGAAATGAATTCATTGAATAAATCGGAAAATATTGATTTTTGACAAAGTCCCGGAACGACAAAGACTTCCTATTTGCCGCCGGAGCTACGTCTGGTATCGATGCCAAAATATGTGTGTTGTTACCAGTGTTAAAATAATATTCCATGAGTTATTTTTTCACCACAGATAAAATCAGCGCCAGTAAAGAGAGCGACGAGCGTTCTCCAAAAACGGAGCCAATTTGGTCCAGCGAAAACGGTCTCCACGGTTCCAGGTATGCTTTTTTTTTGTATGTCGATAATAAACGAGCACTCGATTTTTGTTTGTTTGTTTTGTCAACCCTCGTTATAGTTTCTTTTTTTATTGAATTTAAAAAAATCAAAAATTCGAAACTTCAACATTTTTTATTCAATAAAAAAAATCATTTATCTCCACCCGCCAAAACGTATAATATCCGATAATTTTGCACGACATCTTAAATCCAAAACTGCACTTGTTCTCATACGAACAGCCGCTTAGCTTTTAAAGATTATCACCATTTTTTTATGATTTATTTTTGAACGTTTTTGTTTGTTTATATTTATTTTATAACCGCTCGCATGATAACAGCTCATCAAAATCCACTGTCAACGATCAGCAAGGCAGCGTCCATCAAAAGAACCCCCTCGGCCAGATCGGCGCCAGGTAGATAAAAAAAACAAGAAAATCAAAATTTACAAACAGCACCGCAGCTAATTTATCGAATTAGCCGCGTGTTCGATGAAAAAAAAAATCCGTCAAATCGATTACACTTGACAAATTCGATTTATTCGTAATTGAACGTTGATTTGCCTCATTATCGCGCGATCAAAGAGATAATGTCTATCTCTCGAAGATTCTTAACGCTACCTGCGCTCAATCAATTTTTCACGTCATCGATGCTCGTAGCTTTGCACATATACATACAATTTTTTTTTTCCGTTTTTTGTTATCCGTAAATCACATCAAAGAATTATTTTGTTCATCTATCGATACGTAAAGCGATGAGATTGCTAAAAAATAGACCACAATAAAAAATCATCGAAATTTTTAATGCAGGTCAAGCCGGTGCAGTGGACGAGGAGTCGTTTAGAATCGCCTTTGAGGATGTACCGTTGGTGAAATTATTCTCGGCGAGGGATCTCGAGGAGCAGATGAAACAGATCAGAGACACGATAGGAGACGACAAAAAAGAGTGGAAGCTGAGAACTGATAATGTAAGTATTTGCAGGAAAAATATAATTGATTACAACCTCGAAGATGTCTGCAGAACCTCAAATTTCATCGTTGGCAAGTCCCTTTCTCCATGAGGAAGCCTAGTAATCGCAGAAACGCAAATTACACGAGGAAGCAATGTGAAAATATCAATTTCTACGCGTTTCTTAAACATTTAAAAGGGTCAACAAATAAAATGAACTCCGAAGCGTCCAAATCTCTCTGTAAACATTAAAGAGTTCGGCATGATCGTAAAAAAAAAACTTCGTCCACATAACAATTATTTTTGTAACTTTGTGATTTTCAGTTGAAAAAAATTCGTGGTATTATCGTCGCGGGCGGTATGAATTACGAGAATTTCATGGAGCTGTTAAAAAGTATTCAACGACCTTTCGAGGGTGCGTGTACGGATCTGAGATCGCAGGTAGTGCGCGAGGCGTGCATAACCCTGGCCTTTCTGAGTCAACATCTGAAGAACAAGTTCGCATCTTTCATGGAGGCCTGTCTAGTCTCGGTAATGAACCTGATACAGAACAGTGCCAAGGTAAGACTAAAACAAGAGTCGTCAGTTAATTCATCGGGTTATTCCTGTAATGGCTCTTACCCGTCGCCGTAAATCGTCACAGATCCTTCGCCGAATTATTTACGACCTTCCCGACGAAACCTCGAACAATCCAAACTAAACGAGATCAATTTTATCCCATACGGTGTTGTTTGCTTTATTCTTTTTTTTTCTTTTTTTTAACCTCGCCGGTAAAAGTTATCACGAGGCAAACATTTTAATTAAAAGAACTAATGATCTTGTTCGTAAATCATTTTTAAAAGGGTTTTTATCTTAATATTATTTCTTAATTTTTAAATATTTCATGTACTTATTTTTTATTTCGACATCGTGTTTGATCGGACGAAAAAAAATTTCAGGTGGTCGCAACAGCCGGTGCCGTGGCGCTGCGTTTTGTATTCCAGAACACTCACAGCGGACGCTTCATATCGATAATAGCTTCGTCATTGAGCAACAAGAGCAAGGACATACGTCGGGCGTCTTGTGAATATATAAATCTAATACTCCAATGGTGGCCGACCTCGATACTTCAAAAATACGTCGCCGTGCTTCAGGAAGCTATAAAGAAGGGCGTCGCCGACTCGGACTCGGAAGCTCGAGTATTTGCTCGAAAGTGAGTGATTTTTCGATAATTTAGACGCCTATGAAAAGAGGAGAAAAAAATCCTACATTATGTTGATTTTTTAAAAATACCACCGTTTCCTATGTGTGAAAAAAAATGATTTTTCGGCGACGAGAACTTTCAAACACCCAATCCAATTTAAATCAGCTCGTTTAACGTTCTCGTTTCAATCCCGGCTACTGAGTTAACTTATCGATAATTCAAGTTGTACGAAGAGAGGAGAAAGAAAATGTTTACGTTATGTTGTTCATCATTATATTATTCGTTGGATTTTTTTAAACACAGCACAATTTTCAAAACAATTTTCAACAAGAACCTGATTGAATTTAAATCAGCTTGTTTTAACCTTCCCAATTCAATCCCTGCAAGTGAATTATTTATCCATAATTTTAACGCGTATAAAAAGAGGAGAAAAAAATTCGAAATTATGTTGTTGACCATTTGTTTTATTCGTCGAATTTCTTAAACCACTGCCGCTTCCTATGTGTCGAAAAAAATGATTTTTCGACGACGACAATTTTTATACACCCGATCGAATCTAAATCAACTTTTTTAAACCCTATTCTCAATCCCGCAGATCGTACTGGGCTTTCAAGGACCACTTTCCCGAGCAGGCAGAAGTTCTTCTCAACAGCTTGGACTCGACTTACAAGCGCTCTCTGATGTCCCTAAGCAACAGCGGCAGCACAAACAGCTTGAACGTCGTGGCAAAAACTTCGACCATAAGTCCACGCGCTTCTAGACCGGGCATCAGCGGAGCAGGTCAGTTTTTGCATCGCAAATTTCATCTGCGTCTTTCGTTCCCTTTTCTAAGCGTAATTAAAAAAATAAATAAAAAAACTGATTTTTAATCAGCTCAGAGTTACATAGTAAATAAAATCCTTCGTCTCATTTTTCTATTTCCATGCTGCACGCAAATACAAACTGTATAAAACGTAAAAAAAAAAAAAACTTAAAAAAACAGCAAACGATACAGGCAGTACGGAAAATTTGCAAGCGAATCAGAGCCCGCCCCACGGGCCACTGAGACGGACACCGTCCCTTCCACGCTCTTATCGTCAGTCCGGCATACCGATTCTTCAGAGACAGACCACTGACAATCACTGTAATTCCATCATTGCATTATGTCGCAAAAAACATTATAAGAGAAAAACCCCAACAAACAGTCCATTTCCGTATTTGACCCCGGCATATGAATATTTTTTTTTAATTATCACAAATATTGATGTCTGTGTCGAGAATTGTCACTCCAGTTTATTTGTGTTCCTCGATCGTTGTTTGAGACCCCCTTAGACATTCGTGTTGATAATTGGAGCATGAAAAAGCCGACTTTATGGAAATACCAAAAAAACCAAAACTCGAGACAAAAAATATTGTAACGGATTTTCAAAATTTGATAAAAATAGGTCGAGTAACACCGGGTCCGAGATCGACTAGCGCGATCGATCTCCAGGCCGCCAAACGCGCCCAGGCGAGAACCGCCTACGCGAATTTGAATCGCCACAGAGCTACCCCACGTAAGTAATAAATTAATAATCAAAAATTCACCTCTCATTTGTTTTGTCCGACACGTATTAATTTTGAAATATTGACGCCGCTGCGATAGATAATGAACACGGGAGTGAACAGAGCAGACAAGGTTGCAAGAATTTACTATAGCATGAAATCGATTAAAATAAAAACATTAAATTTGTTCGATCGGTTTTATAATTCTTATTTTTTTCTGTTAAACCGACAGCACGATTCAACAGATCGCCGGACATATCGGCGGCGGCGCCGGTGGCGGCCAATGAGAGGACGCCCCGAACGCGCACAAGAGTCGCCGGAGTGTCGCAGTCACAACGTAGGTTGAAAAAAAGAAAAAAATACGGTACAAAAATGTATTGGACGTTTAAAAAAAATTTCAGCCAGCAGCAGATCGGGTTCGCCGGCGTCGAGACTGAGCTACGCGACTTACAATCGCGAGGGTGAATCCTTTGTGCCTCGACCGCGACGACTTTCCGGGCAGGGCATTCGCAGTACGGGAAACAGTCGCGAACCGAGTCCACAAAGATTTGGAATGGACAGGAGCTTCGGCTCGAAAATTCGGTACTTTAATCCTTCTTACGATTCGCTGATCAGTAAATCGCTGTAAAAAAATCCGTACGAAATTTAATCTACTGATACTGGAAATTTTAGTGCGTAAAGTCATATATTAAATTTCATGTACAATTGTGATGAAAAATGAACGTACAATATATTAAAATCTTAAGAAATACTTTGCTTTTAATAATTTACTTTAATTTTACTGTAAAAGTACTTTAATTCCAATAATTTGATTTTTTTACGCTGAAAGTCTATTGATTATTCATGACAATTATACAGTAAAATGAATTTACCAGTTTTTGCATAAAAACTTCCAGTCGAATCGTATTTACAATTAAAAAAAACCGCGAACTTTAAACTGTTTCTGCGATCAGAAAAAGCGGTAAAAAAATCGCAAATTAATTCGTAGTCGCACCTGGAAGTTTTATTTCTCTGACGCGTGTGTTATTGAACAGAGGAAGAAACACGTACATGTCGCCGAACGATAGGCCGCCCTCGTCCCGTCCGGTACTGGCGCAAAAAATGCTGCTACAATCGTTGGAGGCAGAATCGGCGCTCGCCGATGCATTGACTTTCGACACGATCGACAATTATTCCCGTACATCGAGGGGCAAGGGAGATCACAGTGACGAAAGCGAAACGAGCAGTATATGCTCCGAACGCAGTATGGACTGCATGAGACGACCAAGTGACGTGAGTTCGAATGTTCAAAATCCTTTTTACCATTCGACAGTTGACGTTTAACTCGTTCACTCCTAACGCTACGTACGCGTTCCAGTTTCTCGAAACTGTTTGCCCACTTATTGTGCCAAGTCAAATTTTTGTTCCAAAAAATGGATCGCCCTCAAAATTTTCATCGAACATTTTTCACATTATTCGGCAATTTTTTTTTTAAGTAAATTGTACAAGAAAAAAAATTGCTGAAGCCATATACAAAATTGCAAAAGTTACTGCAAGGGACGATTCGTTTAATCTACAAAATAATTCTATTTGTTTAATGTACCAAAATTTTCAGCGGGCAATTCTCACATTGTTTGACAATTTTTTATGAAGAAAATCGTAAACTGTAAAAGAAATCGCTTAAACCGTATATGAAACTACAAATTTACTGGAAGGGTAAGAAATTTGTCTTCGACTTCGAAGAGTAGAAGATACCGGATCGAAAGGGTCGATTCGTTCAATTCACAATTCGTTTCGCGATAACATACATACATACATATACATACTTATGATTCGCTGACAAATTTACATCACTGAATTTTTGTCATCCCATCCCCCAACCCTCCCGATGTTTTATTTTGTTTTTGTTTCGTTACCCGTTCGCATCCGTTAGTCGTACTCGTGGAGCGGATCCCAACAGAGACTCTACCGCGACGGTTGGGATCAGTCAATTCCCAAGGTTTGTTGATTAATCGTTTTCATTTTGTTTCTTCTTCTCGTTAAACGTTTAATTTTTAATCTCTCACAAAATATTTCCCTGCTAGTGCAAAAAACATCGTCGTCTTACCGAAATGTCACAGAGCGTGTAAACGTTGTACGAACATCAAATATACGCTCTTTTGACTTTTTTGTAAGGCGATAGTTGGCTAGTCAGTGTTATAATCCCTTCTTTAATCTAATACATACACAGCACGCTTCACTCATAAAAAAAAAATGTTCCCAATCGCTTTCTTCTCCCTACTGTGACCCTCGATCTAATTACATCCACTCTTTGGTGTCGACAACCACGTCTTTTATATATTGTGCGCTCGATAAAGATCCCCAAGGATTGTTGATTAATCGTTTTTATTTTGTTTCCTCTTCTCATTTAACATTTAATTTTTAATCTCTCACAAAATATATCTCTGCGAGTGCAAAAAATCGTCGTTTTACCGAAACGTCAAAGATCGTGTAAAATTACGAACATCGAATATACGCTCTTTCGACTTTTTTTGGTAAGGCGATATTCGGCTAGTCGATGTTATAACCCTTTTTTAATCTAACACATACACAGCACGATTGATATTTTATATTTATTTATTTTTTCCCCGATCGTTTCTCCCGACTGTGATCCTCGATCTAATGACGGCTTTTACAAACACGCTCTTTGGCTTTTACAAACACGCCTTTAATAATTTCTATGCTCGATAAAGGTCCTCAAGGCTTGTTGATTAATCGTTTTCTTTTTTTTCCTTTAACGTTTAATTTTTAATTTCCCAAAATATTTCCTTGTAAGTGCAAAAATTTGTCGTCTTACCGAAACGTCAAAGAGCGTCTAAACTCTGTACGAACATCGAATATATGCTCTTTTGACTTTTTTTGGTAAGTCGATATTTGCCTAATTGGTGTTATAATCTTTTTTAATCTACAACGCATACACAGCCCGCTCGATATTACATTTTTTTCATCGCTTTCTTCTCCCTACCGTGATCCACGATCTAATACCATTCACTCTTTGGCGTCGACAAACACGCCTTTTATGGTTTCTGCGCTCGATAAAGATCTCTAAATTTGTTAACATAATTTTGTTCATCATCGAATTTCGTCCTAGACTTTTTATCCTAAGCCTACCTTATGCTAAGCCACCTGTGTCCGCCAATCGGATTGGAGATAAAAACTTGTCAGCCACGTGTTTCGGGATTTATCGGCTTTGAACCTTCTAGCTTAATTAAATTCTCGACATCTCAGAGCATCGTCATTTAATTTATTTGATTGCACGTACCTTATTTTTTTTCTTTCATCTGTCGAAATCTGTCGATATCGCACATCAAGGCAATGCTTCACAATCTCACCGTGATATTTAGGCAGCCGTAAGAAAATTTTTAATAAAGTTTTTACATCGCAACAGGACATACAGGAGATTATCGAGAATTGCGGCCGGAAGTCTTGGGTCGAGAGGAAAGACGGTCTCCTCGGTCTTCAGCGTTTTCTCCTAAACGGGAATACACTTACGGCCACCGAGCTTCGCAAAATAACGGATATTTTCGCCAAGATGTTTATGGACTCGCACACCAAAGTATTCAGCCTTTTTCTCGACACCCTGAACGAATTGATAACCACCCACAGCGAGGATCTCGGCGATTGGCTTTACGTTCTGTGCGCGAGATTGCTCAACAAACTCGGCACCGATCTTCTCGGCTCGGTGCAGACGAAGATACACAAGACACTCGACGTGGTCAGGTGAGGTTTTCGAGCTTAAGGTCATGTGGAACGTTCTCCAGCTCACCCAGCCCGTGCTCGGCTGGTAACGAAAACTGTACTGAATGCCGTTTTCGAAGCGCGGAAAGCAGAAGCAAAAAAAAATCGTCTTTCCCTGCGTCTGAAAATTCTTTGGAGGAAATAAATTTCCTTTTTCCTTAGCTTTTTGTGATGTCAAAACGGCATTTATAACCTATTTTAGTTACCAACTGCGATATTTAGCGTCATCTTAAGAGCATGTGCAATATCGCGGTCGGTAATAAAAACTGTAATCAACTTTCCTTACGGATTCTGGGAAGTACGGTAAAAAAAAACAATAACTTGATTTAAAAAAATAATTTTTATAACCTTTGATTATATGATAATAGTAACATTAATATTATTTTTGGCAGGGATCATTTTCCGGGTGATTTGCTGCTTCCGGCGGTGATGAGATTTTTGACGGATCCGACTCAAACACCGAATTCCCGCGTCAAAGTGTCGACGTTGACCTTCTTGACTCACGTTGCCGAGAGCTCCGAGCCGTCGGCTCTCCATTTAAGCTGCAAATCCGCCCTGGCCCGTCTACTCGATTGGACGAACGACGTCAAGAGTCAGGACGTTCGACGGCACGCTCAGGACGCTGTTATAGCTCTTTACAATCTAAATCCGCCGCAATTCCCGATGATACTCGGCGAACTGCCGAAATTCTATCAGGTTCGAGACGATGTCCATGATTTTTCTCCCTTGACCTTTTTGTTTCGTAATTCTACTTTATCGGTGTTAAGTGACTAAAAAATACATTGTCGTCGGCTCTTATATCAATTTTGTTGATAATTTTTTAAACCATTTTTTTTCTACATTTTGTTATCATTTTTTTTTTTATGATTTAAGACGATGTCTATTAATTTTTTCCACTATGAATTTCGTGATTCTGCTTCATCAATGTTAAGTGACATAAGAAATACATTGTCATCGGCGCTTATATAATTTTTTCTTCTGTTGTCAAGGATGCCGCGATGCCTCTCGTTCAGAATCATCTGAGAAGATCGTCGATTTCCAGTAATCCGGCGTCACCGGGCACGCAGCCGGGGCGCTTGCCGCACTCGCCAGCGCGCACGAGAACGAAAACCGATATCGATATGACGGACACCGATTCTCTCAATCCGGAAGAAGTTTACAAGTGCTTATTATATTTTCTATTTTCCATTACTATTTTTTTTTGTTTGTTATAAAGCGCTGAAAACCAGGCTGGATAATTTATTCCGAAAAAAATGTATTTCGTAGATCGCTGAGGCGCACGACAGCGGAGATACAGAACTACGGATTCGAGAGAGCGACGACGAGCAAGGACAGCGGAATAAGCAACATGGCAGACGTGGAGGAGAAGATGGAGAGCCTTACCCTGACGAATTCGGTAAGCCAATCTTCGCATCTCGATTGCCGTTCGAACTCGTGAAAAATCATTTTTCAAAAATGAAAGGTCGTTTGTTGATTGACGATTTTTTTTATTGGTAAATCTAAGGGACGATCATCGTCCGTGTCATCGCCGACTCAACGCGGCAGAACGGTGATAAACCTCGGAGTTAACGGCTCGAGTGACACGATAGCCGGAGATCTGATACTGCCTCAGGAAAACAACGGCTATGGGACGCACAGTGAGTTTTTTTTTCAAGAAATTCTTCGCTCCGTTAACTGACTAGCCGATTTATCGGGGCTCGCGCGGTATCGATTGCTTGGGTCGGATCAACTGGAATCCGCGTTATTTTGCCAAAACTTCAATCGGCTGAATCGACGTATGGACGAAAATCAAGTGCCCGAGCGCACTTCTTCCGAATCATCAAACTTCTAAAACTTTGTTTTTTCGAATCGTCAAACTTCTGAAATTTTATTTTTCGATTTGTCAAATTTTCAAAACTTTAACGTCACGCTGATGAATGAGTGTTCTTGCAAATGGCTGTATAAGTATCTGAACGATTGAGGCCTGAACGCCACGCCTGTGAATGAATGTCGCGCCGAGTGTCCGGTCTTGTACTAAATTATTTTGAAGTTAATATATAGGGTACTAAATTTGTATACCAACTCGTAGGTTCATCGCCGGACATACTGAGAGGTTCCGAGGTAGTCGACAATACGATAAAGGCCCTTCAGTGTACCTCAGCCCCGGAGTCGTCGAAAGTCCGGCCGCTTCAGGAGTTTCAGCTTTACGTGCGCAACGGCGACGCGTCCTACATTAAACAACACTTCAAGTGAGTCGACATAAAAAAAGACGAAGACAAAATCGAACGCCTCTGTTCGACTCTGTTCGAACGCAGAATTCAGGTTTTTTTATAAACAAACTAAGAAACGAAAAATCGCTTTCAGAAAATTGCTCAAGACGCTGTTAGAGTGTCTGGCCTCGGAGGACAAAGAGGTAGAGATTCAGGTACTGCTGACGCTGATCGAGATGCTCAAATGTCCGGATCTCGTCGAGTCGTTCAGCAAGTATGCCGAATTGCTTGTACTGAAAGTGTTGCACTGTCACAAAGCCGAAGATCCGTCGAAGCCGATGAACACGACCGACACCTCGTCCAGTCCTACCTCGGTCGGTATGAGATGCGCCTATCAGGCCCAGGGCCTCAAAACTGCCGAGAAATGCGCGGCCATGATAGCGACCGTCTTACCGGCTGGACAAATTATTCCGCTCGCATCGACGACCATCACGACCGAGCCTTATCCGAGAAATATCGGAGCAATCAAGATGCTCCAGGAGGCCGCAGAACACTGGGGACGAGAAGCCGTCGAACCACACCTCGCGCAGATAATGCCGGAACTCATAAGGGTGAGAAAAGAAAGTCAGAGCGCACGATTTATTCGTTAGCTTCATAATTCTCGATAATTTTTCGTTTTTATTTGCAGCAAGATTACAATACAATATCACAAATAAGCGAAGACAGCGAATAAAAATTAAGGCGATGCTGGAGCCATTTTTAAACTCCTTACATACCTTTTTTGCTAACCGAACTGCGCGATTTCTTTATTTCAATTTAGAATTGTTAATATGCTACGCGTATGCTTCAAATCGTGCAGTACCTTAACAGTTTCTTCGTTCTATCGTTTCTCATTGTATTTGACTTCGCTTGAAGATTATTTTCCGCTAAACTTCTTAGACTCTACCAAAAATAGATTTAGATTTTTTAAACTTTGCAATCGTATTCCTCGTTCAAAACTGAGTAACTTTTTCCTCTGGCACTTTTTCTATCATCGTGTAGTTTCTAATTCGCAAGCGGATCGATTTTCAGCCAATGGGAGGGCTCGAGCGAATGTTAAACAGCTCGTAAATCGAAAACTATTAATTCAAATATATATAACAGTTTGACAATGAATGTGTTAAAATTTCAGGCCTACGGCGCGAACGAGAGCAAAGTACGCAAGTCCGCCGTATTTTGCATGGTCGCGATTCACAACGTCGTGGGCGAAGCGGTGCTCGCCCCTCATCTGGCATCGCTCTACGGCAGCAAGTTGAAACTTCTCAATATATACATCCAGAAGGCCCAGCAGACCGCGAGCCAGCCGTCAAGTCCACGAAGTGTCGGCAACAAAAACTAACTGGTAGGGAGCGGCAGCGCCGGCGCAGCGAGCGCCGCCGCGGCGACACTAAGAATCTCCATATTAAAAAGATTCGCGAGACTCGGAGCGAGGCACGAGCTGATGCTCGTTAATTTTATCACGAGGCGAACGAGCCCGTGACGATAATATAAGGATCCGGCGACCCATTAATTTTTAAAATTTATAAGAAACGGATTGCCGTAACCGGAAAAAACAAAAAACGAAAAGAAGAAAAAAATTGTAAAAGCATAGTTCCCCATTGTATATAACCGTAAGAGTTTTCACGCGTCTCTATCGTCATTCTTTTTTTTTTCGTTGTTTCTTTTTTTTTCTCGACCTCATCGCATACTTCGTGCCATTTATCGACGTGATAAACAAAAAGCTTTTTTTTCATTTGTTTTTCTTCGTTTTTAGTTCTCTTCGTGTACTATATATTATAGCGACAAGTACGTAGGATTTTTTTTTTTTTTTCCTGTGTAATAAACAAAATTTACCGCTCCGTGGCCAAAGAGACGAAAAAGAAAATGAGATGTAGTCGCGAAACCCCTTTCCCCAATGGGTTCCCTGCACACATTTGTCGCTTTGATATTTGTATTTATTGCGTAGTCGTTGCAATAAAACGAGCCAAGGGATTTGTTGGTTTTTTTTTACCTTTTTTTTTGGCGCGAACATTCAAAGATCGAAGAGAGTCGTCAAACTTTGCTTTACGACGTCGGACTATTCTCGTCTCGCGAATACGCGCGTAATTTTTTGGTCGTTAACACGTCGGCACGACTTCGCTCTCGTGTTTGTAACAATTGTGTATATACGTTATACGAATAATCTTTAAGACTTGGAGCCAATAATAATGATAATTGAAGGCGAGTTAAGCGAGGAGGAGTGAGGAGAGGTCCGGGGTGTGCTCTCGTCACGGGCGCGGGTCTCGTCGGTAGAGTCGAGTCGGGACATCGTTCATAAAGTTGAGTAAAAAAAAAAAATAAAACCAAAAATGAAGAAAAAAAAACTAATAAACAAAGAGGAGAAGAAAAAAAACACAAAACGATAAGCAACAATGATAAACGAAATTTTAAGCTTGTTCTGTTAAGTTTTTCGAGCACTATATGGATATGACATTATATATTATTAATGAATTAATTATTAATGAAATACGCACTGAGCGTTTCTATTATTTTTTTTTTTTTTCAAGTCGCTTATCCACGGCTCGCGATCAAGACGCTTTAGCATCGCCTTCGAAATTTCTAAAGAAAATTTAGTAAAACTGAGAAATAAAATTAATGCTACGATCGAGATCGGGCGCTAACGCGGGATTAAAAAATTGTCGAGATATGCGCGGCTTTTTGTTTTAATCGTTTAAACGAAAGTTTGATATTGCGTATCGTTATTATCACGAATTTATTGAGCTATTTATAAACGATAATAGAAACGAAAAAATTTAAGAAATCGTGAAGAATGCTCGATGATCGGTCCGAGTTGGGCGCGACACGGTGATTTTGCACGTTGACTTTTGCGACTTCGATCCGAACGGCAACAGTATTATTCGCACTGTTCATGATCCCTCGCGGATAAAAAAAAAAGTGAAAAACAAAAAAACAAAAAAATTCTCGCTACTAATTCGTTCCCAGCGAAGATGTAGAGTGGCGAGGTGACGATATCGTCGTTTCCCCCCGACGATACGACGATCCCGCAAATTTTTACGCCCCGTTTTTCCTCAGTCATTAACCACGAGAAACGGGGCCGAATCGACAATGTTAAAAAATAAAAATAAAATAAAATAAAAATGCAGCAAGAAGTAAAAAAAAAAATTAATAAAAAATAAACACAGCGCATCACCGCCAAATCACACGCATTACAGTGCACACGAGCCCGAAGAACGGATGAAAGGAGATTAAAAAAAAATGTGACTACAATAATGACGCGGAGGTGTTTAACAGAGAGGATTGATAGCCGCAATCGCGAACGTGCGATTCGGTAATATTCGTAAAACGGGCGAGTTATTTCTTTCTTTTTTTTCTCGCGCTAATAATTTAATATATCGTAATTATTAGAATATATATATTTACTGTATTGTTATTGTAATTGCCAACTTGACATAATAAATTAAAGTATTGCGATAAAAAAAACGAAACGATCGAAAAAAAAAAAAATTACGTCGATCATTTTTTTTTGGTCGAATAAGTTAAAACAATCGCCATTATCACAAAACGCTTTCTTTATTGATTCTTTAATCTTCGAACATCAGGTAAGAACAATGAAATTTTACAATGGCATCCGCTTCAGAGTACAAGGCATACATGTATATATATATATAATATTTATTGTATAATTTTTGTTGTTGCTGTTGTCGCTGCGCGCGCATGAGTACGGTTGTATAACGATAGAAAATATAGTAATAAAAATATTACTCTCTTATACTCATTATTTGTCGAGAGTTATTGTTTTTTTTTTTTTTTTTTTTTTTCATTCAATGTTCGATTATCGATTGAGGTCGATAAGGCTTTATGTATACGCATATACATAAAGTTTATTTATATGATAGAACCGCTTTTTATCCGCTTGAAAAAACCCTGGAAGCTTATCCACAAAAAATGTTAAGACTTCGTAGATCGCCGGGACGTATCACAGCGGAGAAACGGAACTACGGATTCGGGAGGGCGTCGACGAGTGAGGACCGCGTTATAAGTACTGTAGATGACCGCGTAAGTTGCATCCTCGGGAACGAAGCCAATTAGGCACGACCGGATAATTTGGATTTTCCACCACCTGCCTCAGCCTACGCACTCTCCCTGTACAAAAACTCCTGTATAAGAGCAGGAACAATTTGATAGGAAGCTAACAAAATTGAAAGATTTTCGTCTCCCCACATCCAGAAAAAAATGTATTTGTCGGTTTTTTTAAATCAAGTAAATATTTATTGAAATCAAAAAAATATTTATTCAAATCAAAAAAATATTTATTTAAATAAAAAAATATTTATTTAAATAAAAGAATATTTATTTAGATGAAAAATATTTATTTAAATCAACAAAATATTTATTTAAATAAAATATAGTTATTTTCGGGACGCCGTCAAATAAATTATTTTTCTGGGTGTACAATGCAGTTAGACGGATTTCCAGAGAAGGCCGATCCAACTTACCGGCTCGTGCTTCGTCCAACTTATCCGCTCGATAAAACTTATGTGGACGCAGCTTACGCGGTTGTCTACCGTAGCATGGCATATGTTCGCATGCATAGAACTCGTCAAAAGCAACAACAAAAAAATAATAATAGGTCGATTGTTAATTTATGAGAAAAAGTACGGGTGCGAGCTGTGTAAAGGACGCTCGACAATTACAGACCCGGCAATATTATCGTTTTTAATAAGTATCAATATGCGCATCAATTTTATCATTTTAATAAGTATCGATACACTCTTCCTTTCAATACTGTTTTTGTTTAAATGTTTTATTTTTCATTTGTTTTCTCCTATATGCGAGACGCTAGAGTCGATTCACCGAACAGTCATGAATTTCCGACCTTAAGTAGCTTGTGTCTCGTTGTTTTGTTTTTTTTTTGTTTTTTTTTTCTACTATTCATCACATAATTCAACGATTAAGTAAACATCGTGGCCATAAGTACCTATAAGTACTTACAAGTACTTTTCGTTTGTTTGCTGGAAAAAATCCACCCAAAAAAGTTCGGTGAATTTTTTTTTTCATTAATCTTTGTGCGTTCGTCAATAATAATGGCTTTATAGATAGATATAAATGTACAAATCGCGTCTTGTAACAGGAAACGCACCAGAAAGGCCACTTACGGACAATGTTAAAAAACAAAAACAAAAAAAAACGGCCGAATAAACGTTAAAAACCTTATCTTTCTCGTTGCAGCTAAATACCACTTCTCGTTTAACTTTCTCTACGTAAACTATGGCGAAAGCAGCTAATAAGCTTGCCGCTCAGCTTTGTTCAAAAAAATGGCCAACGATTCTAATTGAAGATTAAAGTCACGTAAATATCGGTCAGTTACGTTCTCTTTTTTTTTTTTTTTTTCATTTTTCTTATTGTTTTTACCTATAATTCTCAGACATTAGCGGGACCCTTTGGATTCAGGGGAGCCGTCACGGCTGCCTGTGCCTTTTGCTGAGCTCGCCTCTTGGCTTTGCGCTTGCGCGCCTTCGCATCCGCTCCGGCCGCTACGAAGTTGTTGTGGAAGTATTCCTCGATCTCGGAGAGCTTCTTTCCGTGGGTCTCCGGTAACAGTAGATAGACGAAGAGGGCCGAGCCCAGAGAAACTGCCGCGAAGAACCACTGAATCGCGTGGGAGCCTTGAAGCAGAAAGAAAATTACGATATGTACAGTAGGTGCCTCCTTTTCTGAACTGAAGGAAATAAGGAACTTTCATTATTTTTAATATAATGTTAAATTGGCAGCACAAATATATATATTATGGTATCGTTTGCGCCAAATTGATTTCTCCCATAAAGTAACTAGGTGACCTTTCCCCTAGATGACTCTACTTCCGGTAGAAAAATAAAATTGACAAACCGGCATTTCTGGATTTTGGCAGAAATTAATTTGGCATAAATCCACTACCAAAAATGTCACTACCAAACACATTTTAGTAATTTCTACCTATGTTCCCAGATTTCCATATCAAAGAAAAAATAGTCATCGGAAATGCAAGGAAGAGTTACTAGATTTCTATATTACGATGCAACTAGAAATGCAATCATCGATCCAATGAAGCTATGATCGAAAACTCCCTAGATCGCGATCGATAAGCGCCTACCTCCGAGAAAGTCGGTGAGACCTCTGTAACTCTGCACAGCAGCGAACATGAGTATGTTTGCCATTGCGTAGCTGACCGATTGCGCGATCCCGCGTATTTCCGTGGGGAACAACTCGGCCGTCATGGTCCACGGTATCGTCAGCATCCCGATCATGGAGGTGCACACGTAGAGGAGCAAGCAAAGGACCGGTACCCAGTTTCCGCTTTTATCGCCGTTCTTTATCATCATGGTAAAGTAACCGGACACTATCATGCACACCGTCATCCCGAGGGATGAAATGATGCACAGGGGGCGTCTCTTGTATCTTCTCAGTAGCCAAGTGTTGATCATCGAGCAAAAGAATCGCGTGAGACCGACGAGGATCGAGGCCATGTAAGGATCGACGCCAGCGCCAACTTCCTGTAACGATTCATCGATACCGCTTATTTCCTTGTTAACTCCCAAAATTCATTTAAGCCAGCCCCGGTGAAAATAATTTCTGTGACAATCGTCTAAAAAAAAATCTATCTGAACCATTTCAGTAATTTTCGCAGATTTTTCAGATTTCAGATAAATATGTTCATGAATATAGAAAATGATTAGCCAGAGAAATACAACAAAGTTCAGTAGTTATGTAGATACGTCGGCAGAGAAAATCAGATTTTCAGAACAAACAGGAATATTTAGATTCACAGGAATCTTCGACTTTTTCTGAAGAGTGCGAAAACTTAGAGAAATTCGGAGGACTTTTCAGAGCAATTTCTGACGAATTTTTCGAGACTTTGAGAAAAATTTTCAGGCATATTCAGAGAAATATTTTCACCGACGAGTGGAAAAAAAAACACCAAATTCTCTACCTTGAACCACGTGACTGCGTAGAAGAGAGTGATATAGATACCGGAGAACTGTTGAAAGAGGAAAAACAGAAAGAGTATAGTCATGGGTTTCCATCCCGTTGGCTTCAGAAAAGCTCGACATTTCGTCGAAAGTCCACCGTGCTTGCTTCTCCTCTGTTCGCTCAGTTTGATTTCGTTCTCCTTCATTATCGTCGTGAAGTGAAAGTCCGCGGCCGATACTTTGCCTTGCTTCACGTCCGATTTGTACAGCCTGAAACAGGAAACAGGAAACAGTAAATTAACAACAACAAAAATCGCCAGACGAAGAAAAGTTTACAAGTAAAGTGATTATCACCATTCTAGGGACTTTTTGGCCTCGGCCGTTCGTCCCTTGGAGACGAGCCAGACCGGGGATTCCGGTACGAAAATTTGGACGAGGAAAACCGGCAATACGGCGTAGATAATGCTGAGCCACGCTACGAGCCGCCACGACAGCAGAGCACCTTTAGCGTAGACAAGAACCATTCCGAACGAGGCGAGCGTCGGGCCAAAAGACATGAGGGAGCCTCGCAATTCGGGCCTCGCCACTTCCGTTATGTAGACTATGGCTGGTGATGTTTCCAGCGCCGTTGCCAGGCCTGACAACACTCTGCCCACCAATATCATAGGGATATTCGTCGCTGTGGCTATGAGAATCCAACCCACGACGCAGGGGATCGCGCCGATCTGCAGGGTTCGGAGACGACCGACGGTTTCCATGAGAAATCCACCGATGAGTGAACCAATGGGCGCCGAGACGACGATTATACTGGCTGAAACATTCAATTTAACCGGTCGGTTTTAAATATTTTTCATGGGTCTTTAAGGGCATGTGGCACAGACTGACTCAGTCTGTAACTTTATTTCATATTTATATCTTTATTTTGATTTTTGCACATTTTTCCATGTAAAAAACAAGAAAAATCAAAATAAAGATACAAATCTGAAAAAATTCATACGTATTCAGAAAAATGAACGAATCATTTTCATAAAAAAAAAAAAGTTGAGTTACCGCATATTTCGATGAACAATTTTTTTTCAACAATTTGTTAATAAAATTTTGAAATTATTATTATTATACAAAATTAGTCTTTTCAGTGCCTACAATAAGTATGAATTTTTTCAGATTTTTATAACATCGGCAAGTGTTTACAATTCTTGCCCGAATTTCTCGAATTTAAGCGAAATGAACTTCACTCGCTGGAGCTACCTTAAAACTCTGAAAGAAATTCAGCCCGCTCGGTCGGTAACAAAAATTGTATCCATTCGAAAGATGCCAAGAACATTGAATTTACATATTAATAATTCCGAAAAGTTGTTAACAATCTAGAGGAAAACAAAAAAATTGCTCAACAAAAAGGCCGGAAAGTCAACTTTACGAACCTCTTAAAATTGAGTTTCAAATTTTTTTTCATTTTAATTTTGAAAAGTCGATAAAAAGTCGCGAAACTTGGTATCTGAATCACACTTTTAGCTGGGAATGTTACGAGACTCCCGCCTTAAGAAAATAATTGGCTTACGTGAAACTAATGAATAAAGTCGCTAATAAATTTCCGTCTGCTTGAAAAAATGGGCACCTTTAGAAGAAAATATATATATATATATATATATATATATATATATATATTTGTTACAAAAAGTGTGTTACAAACACTATATATATTTTATATATATATAAAAATATATATATATATATTTTGTTACAAAAAGTGTGTTACAAAAACTCACCTATCCACGATGTTACCTCTTTGCTAGCGTAAAGCTCAGAATTCGGGTCCTCCAAGTGGGGAATCAAGATAGCGGAGTAGGCCAAGCTTAGGCCCGCCGCTATGTGGAATGACGCCGCCAGCACGCAAGCACCGATCTGCCCAAAGAAATTGACAATCAATATTATACACATTCGATAAATTCTGTGTACGTTAAAGTGACAATTTCTTTTTTTTTTTTCCCTTACTTCTGGTATGGCATTCTTAAGTTGCGTAGGCTCCACGAAACCCTTGTTCAAGCTTCGGCTCGACACTATAGCATCCTTGAAGCACTCCCTCTCGTTCTCCTCGATATTCTTCGACGCCTCTCGTTCGACACTGCGTTAAAATTTTACACTATTAAATCATGTGCCACAATCGTTCAACTATTTATAAAATGACCGGTACGAAGCGAAACGTTAGTCTAACGATGGAAGCTAAAGGGCCAGATCGGGGATTCCCCTCGTAGACCGTTGCGGTACAAATCGTCACGCCTACCAACGTTGGACAAAAAGTAGTTTCCTCTCGGCGAATCAGTCGGATTTCATCAAATCGGAACGAGCCTCGGAATTTTCCGACGATACAGATTCGCGAGGGCAACGCAATAACCTGCAGAATTTCTATTAACCATTTACAATATTAATGGATTAATAGGAAAGGGGCGAAAGGTCGGGGATTCCCCTGGAAGACTCTTCTTGTACGGCGACGCAGACGCGCAAGAGTAATTAAACAGCCTATCAGCATATCTATTAAAAAATTTACAAAATGGTTACACTGTAAAAAAAAAAAAAAAATTGTTTGAAAATTACTGAACAGTATTGGAAGCTTTTTTCACATAAATTGCTTCTGAAATTTCAAATACAGGTGCGTTGCAATTTTACAGTAAAATTAATATATTCGACGGAAACTTTTGTAAATTTCAGGCGAAAGATTTGTAACTTTAATATCTCGTAGCGTAACTTTACAGTGAAAGTACGTTAATGTTCAATTAATGTAAATAATTCAAGGAAATTTCAATTTCTCGTAAATTAAATTTACAATTCTTTTCTTTTTTACAGTTAAGATTAAAGTGTAGCGTATCTATTAACCACTTGCAAAATGAGTGGATTACAAGGAAACTTTTATCTGCCGAGGAAAACGAAAGGGGCGAATCGGGGATTCCCCTGTAAAGCTCCTGTCGTACAAATTGCCACGCCTGCCAGGGTTAGAGAAAAAAAAAAAAAAAAAAACTTCATTGAATTACATCGAGCGCCGGAACTTTCCGACGATACAGATTCGCGATAGCAATTCAATTGCCCGGGCTGTTCTTCCGAAGCTCCAATAATACGTGTCATTTCAATCTAGACAACTGGCGCACGACTCGCTGTCGCGCACATTCGTTCATGGTAGGAAAAAAAAAAAAAAAAAAAAAAAAAATGACGATACAAACAAGATATCAATAATTGGGCGTTTCTTGAATGAATTCGTCTCGTGACTTTCTCACGGGCTGTCGCATTCACTCCTCGTCACCTGTTCACAATTAATTGTCGATGTAACGGTCCTATTGATTCAATCACTCACGAGAATAGCGTAACACGTTTCACAGCTGCGACTTAAAAAACAAAAAAGGGGGGCTTTCACGCTTTGTCATCGGCTGTTACTCGATCCACTTATGTATCAGATCTCGTAGAACCATAGATTAATCGTCTGACGACTTATCGACTCACCGTAGACAAAGCAGATCAAAGTATTAGTCGCTGGTCGATCGAATTAAACAAAAAAAAAAAACCGTTTACTCTATAGATTATTTATAATTATACTTTTTTTTATACTTATACTTTTTTATTATACTTTATAACTAAAGATTACGCTATAGAAAAATAATAAGACTTCGTAATCTACAGACAACTAATGGAAATAATTATATCCGGTCCAACTGGACCAAAGTGGACAGGTGATACTGTAGGGAGTTTAGAGATAGGAAAACTGGGATAGAAATGGAAGGCTATTGGGAAGATAAGAGACTTTTTTTATACTTATACTTTATAACTAAAGATTACGCTATAGAAAGATAATAAGACTTCGTAATCTATAGACAACTAATGGAAATAATTATATCCGGTCCAACTGGACCAAAGTGGACAGGTCAACATACTGTAGGGAGTATAGAGATAGAAAAACAGGGATAGAAATGAAAGGCTATTGGGAAGATAAGAGACTTTTTTTTATACTTATACTTTTTTATACTTTTATACTTTATAACTAAAGATTACGCTATGGAAAGATAATAAGACTTCGTAATCTATACACAACTAATGGAAATAATTATATCCGGTCCAACTGGACCAAAGTGGACAGGTGAACATACTGTAGGGAGTTTAGAGATAGGAAAACAGGGATAGAAATGGAAGGCTATTGGGAAGATAAGAGACTTTTTTTATACTTATACTTTTTTATACTTATACTTTTTTATTATACTTTATAATTAAAGATTACGCTATAGAAAGATAATAAGACTTCGTAATCTATAGACAACTAATGGAAATAATTATATCCGGTCCAACTGGACCAAAGTGGACAGGTCAACATACTGTAGGGAGTATAGAGATAGAAAAACAGGGATAGAAATGAAAGGCTATTGGGAAGATAAGAGACTTTTTTTTATACTTATACTTTTTTATACTTTTATACTTTATAACTAAAGATTACGCTATGGAAAGATAATAAGACTTCGAAATCTATAGACAACTAATGGAAATAATTATATCCGGTCCAACTGGACCAAAGTGGACAGGTCAACATACTGTATGGAGTATAGAGATAGGAGAACAGGAATAGAAATAGAAGGCTATTGGGAAGATAAGAGAATAAAAGGGGAGCATAAGGAAGCTTGGACAAGAGTGACATATGGAAATGTGGGCAGAGACGGAAAGAAAGGATACAGTGATCAGAGATGCCGCTTGTGCAAGACAGAGAAAGAGAGTCTCAGGCATATGTGTGAATGTTAAAAAGCCAATGAGAAAATAGACAAAGAGATCGCGGAGGCCATATATCCGGTTCCAGTTTTTAAGTGATTGGAGCAAAAAAAAAAATAGTAAATAAATCAATATAAAGTTCTTTAAATTGATTTATTTACTATCTTTTTTTTTACTTTTTTTTTCTTCCTATTCAGGAATACTAAAAGAAATTACGCTGTCGATCTTGCAATCTGTAAAGACCTAATGGAAACAAAAAATTATATCTGGTCTCAGTTATCAAGTGACTGGAGCTAAAAAATAAATACATAAGTAAATTTATAAACACGATGGAAAAAAAAAAAAATGCTCTATCGATTTTGCAATCCGTGCACAACTAATGAAAAAGTGTCATACGGTCGCAGTTGTTAAGTGACTCGAGCAAAATAATAAATAAATTTAAAAAAAAAACAGGAAGAGAAACAAAAAAAAAATTGTTATTATAATCCTCGCGCTCTAGAATCGAACGAGCGTTCGAATATTTTACGCGGGAGCATTTTTACAGCATTCCTTTAATTATTGCGAGCAATTTACTCGAGCTCCGGGCAAATTGCTCTGGGGTTGCGTCACTGTCGACCATCTCCTCTCTCTCTCTCTCTCGAGGCTGACGATTTTCTCTCCTATTTCATTCTCGCGTCAAGGAAACGGGAAGAAAAAATGAATAGATAAAAATTAAAAAAAAAAAAAAAAAAACATTTATGTTTCGTTCTATTTTCAACATTGAGTAAGTTCCAGGGGAAAAATCGCGGAAGCTCGACGTTTCTTCCTTCCAACTAGGAATTTAGTGCTTTCCGGTCGGCTTCACAGCAGTTGAAGGACGATAAACGATCGATAAATATTTTAAAAATTAATAAATCAATAAATTTACTTTTCGTTCGATTTTCAAAAGTGAGAGCAATTTTCAGGGAAAATCGAGGAAGCTTCGACGTCTCTTTACTCGAACTCGAAATTCTGTGTTTAAAAAATGTATGTTTCGTTCGAACTAGGAATCCTGGGTGTGAATGTTTCTCTGAGAATTTGTCTGAACAACTCGAACCGGGCCGTTTCAGTGATTTTTTTTAGAAATTTTCCGAAATTTTTTTCTGAGTTTCTCCGATATTCGCTAAATATCTCTACCGTTTTCTCGGCACAACCTTTAGCAGTCACGATTTATCAGAGAAATACAGAGGATTTTCCGAAAAAATTCTGGAATACTTTGATTTTTTTTTTTCTGATAAAGTACGTTAAGAGAAAATACGAATTCTGTTACTCGTCCTAACAGACTGTTCAGAGAAAATACGATTTATTTCTTCGGTAACTGATTTTTTCGGATATGCGTTTAGAGAATTTCAGAGAACTTACGAGTTCCGTCTAAAATCTACTTGTTCCGATCCACTTGTTCTGATAGACTTCCACTTGTTCTGATCCACTTGTTCGAATAGACTTCCACTTGTTCTGATAGACTCCACTTGTTCTGATAGACTCCACTGAGAAATCCACTTGTTCCGATAGACTTTTCAGAAAAAATACGATTTAGTTTCTGAAAACTGATTTTTCCGGATAAGTGTTTAGAGAATTTCAGAGAACTTACGAGTTTCGTCTAAAATCTACTTGTTCCTTTACTTGTTCTGACAGACTTTTCCGAAAAAATACGATTTAGTTTCTGAAAATCGATTTTCTTCGATATGTGTTTAGAGAATTTCAGTGAACTTGCTAGTTCTGTCAAAGATCTACTCATTTTATCACTCGTTCCGACAGACTTTTCGGAGAAAATACGATCTATTTACTGAAAACCGATTTTCTTCGATATGTGTTTAGAGAATTTCAGTGAACTTGCAAGTTCTGTCAAAGATCTACTCACTCTATCAGTCGTTCTGACAGACTTTTCGGAGAAAATACGATCTATTTTCTGAAAACTGATGTTTTCCCAGATGTATTCAGAGAATTTCAGAGAACTTACGAGTTTCATCTAAAATCCACTTGTTCCGTTACTTGTTCTGACAGACTTTTCAGAGAAAATACGATCTATTTTCTGAAAACTGATGTTTTCCCAGATGTATTCAGAGAATTTCAGAGAACTGACGAGTTTCATCTAAAATCTACTTGTTCCGTTACTTGTTCTGACAGACTTTTCAGAAAAAATACGATTTAGTTTCTGAAAACTGATTTTCCCGGATGTATTCAGAGAATTTCAGAGAATTTACGAGTTCCGTCTAAAATCTACTTGTTCTGTCACTCGTCCTTGACAGACTTTTCAGAGAAAATACGATCTATTTTCTGAAAACCGATTTTCTTCGATATGTGTTTAGAGAATTTCAGTGAACTTGCAAGTTCTGTCAAAGATCTACTCACTCTATCAGTCATTCTGACAGACTTTTCGGAGAAAATACGATCTATTTTCTGAAAACTGATGTTTTCCCAGATGTATTCAGAGAATTTCAGAGAACTTACGAGTTTCATCTAAAATCCACTTGTTCCGTTACTTATTCTGACAGACTTTTCAGAAAAAATACGATTTAGTTTCTGAAAACTGATTTTCCCGGATGTATTCAGAGAATTTCAGAGAACTTACGAGTTCCGTCTAAAATCTACTTGTTCCGTTACTTGTTCTGACAGACTTTTCAGAAAAAATACGATTTAGTTTCTGAAAACTGATTTTCCCGGATGTATTCAGAGAATTTCAGAGAACTTACGAGTTCCGTCTAAAATCTACTTGTTCTGTCACTCGTCCTTGACAGACTTTTCAGAGAAAATACGATCTATTTTCTGAAAACCGATTTTCTTCGACATCGGTGTTTAGAGAATTTCAGTGAACTTGCTAGTTCCGTCAAAGATCTACCCACTCTATCAGTCGTTCTGACAGACTTTTCGGAGAAAATACGATCTATTTTCTGAAAACTGATGTTTTCCCAGATGTATTTAGACGCCTCGCTCCATTGTTTCGCGATGTAACTTGTTCGATTTCAATCGTCGCCAGTCTCGTGCCCGAGAAATTCCCTATCTGCGTCACGACGTTCCCGTCGCGTCACTCGCGAGAACGGCGAAGGCTCCGGTCAGTTGGAAGACGATAAAACATCGACATACTACAAAGTGAGCAGCGAGAGACACTCGATACCGAGACACAAATCAACTCGATCGTATCGACGTTTTATAGCTTCCCGTTCAATAATTGGCCGACACCGAGACATCGCTGGCTTTGTTGAACGTTTTTCTTTTTTCCTTCTTTTTTCGTCTTTTTCTTCCGTTTATCATCGTCGGAGCTTCGATCGATCGATTATTCCATCGGAACGTAATTATGGCAGTCATTGCTAATAGTGTCGCATAACTTTTTAGCGTAGTCGAGGAAAAATAGTATATTATGCTACAAGGGAAGAAAGTGCATCTCTTCATCGACTGTGAAGTTTCATTTAAGAAATTCACACGTGGCGAAAAGGCATTTTTTTTCCCGAATGGCATACGCTATTTTTTTTTTTCCCAACTGTGCTAAAAAGTGGCCATATTTCTATGCCTTCAGCGGGGGTGGAAAGTGGCCGATTCTTTACGAGCTGCAGAAAAAGTGATTTAGCGAGAGCGAACTTTTCCTCCCGCTCGTCAAGAATCTGCCACTTTCCACCCCTGTTGCAGCCATGAAACGGAGCCGTTTTTGCACAGTTGGAAAGAAATCGTTTTTTTGCGATTTAAATGGAAAATATTTAGCTGGGAGTAAATTAATTGTTATTTTCATGATCGGCGGGAAAAAAATACGTTGAATATAGCCTCGAAAAAAAAAAAACAAAAAAAAAATCGATTGATTAATGATTTTTCAATTTTTGAGCTACTTTAAGAAAACAAAAAAAACAACGTCGATTTTCGTGATTTTCAAAGTTCGATATCTCGGCTCCCAACGGAGCTTGGTAAAATCCGAGGTGTTCGTCGTGCTCCACGGGAAAAAATACACAAGATACGACCAATACGACAAATTGATCAATGATTTTTCAATTTTTGAGCTACTTAAAAAAAACAACAAAAAAAACGTCGATTTTCGTGATTTTCAAAGTTCGATATCTCGGCTCTCAACGGAGCTTGGTAAATTCCGAGGTGTTCGTCGTGCTCCACGGGAAAAAATACACAAGATGCGACCAATACGACGAGTTGATCAATGATTTTTCAATTTTTGAGCTACTTAAAAAAAACAAAAAAAAAACGTCGATTTTCGTGATTTTCAAAGTTCGATATCTCGGCTCTCAACGGAGCTTGGTAAATTCCGAGGTGTTCGTCGTGTTCCACGGGAAAAAATACACGAGATACGACCAATACGACAAATTGATCAATGATTTTTCAATTTTTGAGCTACTTTAAAAAAAAAACAAAAAAAAAAAACGTCGATTTTCGTGATTTTCAAAGTTCGATATCTCGGCTCTCAACGGAGCTTGGTAAAATCCGAGGTGTTCGTCGTGCTCCACGGGAAAAAATACACAAGATACGACCAATACGACAAATTGATCAATGATTTTTCAATTTTTGAGCTACTTTAAAAAAAAAAACAAAAAAAAAACGTCGATTTTCGTGACTTTCAAAGTTCGATATCTCGGCTCCCAACGGAGCTGGGTAAAATCCGAGGTGTTCGTCGTGTTCGACGGGAAAAAATACACAAGATACGACCTTGTCCGAAGTTTTCGAACTGTTTAATCGTGCCGTTTGAGAACGTCGAAAAACGCGAAAAATTTACTCGAAAAGGAACATTTTTTTTTTCGACTGAATTTTTATTTTCTTTTTCTAATGTCTCCTGAAACATATTCCGAAAGTATTTTTGCCCGCTAAAAACACGAATTCGCTGGCTTCAGGCATTTTTTTGGCCCGAAGTACAACGCGACATTAAAGGGGCACGAAAAAACTTTTTTCGCACGACTATCCTACAAAATTTTATTTCACTCGGTGCGAGAATCGAGATTTTACGCACGCAAAGCGATGCGCTCAAAACCCCAATGTTTTCCCACCGAGAGAACTAAAACGTTTTATCGCACAAAATTTTACCACAACTATCGCAAAAAATGTTACATCGCAACGTGCGAAAAATTGGGATTTCACCGACGAGAAGCGTGCGCAAAAGTCGAATTTTCCCATCGAGTGAAATAAAGAAGATTTGCTTCTCTCACCGCGCGTCACACCGGTGAGGAAGTTTGATCGCCGCTCTCGAATCGACAGCGTCGACATGCGACGCGACGCTCGAAAAAGTTTTGCAAACCTCCGAGACGTGTGTCGAAGAAGAAAAAAAAAAAAAGCAAATAGTGTCTTGTCAGCGGTGAACCACGAGTCTTTTTTTTTTTTTTTTTTTTTTTTTTTCAATCGCTTCGACTTGACACTCGCTCTATCTCTGCGTCGTAACATTTCCTCAGCCGATCAATCATATTTCGCTACAGATAGACGGTCAAGTATCGGCGCAGTGTACTATCTGCGTCTTTATCGCGAGCGCAATCGATGGGATAACAAATTCTCCGATTCGAAAACGTTGCGCCATCTAAAGTCAATTTCCTATCGGCGTCGTCGTTATCGTGACCCTGAAATGCTCAACTGGAGCTCCATTTACTATCCTAAAGTTCCGATGTCATCGAATCGGGCCTTCGTCATCGTCTCGAACATCTTCATCGGACGAGATTCGTCGATCGACTTTGCAAACGTCACGCCACAAACGATCGTGCATTACCCCGTAATGTATATGTGTGTATATATATATATATATATTTTTTTTTTTGCAGTCGTTTCCGACCCGCTCTGTGTTAGACCCGACCGCACTATTTATAAACAGTGCTAGTCGACCGTTTGTCGTAGAGGTCGCCCAGCTGCTTCCATAGACCACTCGTGTGCATTCGTCGAAATAGAGTTCCGTAGTTGAGCGATTAACGTCGAGAAGCTAGTGTTCTGTTTTTTTTTGTTTTTTTTTTTTTTATCACGTGATTTCGTGTTTGAAAAAAATTAAGCCACGTGTAAAAATATTTTAGCCGATTTTCATGAGAACACATAGTCCATAGTCGATTGTACTATCCTTTGATGGATAATTTCTGATTTATTATTTTTTAATAAATGTTCATGTCTCCTATTTAAAAAAACAAGTACATGAAAAAACAAAAAAATTGTAATAATTTAACAGATTTTGGAAAAATCCATTAACCACTCGTGTGCATTCGTCGAAATAGAGTTCCATAGTTGAGCGATTAACGTCGAGAAGCTAGTGTTCTGTTTTTGTTTTTTTGTTTTTTTTATCACGTCATTTCGTGTTTGAAAAAAATTAAGCCACGTGTAAAAATATTTTAGCCGATTTTCATGAGAACACATAGTCCATAGTCGATTGTACTATCCTTTGATGGATAATTTCTGATTTATTATTTTTTAATAAATGTTCATGTCTCCTATTTAAAAAAACAAGTACATGAAAAAACAAAAAAATTGTAATAATCTAACAGATTTTGGAAAAATCCATTAACCACTCGTGTGCATTCGTCGAAATAGAGTTCCGTAGTTGAGCGATTAACGTCGAGAAACTAATGTTTTGTTTTTTTTTTATCATGTGATTTTGTGTTTGAAAAAAATTAAGCCACGTGTCAAAATATTTTAGCCGATTTTCACGAGAACACATAGTCCATAGTCGATTGTACTATCCTTTGATGGATAATTTCTGATTTATTATTTTTTAATAAATGTTCATGTCTTCTATTTAAAAAAACAAGTACATGAAAAAAAAATTACAATAATTTAACAGATTTTAGAAAAATCCATTAACCACTTTGAAAAATACACCCTGCATTTGTCGAAACAAAGTTCCATAAACGACATACTATCATCGACAGACAATTCTTTTTTTTTTTCAATCATATCATGTCTTCTTAAAAAAAAAAAAAAACCGATGCCCAATACAAAAAAATGTTATCGGTTTTCAGAAAAATCCATAAACCTCTGGCGTGCATTCGACGAAGTACAGTTCCATAGATGATACACTATCGTCGACGGACAATTGACGATTTTTAAATTTATTAATCGAGTAATGTATCGCATTTTTAAAAAAAAGTCCCCACACAAAAAAAAAGACGTTATCGAATTTTAGAAAAAAATCCATAAACCTCTCGCATGCATTTATCGTAGTACAGTTCCACGGACGATAAACTATCCTCGATGGACAATTACTAACGTAAAAAATGTTTAATCGTCTCGTGTCTCGTATCAAAAGAAAAATCCCAGCTAAAAACAAAAAATTCAATCGGTTTTTAGAAAAATTCACCAGACATTCACCAGAAAAATTCATCGACAGTCAAATTTTTTAAATTATTACTTTTTTTAAAAAATCGTGTCGTATCTGATATTAAAACGACTAGTTTTAATATCAGACTTTTTAATGATAATTTAATAAAATAAAATATAATAATTTAATATAAAAATAAAATATTAATAATTTAATAGCAACATATATGTCTCATCGGATTAAAAAAAGAACTTTGAGTCTGACGTCATAGATTGGAGACAAGACAACTATATCGTCAGCATTTTCATTAGAGCGCTAGCATAGATGCGCGTTAAATTGCGTAACGCCGCAACGAGAGACAGAGAGCGGCCTCTGAAACGGGAAGCACCGTTGGGCAAGTTGGCGATATCTCTCGTACGTTTACGTTACGAGCTCTCCGGTACCGCTAACAACATCTTTCTGCCAGGCGAACACGGACGTGAGCTCTCGGACACGCAACCTCTCATTAATGTTATCCGTACGTGCAGCGAAGTGCATTATTACGCTCATCGGAGTCAACAAAAATTGTTCACGGTATTTTTCTGCGCGAAAAAGCAACGAGGCAAACTCGCGATTTTTAGAGAGAAAAATTTGAGCGATAAGACCCTAAAATTTATCGCTCGATAAATTTTCAAAGCGCAGCGCGGCGTCCTGCACAAAACTGGAGTTCATTTTTGCTTGGGATTCATTTTTTTTAAAGAAGCGAGACGGATTTTTGAAAGATCCTTTTTTCGATGGCAACTTTTTTTTTACCTTAAATTACTTGCTTGATTTTAATGCTAAATTTACTTGCTTTTAATGGAACAATTTTTTGTTTTTCATTTAAGTATTTAGTGAAGGTTTGCGTATGCATTTCCGATTAAATGTTACAATTTTGTATACGATGGGAGAAAAATCTTAAAATATGTGGCTTGTGTTAGGTAGAAATTATTTTGAATTTGGTATATTCATATATTATAGTAATTATTTTCAATTAGTAAAAACAAAATTGCTTAACAAATAATCAGGGAATATTGAATTTTTCTTTTTTTCATGTGAAATTAATTCATTCATTTTTTCGAATAAACATCAATCTTTTCAGAATTTGCTTTGTCGTTGTGAGATTTCAGTGCCCGAATTGTTTTTTTTTTTTTTCCCCCTCTTATTCTGAATTTCTTCGTTCGACGACCCGAAACCTTGTTTTTTATTCATTCATTTATTTATTTATTTATTCAGCTTGACGGGCAAAACCCACTTACTTTCAGGATGATAAAGAATTATCGTCCAAAAGACAGCTGTGGCACACACCAATATCGCATATTCTAACACACGACAAGATTGACGACTCTTTGGCTGCAAGTACAAACTATTAAAAATGTCTGACTTCATGAATTCCTTAAAAAAAAAAAAAAAAAAAAAAAAAATTTGAAACATATTTACATGTTCGAGATATCGGCTATGTTTATGTATTCGAGACAAATAAATTGAATTAATTTTACATGAAGAAAAATTGTTGGTTTATTGTCATTGGGATTGTCGTCGTTTCGGGTAACAATGAAATTCCGAGCGAATCAAATTTTTCGTTGGGAATTCATGTGCGAAACGTTCTTAAAACAGATTTATCCACATGGAAGATAGTCCGATCTCTGTACGTAGAGTTATCTTTCAAATGTATTTACGAGACGGCAGTTCGAATAGTTATATTCAAAAAAATTGATTACTTTTCATGAATTCCTTAAAAATAACAAAAATAAAATAACCGAAAATTCTTTAAAATATTCATATGTATTAATTTCATGTGAATTCATTTTGCATGAAAAAAAAACAAAAAAAAAAAAAACAATGGTTGGTTTATTGTCATTGAGATTTCGTCGTTTCTCGAAACAATGAAATTCCGAGCGAATCGAACTTTTCGTGGGGAATTTGCAGGCGAAACGTCCTTACGACGGACTTATCGATGTGGAAGTTCTTTTTCTTTTAACTGCGTTCACGAGAACGCAGTTCGGATAATATATTCGCAAAATTTATTACATTTCATGAATTCCTTAAAAAAAAAATAATAGAAATATACTAGAGCAACATAAACATTTTGAAAAATATTCATATGTATACGAAATAAATCAAGGAATTCATTGTACATTAAAGAAAAAAAAATTGGTTTTTTGTTCTTGAGATTTTCATAATTTCGGGAAACGATGAAATTGTGAGCATTTGTAGGCGAAACGCCCTTAAAACGGATCTATCGATGCCGAAGAGGTTTCGATTTCTATACGCGGAATGATTTTTCAAGTGTGTTTACAAGAGCGCAGCTCCGATAATGTATTCGCGTGCTGCGGTAAGTCGCGAGGATTTGACGAGCAGGTGTAGCAGGCATAGAGAACAGGTAGGCAGAACCCATCGAACTCTGCACCTTTCCTTTCTAAACTTCACAATCGGGCTCCCTCGAGCTCGGCTGTGAAGCATGCATAAATAAAATATGCCGCGACTCGAGCAAACTCACTCACCTCAACGAATAAGGATCCATGATCGTTTATTCTTCACAGCCAAGAAAAAATAATAATAATAAAAATACTGTTGCTTCTTCTCTTATCCTCGTTTGTCACTCGAGGTCGTTTTTGTTCTTCGGTAAATTTTCTTCGGACCAAGGCACTTTCTCGTCAACTTTTCTCGAGGCTCTCGCTGCTGGACACCATTTTAGTTACTGAAAAATAAATATTACTGATAAGAATAGATAAATCAAAAAAATAAAAAAAAAAATTAATCGGCAATGCAACAACATATATATATATATATATATATATATATATATATATATATATATATATATATATATATATATATATATATATATATATATATTTGTTCTTTTCTCAAGGATCCGAGACTTTCACTTCGTTGAAATAAACGGGGAGGGCTTGAATGTGGCTGCTGCCGATATTTTCAGCAAAAAGCTCGAAACCGAAAATAATTTGTTCAGGAAAAAAATCAAGTCTAACGATATTTCTTGTCGATGCTGCTTCTTAACTGAAGTGAAAAGTAAATGAATTAATGGACATAAATAAATGAGGGTGAAGGACTTCGGTCAATGGCCTGTTGGCCCACCCTAAGGTATTGTATTGTACAACAAAAGAAGGAAAACATTTTTTTTTTTAAATAGAACTAGTATTGTACGGTAGGTCAATAAATTTCTTGTACTACTACTATATAAATGAAAAAAAAAATATTTTTTAAAAATTTAATCAATTAATTAATTAGTATAACTAAATCCATTAAAAAATAATTGACAACGGAGCAATATGTATATTTTTTTTTTATCAACAATCGGAGACTTTCACTTGGTCGAAATAACGAGTCGGACTCGAACGTGCTTGCCGAAGATTTTTCCACCAAATAGGGCGAACCGGAAAATATATTGGTAGGGACAAATTGAGACTATCGGGTTATATAAATGAAAAAAAAAATATTTTTTAAAAATTTAATCAATTAATTAATTAGTATAACTAAATCCATTAAAAAATAATTGACAACGGAGCAATATGTATATTTTTTTTTTATCAACAATCGGAGACTTTCACTTGGTCGAAATAACGAGTCGGTCTCGAACGTGCTTGCCGAAGATTTTTCCACCAAAAAGGGCGAACCGGAAAATATATTGGTAGGGACAAATTGAGACTATCGGGTTATTTCCTATCGATATTGCTGCTCAAGTGGAGTACTCGTTTATTTTGCAGCGATAAGCGATTGGCACCTCGACGGTTAGTTAAACAATGCATTACACAACTAATCTTAACTAGCTTTGCGTCATAAATAAATTGCGATAAGCTTCCTGAAAGGCTCAAATTTCTTACACAATTGTCCGTTATCCCGAAGATTTTCTATGAATTTTTATTTTTATTTTTTTTTCTTCATAATTTCTACTTTATCAGTTTTTCTTTTAAACAGATAATAAACAACTTTTTTACGGGTACATTTTTTTCTTTCATCCGTTATTAAATGAAAATTTTATATCGGGCAATTGCTGTAACGTCACACAGTGTATATATCCATTATATTTTCTTTGATTAACATTTTTTGTTTCGCCGTCCACTTTATCAGTTTCGCATTTCAAGGAGATAACAGACGATTACTGCAGGACTAAACGAATTTTCTTTCAACCGTTATTAAATTTAATTTTATCCATTATATTATACGATATTTATCATTATATTTTCATTGAATAACATTTTTTTGAAATCTTTTTTTCGATTGCCACATTTTTGATGTGCCTTACAAAAAGATTAAAAAAAAAAAAAAACGCTTTTCTTTAGGGCTAAACGATTTTTCATTCAAACGTTATCAACCTTAATTGTTATATCCTCCGTCAATTTGTATAGCGTCGCACAGTATATATACCCACTGTATTTACTGTGATTAATTTTTATTAGGTTGCCACTTTATCGGTTTGCCTTAGAGATAAACAAAAAAAAAGTCGATTTTTAGAGATTTTTCTTTCAACCGCTATTAAATAAAATTTTTATATCCTCCCTCATTTTTTTATACGGTCACACGTTATATATACCCATTATATTTTCTTCGATTTATTGTTTTCAATTGTTGATTCATCGGTTTGCCTTACCGATAGCTAGAGAACAAATACATTTAAAAAAAAAAATCGATTTCTTTAGGGAGTGAACGATTTTTCTTTCAGCCGCCGTTACATGAAAACTTTTATATCATCCGTCGATTTTTATACCCTCGAACATAGTACATCCGATACAAAGAGGTAACAAAAGGTTTTCACGGGTACGAGCTTTTCTTTCGATCGTTATTGAATTAAATTTTTATATCCTCCGGCAGTTTTTGTCCCGTCCCACGGTATATATATATATATTCAATCCCTGATACTTCTTTTTTTACCCTCGTCGTATGCTACGTTCTAGACCGTTTCGATCGAACGAATGAATGAAATAGCGAGCTAGAGCCGCAAACAAGCCAGGGAAAGAAAAAAGAAAAAAAAAAGTAAACAAAAAAGAGTGTAAAGGTCGCACGGACGTTGTACGAGGGGCGCCTTTGTGTGTCAGTCGACGCGATTGATACTCAGGTATATCTGGGGCCTCGCAGGTGCAAATCGCGACTAGACTGAGAATCAAAATTTCGCTTCTCAGTTACCCAATTTTCTTTGTCCTCCGCAAGTAATTTGATATTTGTTTTCTTCATTATTTTTTAAAAATTATTTTCGCTGCAACAACGTTCTGTGTGTTTATAAAAAGAAATTACAAAAAAAAAGACGAATTCGATCGATAAAGTCGCTTTTTTAACCGGTAGAATTTTATTCAATTATCGAGACGGAGATCCGATACGGCGCACAAAGGGAAATTCTCTCTCGAGGCCTCGTCCGTGATATTCGATAGTTATTTTCTTTGTTTTTTTTTCTATCTTCACTGCAACAACCTTTTGTCTACGTATAAAAAAGACATTTAATTGAGTTCGATCGATGAGCCGCTTTGTTTTTAGTCGACCGAATTTTAATCGACTATCATTTGCCGTGATATTTCGTATTCATTTGTGTGACGTTCTTTAGTCCTACTCCTAGGAGTGAAGTTTCTTTAGTTTTTTTTTTTTTTTTTTTTTTTTTCTTTTTCACTGCAACAATCTTTTGTGTACATACAAAAAAACCAAGAAAATTAAATTCGTTCTATGAGGTCGCATTTTTTTTAGTCGACAGAATCTTAATCGATTGTCGAAGCGGAGATGCGATACGGTTACACAAAGCAAAATTCTCGTCAGCGGATGAGTTTGTCGCGAATTGTTTTCAAACACTCTCTCAATCGGGTGTATCGTGCTTAGTTCGAAGAATGTACGTCGAGCGAACATTTGAGCAGAACCGCACGGGCGGGTTACTACACATTAGTATCAGACTCTATATTTGCAGATTACTGCCGGGCCTCGGGAGAGAGACAGGATGATTAACAGAGAAAGAAAGTGAGCCGGAGAGGGACAAAAAGAGAGAGAGAGAGAGAGAGAGAGAAAGAGAGAGAAAGGAACGATTATAGTAATTCGAGACCTCCCGAGTTCTCTTCGGAGAGCCGACCTAGCAGACGACAATAATTCCACGAACGGCTCGCGAAGCATTTCATCGTAATTGAAGGCAATAAACGAAGAGTGAAGAAAAACAAAAGGAAAACAGTTGCTTTGTCCAAACATAAAAAAAAGCTTCTAACGCCGAATGGGAACGATCGTCTTTGTCAAGCCGGAAGTGAGAATTAATTTTCTTTTTTTTTTCGTTACTCACTTATTTCCGTTTGCAAATCGCCCGCAGCAGAGCTCACATTGACGAATTGATTCTTTTTGTTTTGTTTTGTTTACCGACCGCGCACTGAATCGGGGCGCGTCCGGTTCCGAGACGCTTCGAGGGGAAAAAAATAAAAAGTCTCCCCGTTTAATGGCACGGATGCGAAAGACAACAAAAAAAAAATAATAATATCGTGTATCGAGGAGAGCCGAGAGGCGGAACGGAAAAAAAAAGTTGTTTGCGTGTCGACGGCGCGCTGGTCGGACCGCGACTGACCGAGAGCTGTTACTGACACTCGCTTTACACGGGGGGAGAGAACCCAGCTTCGGGAGGCTCTCGCCGATGTGTCGTCACGAAAGACTCGCCGGGAGAGAGAGGGAGAGAGAGAGAGAGAGACCGTTTGCTGAATCCCGATTCACCCCGACGACATCGGCGGCTGCGCCGATCGTCGAACGGCTCTCGGATTCCTCAGGGGCGGAGGCCTCTTCCTACTTTAACTACATCTATATGGACGTCCGAGACTCATACTGTGCGCCATCGAACGAGAACGAAAAAAAAAATACTCCTTCGGACAAAGAACTCTCTCCTGGGGATATTTCGAGTCCGTGACATGTTTTTCATCAAGTTTTCATGCTTATTTTACGTAATAAGAAAGATGACAATAATAACAATTGGACGATGGAAGATCCCAATTGGAGGGGGAGGATCGAAGCATTGGACGAATACTTCGAATTAATAATATTTTTTAAAAATAATATTAATTGTAATTATAAAATGAAATTATAAGTAATAACGTTAGTAATAATTACTATTATTATATCATTATAGATAGTTAAATGATGGAAACCAAACAAGATGATTGCCGAGCTGAGAGACTGCTTTTTGGGATCTTCGTGTAAAACGCCCTTTCCTCTTCATTCTTATCCATTATTATTATTATTATGAATAATAATAATAATAGCAACATTATTCTGAAAAGTTGAGTGATGAAAAACCGAACAAGGTGATTAACGCGCTGAGAGACTGGTTTTGGGATCTTCGTATACGCCGCCCTTTCCTCTTAAGGCCGGTGAAAGGTGTCACGACTCCGATCGTTGTTGTCGTAGGTCATAGATTGCTCCGCTGGGGATCTTTCCGTGCTTTCGTCAGCGAGCCCGAAGACTTCCCAGCAAGTTGAGGAACAACAGGATCGGGCCAAATTTTCTTCACTAAATAAAATGGTCAAAGAGACAGGATTGGGACAGGGAAATGTGTGGCCTCGAACACAACATATTTCGTGCGACCAAATGTTGGGTTATCAAAACAAATAAATTTGCAGCGACGCGACTAGTCATGACCGCTCGACGCGATCAATTCGTGTTATTCGTTAAAATATTCATTCGATTACGAAGAAGGTGCTGAAGTGAATCGACATTCAGGAGGTCAGTGATTTTTTAAGCGGCAGTTTTGTCGTTGTATGAAACATCCCTAGCAAGTTGACGGACGGCTGCTTTTAGAGAAAAAAAAAAAAGAAAAAAACGAAAAATCGATCCGAAAAACGGACACGCCCGTTGGGGAACGAAACGGACCGCAAAAGCGGTAGAACGGACCGTACGTTTTTGGATTGGTCGTTTTTCGGTTGCGGAAACCGAGGAAGGACCGAACGTTTTTTTTATTAAAAAGTTTGGTTAAGTTTTTTTTTATTTTTTGTTTGTTTTGCTTTTAATTGTGTTTTTAATGAAAGAACAGAATAAACTTACGATCCTGATTGTTTTTTCGGTTGCGGGAACCGAAAACGGACCAAAGCAAATTTTTCGAAAAAAATGTTCGATCATTTTTCTCGGTTTCCGCAACCGAAAAAAAAATACAGAATACCAACAAAAAATATACAGTCCGTTTTGTCGTTTTTGTTACGGTCTGTTTCGTTCCCCAGCGGACGTGTCCGTTTTTCGGTCCATCAACTTGCTTACGGTATGCAGGAGGAAATTTCATCGCGTCGGCCATTTTGTTGCGGACCCAAAATCCATGAAAGTGAGGTTAAAAATTCAGCGTAAAATTACGACGAACCGTTATAAAAACTCGTTGAACAGGTTATTTATTACTATGCACGAAAAATTGTTCATAGAACGAGCTTAAATATATTTTGAATAATAATAAATCAGCCATCGGGTTAAAATTTGTGTTGCGAAATAGGAAAAAACAAAAAAAAATGGCGGAAGCATGATTCGTCGTGACCGCTCATCGATCACTAAGTCGCGTATTCGTTACAATATTTATTTCATTACGAAGCAAATGCTGACACGAATCGACATTCCGGAGGTCACAGACTTTCTACGCAGCAGTTTTATCGTTGTACGAAACTTACAGAAGGTAACTTCATCGCGTCCGCTATTTTGTTGCGGGCCCAAGATCTGTGAAAGTGAGGTTAGGTTTCGACATAAAATTACATGAAATCGTTGTAAAAATATCTTGAACAGGTTATATTTATTACTGGTCTTCGAAGAATCGTTGATAGAACGAGTATTTGAATATTTTGTTTTTTTTTAGATAATATTAAATCAGTCATGGGGTCAAAGTTCGTTGGTTCGGCGGTTAACGTGCTTGCAGACGTCGTCACAAATTTTAGTTACGTCGAGGCCAGTCGCCCCGTCGGGCGTACTTATCGATCGGGCGCTGAGCTAGGCAGGGCGTCGCGACGCCTGTTACACACCCGTCTCTGTGTGCCCGTTTTAGCGTGGGCATTCTCCATGGCTCTTGGTTAACGAATGAATTAAAAAGTGAAATATACTTTGTGGAGAAAAAAGAGGAGGAGGAGGAGGAGGACGGAGAAGAAGACTGAGCGACACCGGGTCGGGATCCCGATTGAGCCAACGCACGTGATACATACGTGCGATCTTCGTGACTAGACCACAAATAAAAACTAACCTTCTCACCGTGTGTATGCGAAATTGTAATTTTATAATATTTTTATTTGCGCATGTTTGTTACCCGCGCGTCTGTGACTGTTTGGTATGACTGTCCGATCGGCGTACGATCCGATCCCGATAGAAGTGTTCGTAGAGTGAAAGATCCGGAACTGTGAAAAGGAGGGCGAGTGTGAAATTATTATGGCGTCCTGCTCGGTTGACGCTCGCCGAGAGGTTGGCAGGCTCAATGCGAGTGTGCGCGGATATGAGGTCACGTAGATGTGACGGGATTATGTCATACCGAGTTCAGGTTCATTGCACCACAGTGTACAGTCCAAAGAAATAACTTCACGTGGGATTGTGCTGTACGGTGAACGAGATTAAAAATATCGATCGATTTGTCGACGGTGCAGTGGCTAAGTAAACAGTATCGTCGCTCCCGTCCACGCCTATTTCCGTACGAGGCAGTACGATGTGACTTTTCGATGGCACATTGTTTAATTGGACAAACCCAGGTAGCACAAAAAAAAAAAATTAGCTATCATAAAGTGATCTCAATGGGTTACATCCCAGATAGATAAGCGCCACGAAAAGTGGCATTTGACGCAATAATGGCGACATATGCGGCACATGTCACAATTATTGAGCCAATCAGCTGCTACTTTTCGTGGCACTTGTCTATCGGGGATACGTCCGTCCGGATGGTATCTATAAGCTATTCAACGTTCAAAAGTTAACTTTTCGGATGGGTGGTAACTTTCAGATACCGTCCAGACGGACATATATGTAACCTATTTGGATCACCTTCTGGGAACTAATTTTTTTGTGACACCTGGGAAGTAAGCCCACTTGTCGGCGCTATATTACAAAATTACACTGCGCAGACGCGTTTGCTGCGACCATATTGTTTAGTTGCACAGTCCAATCCCACTTGTCGGCGTCATATTGTTTAATTAAACAGTACCATCCCACTTGTCGGCGCCATATTGTTTAGTTAAACAGTCCAATCCCACTTGTCGAGGCCATATTGTTTAATTAAACAGTACCATCCCACTTGTCGGCGCCATATTGTTTAATTAAAGAGTACAAGCCCACTTGTTGGTGCCATGTTGGAAAACTAAGCAATCTAATTTTGTTTCTAAACGTCGTATTGAGGAGATTTTTGTGGCCAGTGGATCACGAAAATGGATGAGCACTATAGTCACAGCAGAAGATAATTGAATATGGGTGCTGTCTTAATTACATAGTATAGTATATCCGACCCTTTAATTACAGTCTTTATAGTCGATGCACGGAGAGAGCCTCGGAAGAAGCGTTGTGGAACTCAAAGTCAAGCTCAGAGTCAAGCGAGATACAAAAGTTTCTCGATTTCAGGATAGAACGAAAGAGAAACGTTTGATTGAAGACGCTGACTCAAACGTATTGCGTGGGTGTCACGTGCACGATGCGGGACACTCAAGCTTGCAACCGGTGTCAATGTAATTCAGAATCGTTTTGCGGGGCTCAATTGATCAATTGACCTCCGGCCATGAGCCGAGCCGGACAGATGTGTTTTTTTTTTTAAATAACGAGAGAGTAATAAACGAGCCTCTCGCGAACATGTTTATCGTGTTACTTCTATTTTGTAGGACTTTGTATCCCAGCTTTTATATGTCGTTGCGTCTTAAAAATATTTTTTTTTTTTTACTATTGACACTAGAATGACAAATAAAAACTGCAAGTACATACACGATATAAAACATCAAAGTAATTGCACAAAACTCTGCCGATGATTCGTGCAATGCATTAAGATGATGCGAAACACCCTCCGCCCGTGACCGCACCCAGTCGGTAATGAAAACTGTAATGCTATTTTCTTGTACGGTGACGAAACTTTATTGTCGAACGGAAATCGAATATCACTGAGTCTATCAATTTTACAGTGGTCTCCTGTTTCCTTTGAAGGCCAAAAAGTTTCGGGAAACTTGAAATAGTAGCATTGCAGTTTTTATTATCGACCGCAGCGTTACAGTTTTTATTATCGACCGCGGTATTATAATTTTTCTTGTCAGCCGCGGCGTTACAGTTTTTATTATCTATCTCGGCGTTACAGTTTTTATCATCAACCGCGGCGTTACAGTTTTTAATATCGACCGCGATATTGCAATTTAGATTATCGACCGCAACATTGGAGTTTTTATTGTCGAGCACACTATTACAGTTCTTATCATCGACCGCATCATTAGAGCTTTTATTATCGACAGCGTCGTTACGATTTTTATTATTGACCGCAGCATTTCATGTTTTGTTATCATTACAGTTTCTATCATCAACCACACGATTACAGATCTTATCATCGACCGCGCCATTACAGTTTTTATTATCGACCGCGGCGTTTCACATGCCACTAAGAGGAGGCGAAAGTCACGTGACCGCGCCACAGGAGCGAGGGAGATACGTTATAGACGCTCGCGGTGGAGCGAGAAAAAGAGAGAGAGAGAGAGAGAGAGACACCACGAAAGTGTACACATGCTGCGTATACGAGGAAAATACTCGACGCCCAAAGATTAATAAACATTAGAAAAAAAAAAAAAAAAAAAAATGAATAATTATCGCACGAGCGTAGAGCGAACGTGCGGATAACTGTTCGTTAATAAATCGTCTCTCATTCTAACGCCGTAAGTTGCACGGGGTCGAGCCACTTGTTCGCATTCCCGTGGGAAAAAAACACTGAAGTCGCATCTCCTTAGTCTGTTCATCACTTTCGTCACGGAACGGAGCCATAACCTATGATTCCACGTAAACAGTTTGCGAAAGAATCGATGACAAGTGCTCAGTGAACAATCGCGGAAGTGCCTGCGGCTTGCGAGCGATCGTGGGAGGAGAGGTTAAAAGTACAAGAAAAAAAGAGATCACTCCGGTCGATTGATAAACGGCAAGATGTTCAAGAAATTCAAGGATAAACTTGCGGAGGAAATGAAACAATCGCCTGCCAGACTGCAGGCCAGCATGCAGCAATTGGCACAGGTTTGTCATCTGTCATTACATGTTTCGCTTTTGACGTCTTTTCTCAGCTTCGTCGCTGTTTTTCGTCGACCTCAAATTTCATACGTCAATTTGCCTGGTTTTTTTTTTAGGTTATTTAGGTTCGTTTTTGGTTCGATAGAATTATTTCATTTAGCTTTGGATATTTTCACGTTTTATCATCGTCCCCGCGACTTTGCTTGAATTGCTGGTTACTCAGGATCGATTTGATGTTCATCGGTTACTTAGATTAATCGTGACTCGTTCGGAAAAATCAACGGTTCAAATGCATGTGTCGGACGATTAATAAAATTTCGTATTTTAACATTTTTTTTCCGCTTGTATTTTTCTTCGATCTCAAATATTTTGTTCGTCGTTTACGTTATTTAGGTTAGTTTTCGGTTCGACAGAATTATTTATTTAGGGTTGTATATTTTCACTTTTATTATCGTCGCCGCGACTTTGCTTTAATTGTTGGTTGCTCAGTATTGATTTGTTGATCATCGGTCACTAAAGTTGACCTGTGACTTGTTCGGAAAACAATAAAATTTCGTATCTTATGGTTTCTCGCTTAAATTTTTCTTCGGCCTCAAATTTTAGTCACTTGTAGTTTTTTTTAGGTTATTTAGGTTAGTTTTTGGTTCTGCAGAATTATTTATTTTGGGTTGTATATTTTCGCGTTTTATTAGCGTTCGCACCGCGCGCCTCTGCTTGAGCTGTCGGTTACTCAGTATTGATTTGTTATTTATCGGTTACTAAAATTAACCTGTGACTTGCTCGGAAAAGAAGAAAATTTCGTATTTCACGATTTTTTACTTGAATTTTTCGTCGACCTTAGATTTTATTCCTCATTTACATTTTTTTTTAGGTTATTTAGGTTAGTTTTCGGTTCTTTACAGAATTATTCATTTAAGGTTGTATATTTTCACGTTTCATTATCATTTCCCCCTCCCACTCTCACCCGCTGCTTGATTGTTGGTTGGTCAGTATCGATTTATTACTTATTTTATTGACAACCTTACTTAGGTTGACACGCGACTCTCTCGAAAAAATCAACGGTTGTAAAGAACGCACCTAATTGACGATTAATAAAATGTTGTACTTTCCAGATTTTATCTTGAATTTTTTTTTTTACCCTCACTTGCAGTCTATTTATTGAGTTTTCAAGATTATTTTGTAAACTCGTGGAATTTTTAACTTTGTTTAAATCTTTTAATCAATTAATCAATATAAAGAACGTCAATTAATCGCAATGATCTTTTGGAGCAGGCCGTCGTATCGCCGGCTCTGTCCAACAGCTCGATCCAAGAACTTTCGGCATCCAACGACAATTTCAGCCTGACGGAGGAAGGAGACGGTGAGTAGATTTAGATAACATTCCAAGCTTGTTTCCTGTTCGAGATAATTTCTCCCACCTCGCTGATAAATGTGTTCTTGTGCCGACCAAAGTCTTGACATAATTCAGTCGGGTTTGAAAGTCACATGCGCTGACTTATGTTAAGATAAATCGATAGAGAAATAATTTTTTTGTTTTTGTTAATGAAATTATTTTATTTCTTTTAACACAGAAACACCGAAAAATAGTCCAGCAAGGCATGGATTTCAAAACGTTGATCTTACTTCTCCACCATCAAATTCTATGGGATTGTCGAGACGATCCTCCGCAAGCAGCATAGCCAGCATCGATGCTGCTTCTTTATTTCCAATTTACGAAAGTCCCGGCAATATGTACCACCTGCAGGTTTGTCTTTAACAATAATAAAAATAATAACATTTTGTAGAGCATTATACCTATAAATATTATTAGTCGTTCATTTTTTTGTTTTTTTTCTTTTATTTGAAATCAACTCCGCCAATGAAAACATATTTCATCTGCATTTACTTTGAAACGGCTTGACTCATAAATAAATAAATAAATAGATAATAATATCGATAAATAAAACAGAATTCCGAACAAAAATGAGATTATAAGAATTACAGTCTCGTAAATATAGCAATGTGTATGTAAAGAACGTTAAAGTGTATATTTTTATGCTTTATAGTCTGCACTTAATAAATATTATTGTAAAATATTAAATTTGTTTACAGTCGGACATGGAGCAATCCGCGAGTGAGGCGGACGAGAAGATAAGTCCCCAATTGGACCGGGTGTCGAAGGACCAGTTGTACTCGGCTTACAGAAAGGTGCAGACGAAGTATCACAAGTACCGCGGTCGTTACACAGATCTGGCCAATCACTATCGAGAGATGGAGAGGGTGAAGGGAAAATTGGAGTCGCTGCTGGTGGAGACGCAGGACAAGGCATTGAGAAGGATCGCCGATTTGAAGGAGCAGTGTCAGCTCGAGCAGCAGGCCAAAGCCCATCTCGAGGAAGCGCTCAGAAACGACATAGAGGAGAAGGATCACGTTATCGATACCCTCAACACGAAAGTGAGTCGATGTGTTACATACAATCTAACAGACTATTTATCTCGCATATCGGGACCACTCAATACTATACTGTTTCTACGAACTATAAACCGTCGTTCCTAATTTTATTCTAGAATTGTAAAAATAAGTATTGAAACTAACGATCGACGTACCTGCGGTCCGGCAGGTAAGGTTTTTGCGGGCTAACGGTTCCTTCAACCCCGAACGTTCCTGCATATTTCCCTGTATAATTGCTCACAGAGTTCCGATACATTTGATATATTTATCTCGCTGTTCAAAACTTCTCAATACTACATACATTAAAAAACATTACTTACATTAATTGAACGTTAATGTTCTTTTGTGAAATAAACACCAGTTGTTAAATTTACAAATCTTTCGCCTGAAAATAAAAACAATTTTTATTGAAAATACAAATTCTATTGTAAAATTGCAATGCACATGTCTTTGAAATTTCAAAAACAGTTTACCTAAATAACTTTCCAATACCGTTAATTAATCGTCGAACTAAAATTTTTACCGTGTACTCTGTGACCTATAAACGGTTGTTCTCAATTTTTTTTTAGAACTATAACAATAACATTGTAACTAACAATCGACTTACCTGCCGTCCGGCAGGTAAGGCTTTTGCAGGCCAGCGGACCGTTTCCACCGACGCAGAGCGCGATCGACGAGTCGTCCCCGAAGAATTCCAGTGAGCTCTTGGTCGACATATCGCCGGAGACGAAGTCGCCCTCTCAGCCCGAGCAACCCGACAACTCCAGCCTCGCCTCGGAGAACGCGCAGCTCAAGTCGAAGCTCGAAAAGCTCGAGACTCTCATGACCAAGTACAAAGAATCCCTGAAGCGCAACAAGGAAAAAATGTCCGAGATAACGCAGGAAAGAAGCATAATCGAGCGAGATTTTGAGATCTCACGTAAAACCAGCACAGAAAGATTTTCCCAGCTCGAGGACGATCTAAATCTCGCTCGTACCGAGATAACGAATCTTCGCGATCAGATGACTGCGATGCGCAAGCGCGAGGAGGAATCCGTTATATCGTTGGCCGAGAACAAATTGACGATACATCGCGAGCTGGAGGTGAAGGAGGAGCAGATAAAGGAGCTTCGGAAGGACCTTGCGACGGCTAAGCAGGCTCGCGAGTCTCTGGAGGAGAGCGTCGAGCGTTACAAGTCCGAGCTTCAGTCGCTGAGAATGTCCGGCGATGAGAGCAACGACGCCGAGAAAGCCGATCTTGTGCGCGATCTCTCGAAGGGAAAAACCGAGGCGCTGAAGTTGATGCAGGCTGAGATGCAGCGCCGGGTGATCGAGCTCGAGGAAACGATGGGTCGGCGTTGTCACGAGGAAGAATCGAAGTGTCGCGATCTGATGGAGAAATTGGAACGCAGAGAGGAGGATCTTCGTTGCTTCGAGCGAGAGATAACGGAGCTTCGCAGCGAGACCGAGGATTACAGAGAAAAATGCGAGTCTCTCAGGAACGAACTCTCGAGAATAAAGGACAAGGAGTATCGAAACGAGATCGGCAACAGGAGCAACGACGCGAAGCGGAACGAGGCGGAAAATCGTCGCGAGGCCGGAACGAATCAGGAAGATGCAGAAAGTCCAACTTCGAAAGAAAGTGAGAGAAACGAAGCGGAAAAGCGATACAACGAAGTCGAAGAGAAACTGCGCGATGCGGAAAATCGGTACGCCGAGGTGCAACTGAAGTTGGACGAGGCGGAGCGGAAGTTGGGAGAGACCGAGAATCTGTACGACGAAGCGGAGCGAAGACGAAACGAGGCGGAGGTGAAGTACAACGAGCTGGCCGATAAACTTGGCGATGCTGAGAGAAAGAAGAACGAAGCGGAATCGAAGTACAGTGAAGTGGAGCAAAAGAGAAATGAAGCGGAAACGAAGTTCGTCGAAATAGAGCAAAGGGTAAATGAAGCGGAAAAGAAGTACGCCGAAGTGGAGCGGAAGATAAATGAAGCAGAAGCGAAGTGTAGCGAATTGGAGAAAAGTATGAACGAAGCGCAAGAGTCGTACGATGAAGTGGTGCGGAGGCGGCTCGAAGCGGAGACGAAGTACAGCGAAGCGGAGCGCAAACTCGAAGAGGCGAAAAAATTGTGCGAAGAGGTTGAATCGGGAAAGCCGCCGAAGGAAGCGGAAGAGTCGTACGACGAAGTGAAGCGGAGGTGGTTCGAAGCGGAGGCGAAGTGCAACGACGCGGAGCGCAAGCTCGAGGAGGCGAAAAAATTGTGCGAGGAGGTCGAACCGGGTAAGAAACCGAAAGGAGCGGAGAAATCGCACGACGAAGTGGAGCCGGCGCGGAACGAAGTGGAGACCATCGAGGTAAAAACCGAAGAGGGGAAAAACAAAACCGAAAACGTATCTGACGAAACGGCGGCGACGAGATCGGAACGAATGTCGCTGGAGAAAGGAGTCGTGGATTCGAGAGAAGCGGAATGCACGGCGAAGGGCGAAGATTCGTACAGAATCGAGTGCGAAAAGCTGCGCGAGGAATTGTCGATTTTGAGAGTTCGGTGCGAAGAGCCGAAAGAGGTGAGAGAGTCGGGAATCGAGGAGAAGGACGAAACGATAAGGGAATTGAGTCTGAAGGTTCAGCTCTTCGCCGCGGCGATTCAGAAGGCTCGGGAGCGTCTGAAATCGCAGCAGAGCGAGCTCAGCGCGCTGCGCTGCTCAGCCGGACAGGAGAACGAGCTGTCGAAGTTGCGCGAGGAGACGGAAAGCAAGAGCGTCGAGATTCTCGGTATCGCGAGCGAGCTCAAGTCGTGCAAGTCGATGATAAACGATCTCAGAGAGAAGACACGAGACGACGGAGAAAAAATTGATCTTCTCAGGAAGGAAAAATCTTGTCTTATCTGGAACATTCTGGACTTTAGAAAAACTATCGTCGAACTGAGAAGTTCGTGCGGAGAGATCAGAACGAAGATGGAAGAGTCGGGAAAAGTTAGAGACGGGGAGATCGAGAGGGTCGGAAAGATATTTTGCAAAAAAATTGCGGATGTCTCGAGCGCCGAGAGGACGAGGAGCGAGGCGTTGGAGCGGTCGAGGGAAAGATTGGAGATCGAACTCGGGGAGAGAAACGACGAGATCTCGGCTATGAGGGAGAAAGTCGATCGCTGGGACGAGACCAGCAGAAGAAATAACAAGCTGATCGCCGAAATCGACAGTCTGAATTTCAAGATTTACGATCTCGAGAAAGTGAGAAACGAGCTCGAGGAGACTCGCGAAAAATTGGTGACTCTCACGTCGGAGAACGAGGAGCTGAGGAGGAGCGGCGCGGAGTCGGCGAAATTGCGGGACGAGGCGGAGAGTCGGGAGAAAAAATTGGAGGATTTGGAAGCGGCGAACGACGAGCTGAGAAGGAAGGGCGAAAGTTTGAACGAGATAAATTCGAAGATAAAAAACGAGTACGAGGAGGAGAGAAGAACTTTCGGAGAGAAAAATGATGCTCTGGAGTCGGCGTACGAAAGACTGAAGATCGAGTACGAGAATCGTCAGAAAGTGATTGACGATTACACTGAGAAATTGAGCTTCTTCCAGGTCGAGTGCGCAGAGAGAGACACGGGTTTGGAGAGGCTGAGGGTAGAAATGGAGAAGAGGGAAAAATTGCTCGAGGACATGATGGAAAAATCGAAGAACTTTGAGATGGAATTTTCGAAGCTCACGGAGGAAAAATCGAGGCTCGAAACTGAGCTGGAAAAACGCGAAAAAATATTGTTCGACTCGACGGAGAAGGCGCAAAATGTTGAAATCGAATTGTTAAAGTTGTCCGAGGAAAAATTGAGACTCGAAAAGGAGCTGAAAAATCGCGAAAAAATATTGTCCGACTCGACGGAGAAGGCGCAAAATGTTGAAATCGAATTGTCAAAGTTGTCCGAGGAAAAATTGAGACTCGAAACGGAGCTGAAAAATCGTGAAAAAATATTTTCCGACTCGACGGAGAAGGCGCAAAATGTTGAAATCGAATTCTCAAAGTTGTCCGAGGAAAAATCGAGGCTCGAAACGGAGCTGAAAAATCGCGAAAAAATATTGTCCGACTCGACGGAGAGGACGAGAAATGTTGAAATCGAATTGTCCGCGCTGTCCGAAGAAAAATCGAGACTGGCCGACGAGCTAGAGTCGCTCAAGGCCTCGAGCGTCGAGGTCGAGGGTTCGAACGAGGCCCTCAAAGAGACGATAAATTCAAAAAATTCGTTGCTCAAAAAACTCAAGGTTCTGAAAGAGCGTCAGGCTCAAACGATACAGGACAGCGCTTCGAGGATCGCGGAGCTCGAGGCGAAGATCTCAGAGTTCGAGGCCAGAGGCGTGGAGTTCGAGGCCGAAAAGTCTAGAAATTCGGAGCTCACGGCAAGAATCACCGAGCTCGAAACTGTGTGCGCATCGTTGCAGGGAAGCATCGTGGAGCTTGAAGGTGCCTCGAAGAAGGTCGCCGAGGAACGAGACGATGTTAAAAAAATTGTCGAAAATTTGCGAACGGAGAATTCATCGCTCCTGGAGGAGATCGGGAAATTGAAGGACGAAAACAAAAAATCCAAGGAGTTGTGCAACGAGCTCGAGAGGTCGAGAGTTGACTCGAGGAAATTGGAGGGGGAGATGAGGGAGAAGTTCGACGAGTTGGAAGCAAAATCTGCGGACCAGTCGAGACAAATTTCGATGCTGCGGGACGACGTAGCAAGGCGGGACGAGCAGCTCAAAACCGTCGGCGAGAATGCCGGTAAACGGCTGGAGGACTTCGAGGAGCTCAGAGAAAAGCTCGAGCAAGATTTTCACAGCCGCGCCGACCGCATGGAGGACGAGTACATGGCGAAGTATCGTGAGAGAGAGTCGGAGGCGAAAAACGTTGAGGTCGAGCTGAGAGCGAAATTGGCGGAAAAGGAGTCGGAGCTTCAAACGAAAATTCGCGAGAGCAGCCAGGACGAGAGTCTGAAGCAATTGGTTCAGGAGCTGGAGAAACGACTGCAGAGCAGCGAGTCGAAGCTGTCGAGCTGCGAGACGAAGGAATCGCAGTTCGAGATATTGAACGAGGAGCTGAAGAGGCGGGCGGAGGGATTGAAGGCAGAACTGGAAACGAATGAGGTTGAGCAGAGCATGAGGCTGAAACAGTTGGTCAAGGAATTCCAGGCGCAGCTGCACGACAAGGATGAGGAATTGCAGGCTGCTCTCGACAAACGATTCGGTAATGATCGCTCCACAAAACTTTCGACGGAATTTCGTTCAATTGTCGTTGGCGTTATTCTAACAAATTAGTAGTTCGTAAATTAGTATTTTGAAAAATTATTTACTCGTTCGCAACGTAATTTTTTAGTAATCGGTATCTTGCACCAATTAGTCGAGCGGCGCGGACGCGTCTGGACGACAAGTACTTAAATTTTTTTTTTTAGATATTAAATTTTTGATTATCGTAGATGTTGTCGTAGATTTGCGGTATTTTACCAAACTATTCGGTAATAATTGTTGCTCTCAATTTTGATCAGAATTTCGTTAATTTATCGATGTCGTTATTTTAACAAATTAGTCGTTTATAAATTAGTATTTTATTCATTTATAATAAAAGCAGACGATATTCTTTGGATTTCCGTAAATGTAGTGGTAGATTTGCGTTATTTCGGCGATTAGTGAGTATCCGATGAAGCAAATTTTACTAATCAATATTTTACAATTTACGGTCATCCGCAGAGGCACAGCAGAGCTACGAATCGGAGCTCGTGCAGCAGTACAGGGAGCAGCTCAAGGACTTTCAGGTCGAATTGACCGCTAAATCCGAGCAGATCGAGCGATTGATTATCGAGAACAAGGAATCAATTGCGACAAAAGAACAGGAAGCGGAAAAATTGATCGAGACGATAGGAAAGATAAAGCAAGAACACGCGAACGAGTTGCGAGAAGTGGAGCGCAAGTGGAAAGTCGCCGTGAAGCAGAGAAGCGATCAGCTCGAGACGAAGCACGAGGAGGAAGTTAACGAGCTCACGCAGGAGTGGCAAAACGAACGGAGAGTAAGTATCGCACATCGCACCAATGGCATTCTTTTCCAACTTCGCAGATCCCTTTTATTTTTATTTTTTCACAATTTTCTGTTTGTTTATTTCCATTTTTTACTTTATTCGAATTTTATTTTATTTTTATGCGATTTATTTTATTTTTTATTTCATTCTAATTTGATTACAGAACGACGAAAAAAGTGACGACTCACCGGAGGTAAATTATTTCCCTTTTTATTTTTTTTTGGGTTTTTAACAATTGAAAAAAATTGATATCTTTTGTTTTTTCACTTTAACGACTGGTGTTTTAATCAACGTAATCGAACCTGAGGCTGTGTTAATTCGGTGTTTGGAGATTTTTTAAATTATTTTATTTTTTTGCGATGGAACTTTTCTGAAGTATTTTCATGTGTTCAACAGGAACTGGAGAGTACTTCGAGGGTGGCGATGGCAGCAGTGCAATCGAACACCGGATCGCTCCACAGTTTGCAGCAGACGATGGTGTCGCAGAGACGAGAATTGGCGGAGCTTCGGAAGCTCGTAAAACTTCGTCAGGACACCCTCGAGGACTCGACAGAGATCGAGTATCTGAGAAACATTCTCTACGAATACATGATGGGACGCGAGACCGTGGTCCTTGCCCGCGTTATTGCGGCGGTCGTTAAATTCGATCAGGAACAAACTACGAGGGTACTTAAAAAGGAGGAGGACAAGTTGACGCTGGTGAGACGAAAAAAATCTTGAGGAAAATCAATTTTCACGATTCGGATTTTCGTTTTGTGTAATTTGTGTGAAAAATTAAGGGGATGCTGGACTCGCTTTTAACCCCTTACTTACTAGAATATTTTATATCCTACGAAATATTCTCACGCCGTAGCGTTTATGGCCAGTATTACAGTCATGTAAAATGTTAAGCTTATCGTTGTACGTTAATAATGATATAAAGTCGAATCTACGAAATCGCCGCGTTCCGTCGGTAAAGCAGGAATGTCCGCCAGCCTCTTAATGATGATATTTTTTCTGTTTTTTTTTCCAGCTCGGCTCGCTAGGCCTCGCGTAGGATAAACACTCCTATACGAAGAAGTTCGAGCAGAAATTTCGTACGCGAGAGACGCGATCGCCAATTCAGAAAGATGGTGAGATCGATAATTTTTTGTGAAAATAATTTTCCACGTTTTGTCATTCAGTTTTGTGTAATTGTGAAGGATTGATTATGATACTTTTTTATGATTTTTTTTCAGATCGGCGCGCTGGGTCTCGCGTAGGATAAATACTGCCGGACGAAGAGGTTCGAGCAGAAGTTTCATACGCGATAAAAGCTATCGCTAATTCACGAAAGATTTAATAACGAGACTAGCTTGCATCTAATCGTATCCGTTAGCTTGGAAAACTGCGTTGGACGAGGACTTGTACGATAGTCGTGTAAATTATAAAACTGCCAGTAGGAAACACGCGGTGCTTATCGGATGTCGGCGAAACTTAGTACATTCTCATATTTTTCATCACATCGTTTTACTCGCGATCTCCGTATTATTTATTGACCGGTTCGGTTTTTAGTGATTGGATTAAACTTTTGTAATAAAACAAAAAAAAAAATTATTACAAGGAGGAGGATATAGTCGCGTCACTAATTTTTATTTATTTATTTTTTTACCGCAAAGCCAATAAAACTTACGATAGCTAGTAACGTTGCTTTCCGCGTTCGACGAAAATGCTTGAAAAATCAAAATAGCTGCATTTCATTTTGCCGATGGGATTTTTCTTTTTTTAGCCTACGATTTTTTTGGGTTTAGTGACGCAAGATCCATAGATCCTCGATTACAGATACGTAATCACGTTTGGTGCCTCGTTTAGCGTGGAAAATTGCAACATTCGTCGAATAACTCAACGGGCCGTTGAGTCGAATTAGCAAGTGTACATAATGCTGTAATTAAATTATCTATACATATACATAATATATTATAACAATTATCATTATTATTAATTACCACTACAATTATTACTATGATAGATGTGTACAATGATTTAATTAAAAATCTTATTATTAATCGAGAAGCTACAATCAATAGTTTCCTATTTAACTACGCGCTTTATACAAAAATCGTAATTTTTTTTTTCTATCAACGGTAACGAAAAATGCCCCAACGCTCGGGGGCGTTTTTCTCGTCCATCGAAAAAAAAAAGAAAAGAAAAACTCAAAGATTTTACACCGTATTAAGAATAAATGCGTCCCGATCGTAAATTTGGCTCCGAAAAAAAAAAGCAGAGTTCGTCCGAGAAAAAAAAAGAAAGAAAAAATAAACATTTGTCACAAATTTACGCCAGCTTGGCGGCAGCTTGCCCCTCGCCGTCCGTCTGGGGCGATGGGTTAATGAGGTTGAGCTCGTCGACGAAAAACTCTTTTCTCTGATCGATCGGGATCGTCGGTTGTCTGAAGAGAAATCTTTCGTTGCCACTGGGCGTGTAGACGTCCTCGCCGGACGGGCCGAGCAGCGTTCGGAGTGCGAGGTTCCTCTTTATCTGCTTCTCGTAAAATTCCACGGCTCCTCTCTTGTAGCGATTGCCCAATTGGGCGATCGCCGAGTCGGCTTCTTTCTCCCAGTAGAGGTTCACGATATCGTTCTGCACGGCCCACACCGCGTAACTGAAGCTGACGATGATGGTGTAAAAAAACACTCTCACGCCTCGAGGCTGAACGAGCAGGTTTAATCTTTCGTTCGTGCTGCGACCGAGCATATACGTCGTGGAGACAATGAAAGCAGCGAGACACGAACGGAACATAGGCACGTCGTGCTTTGCCATCATAACTTCACGAGCTATGCCGTAGCGTTGAGCATCCTCGCTCAGTACGAGGGAATCCAACAGATTCTTGGCGTCCTCGCGATTCCAATTTACCGGCTCGTTGTTCACCTGAATGGACGTCGGATCGATTGTTTTGGTGTCTTTGTACGTGAAGTTTATCGGGATACCAATTATCGCTCCCCAACGACCGTTCACGCTACCGGCTCGGAAGAGATTGAAACCGAACACGGGGAACGGATCGAGAAACTTTATCTCGTGCATGGGAAGACTCAGATCCGACAGGACTTCGTTCCAACGCTTCCTCACGCTCTCGGCCAGAGCCATCGGCTGGGCTGATCTGTAAATTTGAAGAAACGAGAAAAGGTGAAGATAGAGATTTTTCTACGAAGCTTCCTTGAGTAATGGCCTCCTCGTGGAGGAAGCTACGTCGGTAAAGAAATAATAAGTAAAAGGTTTTAAAAACATAGAGAAGTAGAAAAAACATAATGCAATTCGGAGTACAAAATTTCTATTAAAAAAAAAGCATTTCCCATTATTTTTTTTGTTTGTTTTTAAGTAAGGAAATAATCGTAATAATCGTCCTTTGTCAGTAAGGAAATAATTGCATTTGGATTTCTCAATTTTCACCAATTGCGACGACTAAAACGGACATGTGATTTTTTCACATTTTGGAACATTCTGAACATGTGCAGATTCAAATCGCAAAAGAAAATTTCATGAATACTGAGATACTGCTACGAGGAAGCAATTAAAAAAATTCTTTGCGATCTTGTTAATATTGAATGGGAAAAAAAATAATAATAATTTGGTCCCAAAAGAGATTTCTAAGGAACGGATACTCACTCATATAGAGAGACGATCTCTTTGTACTTTTGAATGGCAAAAGTCTCCGGAACGAAATTGACTGCAAAGGCTGCACACGAAGCCGTGCACATGCATCCGAACGAGAAGGTTCTGCCTCTCGGAGTCAATAACCAAGCCAGTCGATTCGCCATTTTATTCAAATTTAATTCAGCGCTGTTCGACCCTGAATCTGCAAATAATATAAGAGTTACACTAACGGTCAACATTTTTTGGGCATCTAAATCAATCATTTGATTTACATAAATTACACGATTTATCCTTTCCTGAAATACGATGGTTCGATCTTCGATAAAATTACGAGACTATGCGGTTTTTAAGAAAAAGAAATATTCTTGTTAACGAAAATATATCGTAGCCCTGTTGTCACATGCGTAAGTCTCGTACTCACATCCTGTAGTTAAATATTGATAAATCACGAATTACCGGCCACGGAAAGCGTTTCAAGATTTCACCGAAATCCCACCGGTTTGAGGTTATGTTCGCGATCCTCAGGTTATGTTGCACCGTTCTCGGTCTATAGTTAATAATAATAACAAAGTAGAACAATTTGATTCAATGTGACGAACTTAATTTGTTTGTTGCTTCGAGAAATAATTATATTTTTAATTCTTCAGTTCATTTAAAAAAAACAAAAATTATTGTATTTATCGGAACGAAAGAATAATTTTTTCCACAATTCAACATAAATATTTAATAAAAACAGAAGCAGCCAATATATCGAAGACGAAATCAATTTTATTGATCACATTGATAAACAATACATCATTCGTGTATCAAATTCGATACTTTTGAATTTTCGCGCCATTTTCGTGTCCTCGACAGCAGCGCCCTCCGCCGGCGCGGCTCGTCGAGACCAGCGCCGCGTAGCGTCCATTTCTTTCGTTCATCCGCGACACGTAAACATGGCTCCGGTAAGTTCGTAGTCTCCGAAATAATCAAAAATTACCTCGAAAGTGTCTAAAATCCGTGAAAAATCTTGTCGCTAAGCCGAACTTCGTTTTCTCGTTAGTCGCGACGAATAGTTTTCTCGTTTGTTCGTTCGACGATGTGAAAGATGATAACGGATTATCCTGACGTTTCCACGACGCTCGAACTGTCCCGCATGGCGGTCGACTTGTTTTCGCCTATATAACAATTTTTTCGAGATCAAAAATTATTTACCTTCGGTTTTGTTAACGATGCAAATTTTCCACAGGTCCCAGCCAAAAAAACCAAAGGCCCGGCGGGCAAGAAGCAACACCTTCGCGGCAAAGGTCAGAAAAAGAAGGTTTCTTTGAAATTCACCATCGACTGCACTCACCCGGTCGAGGACAACATTATGGATGTTGCTAGCTTCGTAAGTTGTTTTTTTTAAACATAAGTCTGTTTCACGAACCGTTTTATTCATTGTGAACCTTTCCCTAGTTTTCCGTCATAAAATCGTCGGAAAATCGTGATTTTCGCTTCGTCCACATAACCTCAAACGTTATGCCGCGGTCGGTAAATTATCAATTTTTTTTTCACGAAATTATATCGATGAGAACCAGAGCTGGGTAGTAATTGAAGTAACAGGTACTTGTTTGGTACTTCAAGTACATATTTAAAGTACAACATGGTTATCGCGGGTCGGGAGAACTGGGAAAAGATTGGAGAAAAAAAACTTGGCCAGAGATTCAGGCAATAGTCGGAAGATTATAATCATTTCATAATTTATAATGTATAATTTTGACGAGATTTACTTTAACAGATTTATTTTTAGAAAATTACAAAAAAAACTAGAAGTGTGCACCCTTTTCGTTTATCTTTTATTTAAAAAAAAAAATGTTTGCAGAAAAACAAGAAGGGAGGCTTATCATTTTTTTTTTATGTAGTTTAAGTATAAAATATTTTTCATGAAAAAAATTTTATATTTAAATTTTACAATGAGGAAGCAACGCACAAATTACTTTGCACCTTCTAGTTTAATGCCTAGATACTTGTAAAAAGTACTTGAGATACTTTGTACTTTAGATATTTTTTGGTACCACTGATAAAAACACATTTTTAATTTTCGCCTCATAAACTCATGCTTTATCTAAAAAGAAAAAAATCGACCACTACATTTCTGTTTTTTTTTTTAAGGAACGAAAAAAATCAGTAATTACATAATCGCTGAATTGATCTATTGACAAAAAAAAACAGTAATGTTTTCTTAGGAATTATTGTTTTGACACCGATTAAGATAGTTTTGTTAAATAACCATTTATCGTTTTTTTTTTTTTTTTTAGGAAAAGTACCTGCAGGAGCGTATCAAGGTTAACGGCAAGACCGGAAACTTTGGTAACAACGTGACCTTGGAGCGCAACAAGATGAAGCTGTCCGTCAACAGCGACGTTGACTTTTCCAAGCGGTGAGTGTGGTTTTGTCTCTTAAAACTCGAAGTTGTGGAATTTTCTACAAATTACGTGCGGGATGATTTTTTTTCCGTAGAATTTTCGTCGCTAAAAGATAGCAAGAAATAATGCAACCGATATTTGCACTGAAACAGCAAAACCTGATTTTTTCAGATACCTCAAGTACCTGACAAAGAAGTACTTGAAGAAGAACAAGTTGCGTGACTGGCTCAGAGTTGTCTCCAAGGACAAGGACACCTACGAATTAAGGTACTTCCAGATTACGAGTCAGGAGGACGATGACGAAGACGACGCGGAGTAAAAACCAGTGTTTTCTTTTTCATAAATACGACGATTTTACCATCTCGATGAACATTATGTTGAGAGCATGTGTGCAATACTGTGTGTATCAATAAATGTCGTCGCAACAATTCTGATATTCCGTTCATACTTTACACATCTTTTCATCTTCACAATCGTATCGAAGTTTGGATTTAGAGATAAGGGAATTTACAGGCTCCTCGGGCTTTTTGAAACTTCCGAAGGTTTTTGGCGCCTCTGAAATACCGCGGTCGGTAAGACAGAATCGCTTAATTTTATCCGAGGCGAATGATAGTTCGCACGAAAGCAAATTTAGTTTTCACTGCTCTATCCAATTCCCACGAAAACCTAATTTGCTTTTGGTCAAAATAGTAAGAATGTCTGAGAAAATAGCGTAGTCGATCCGAACGCCGGTTTCTTCGATATTCAAACGTTTTCTTGATACTCGATAACGACTGCCTTATTTCACAACATAAACACCTTTATAGCTATTAAGTAATTTTGATAAATTAATATTATCAATAATTACATTATAATAACATTATTATAAAGTAATTAATATTAGTAATTTATCAACGGCGCCGATGGTAAAACAGGTTTTTTCCATTAGCTCAAAAACGAGTTCGCGCTGCAAACACGAATTCCCCAATGTTTCCGAAAATCCTAAATTAACGTTCGACCTCCACAAATTAAATAACAACTCGAGTTTAAAAAAAGGTATCTGCGTGACGATACGTCGATGACGAATCCTGCTGGTGTTCCGCTGGTGGGGGCTTTTCGGAATATCGAATGTACCGAGTGCGCATGACCGTTGACGCACGAGGGGGGGGGGGGGGGCTTGTTGTATGTTGTGACAGACGCGATCGACCTGACCTATTCGTGAAAGCGTGAAGTTAGTGTACTATCGTCCTATCGGGCAGCCGAGTCGAGCCATCTTGACGACGCAGTGTGTGTTTTACCACAAGAAATTACTGTAAATCCTTTAGAGCGAGCAAAAAAAAAAAGAGTTCACGATAAATCCAATCATTTTGGTCTTTTCGCACGCGCAGACGAAGTGAGAAAAAAATAAAAAGAAGTAAGAATAAGCGAGAGTGACGATCGGGCGAAAACATCCGCGGCGGCCGTGCAGCGAACTTCGGGCAGGTTCGTCAGTCGAAGCGCAGAAGTCTCTTGGACACAAGGACGAACGAGGAAAATCATCCGTTTACATTGAGACAATTATTGTCATTCGTTGAAGTGTGCGACGATTGATTTTCGTCGCGGTTGAACGACCCGCCCAGCGTTCGAGTCCGCGTTAGGAGGAGACAAAAGAAATATATAACATGAAGTTTCAATACAAAGAGGAACATCCGTTCGAGAAGCGAAAGGCCGAGGGAGAGAAAATACGACGAAAGTATCCCGACCGAGTACCAGTGAGTAGATTTATCATTCGTCATCCTCGCGCTCGCACGGAACGAACTTGCGGAGAAAAATAATGAAAAATAATGTGAAACAAAATGTCAACCGACTTTGTGAACGTGTTCCGTCGTCGGGATGTCGGACGTAAATTCGATGGGGATTCTTTCTTAATTGTTTCTTTAATGGACGAGCGGAAAGAAAGGTGGAAAAATATATTGACATAAGGACCGCGACGGGGGAAAGCGAGACTCGTCGGTGGCGAGCGAGACGGCTATATAGAGTGCTTGTTCGGCTACTGCGACGTTACGTAAATCGGCGGAAATTGCCGAACAAAGGAGATGAGCGACGAATTGGCGAGTTTCGGTTCGGATGTTCCATAATTTTAGTTTACGAAACAATAGTATTTTTTTTTCTTCTTTTTTTTTCACGATATTAGCTATCATTATTTTTGTATCCCGTCGAAGATTTTTTCTTTCACGAACCAAAGAGCGCCGAAGCGTCGCTCAATCTCTCGCGATTTCGTCGACTGACGTCAAATAACTTTGGACAACAACAGCCTAAAGATGACGTGACATTTTTATTAAGATTTAAAAAAACTTATATATACTTGCAAAAAAAAAAGAAAAGAAAAACAAATGTCTGTAAGTCTCCATGTACATAAAACATGTGTCATTTTAGTTTACGAGACAATTGTATTTTGTTCTTCGATCTTATCTTTCGTTATTTTTTTTTTTATCGTGTAGATTTTTCTTTCACGAAATCCAACGAGAGCCGAACCGTCGCGTGATTTATCGTTTCGTCGACAAGCGTCGAATAACTTTGGAAAATTACAGCCTAAAGATGACGTGACATTTTTATAAGATTTAAAACATGTATATATATGTATACATATATATTTGGAAAAAAATGTCCACAACGCTCAATATCGAAATCTCGAACGACAATTTTTTTTTGTTTAATTCAGGTGTATGAATATTTCTTTTCAATGAAGAAGAGTGCCGCGAATTGCAACGACCGGCAATTGTTGAATTATCGTATACAACAGTTTCTCAAAAAAAAAAACTTCAAACGAAAAAATTTATCAAAATTTCATGACCTCCGATGTACATAAGCAGTGTCTTTTTTTCTATTCAATAATAAATGAATTATTTTAATCTTATAGAGGAACATGTATGATAAAAAGAAAATCAATTTTATCGACGAGGTGTCGACATTAAACCTTAGTGTGCGCATCTTCGTGACGAATAATTAATTACACAAGGGGTCGAGCTGACGTCGAATATCTCGGTAACTGTGCACTTTGCTGCAAAAAAGGTCACGACACTTTTTCCAGTGGATTAATCAAGCTTTGAGCGCGCCAAGTCGGATTTCCAAAAAAAAAAAACAATTTTGACCGGTTCAAAAAAGTTGACGTTAGGCCAGCTTTAGGCTTGGAATATCTCGATAACTATGCACTTTCAGAAAAAAATTGTTATGACACTTTTTACAGTAAATTGCTAAAAATTTAACCTCCTCCAATTGGATTAAAAAAAAAAAACACATTTTTTATCCGTCCAAAAGCGTGCTTAAAGTTGACGTTTGGCGAAACTAATGTTTAACATTAGCTACGAAGAATCGAAGATATTTGAAGTGGGGTGTAGCGACGATTGTTATTGGGCGCGACCGAGCATGTAGCGAGAGAATTGTCTTACCTTTTTTTTTTCTCGACAAAAACAGCTGACCAAGGCTTCCGAGCGAGACATTTGCGGCCGCGATCGAATTGTGCGGCACAGTTTGCTCCGCTGTGCCGCGTGTGTTTCTGTCGTTTTTTTTTTTTTTTTTTTTTTTCCCTCTCCGCGAAAGCTACATAAAACGAGCCACGTAGAACCTTCGAATGCACGTTCGATACTCGGTCTCCGAGCCGAGATGTCGATGTTCCCGAAATCAATTAAAAATATTAAATAAACTAACGTCTCGTGACTTTGAGCAAATATTTTTTGTGCAAAATGTCGATAACAACGGAAGCAATTTTTTTTTTGTGGTTATCGGTTAAACCGTGATACGAAATCGCACACAGTGTTTCTTCTTGTCGCGTCAACAAATGAGCGTTTCGCGTTTGCAGATATAAATGGCACTACCGTTAAAAAAGAAAAAATTCTTACTTTCGGCAATATTCTCAAATATCGAATTGCACGTTGAAACTCTTTTTTGTTTGATCGTAATTTCGTGTAATTTTGATCAAGCCGAGGTAGAAAATTGCACATATTGTTTGTTCCTATCTCGTCATTAAATGAGCCCTTTTTGCACATAAATGGCATTACCGTTAAAAAAATAAACTTGCTCCCGGTAATATATTGACTCAAATTTCCAATTAGTCGTTGCAACTCTTTTTGTTCATTTGTAATTTCGGTCAAATCCAGATCGAAAATCGCACACAGTGTTTCTTCTTATTTCGTTAATAAGTAAGTTTGTTGTTTTTTTACATAAATGGCACTGACGTTGAAAAAAAAATCTCTTTTACCTTAGGAAATTGATATATTGCCTCAAATTTCGAATTAATCGTTGAAACTCTTTTTTGCTTATTTGTAATTTCAGTTAATTCTGGTAAAATCGATAATCAATCGAGATGGAAAATCGCCCACACTGTCTGTTTTTATCTCGTCAATAAATTGCCATTTACTTTGCACATAAATGGCTCTACCGTAAAAAAAACGGTTTTACCCTCCGTGGGGAAAATGTATCCTCTCAAATTTCGAAGTAATCATTGAAACCCTTCTTTTTTGTTTCTTATTTCAGGTGATCGTCGAAAAAGCGCCAAAGGCAAAGATAAGCGATCTCGACAAGCAAAAGTACCTCGTACCGTCGGACCTCACCGTCGGACAATTTTACTTCCTAATTCGAAAGCGGATCCATCTGCGTCCCGAGGACGCGCTCTTCTTCTTCGTCAACAATATCATACCACCGACGAGCGCGACGATGGGTTCCCTCTATCAGGTACCCAGCATAATCTATATTATGCTTATAAATAGATTCCTACCGAGCTGGAAAAGAGAGCGGAGAGAAAAAAACAAAATTATCATCGACGGAATGATAAGCGTGACGTCCGGTAAAAGCGACCAATCATTCGCTCGATCCACCTTGACAGTGAGACGCGATCTATTATCGTTCCGCCGATACTTTATTCTTGGTCACGCATGCCGATAAAAAAAAAACAAAAAAAAATGCTCTACCACCTGCCTCGCATTCCGCACGATCTTGGCTAACGATGCCTACGCAAGTTCCGTCTCGAATTAGACGACCGTACTACGGAACGTGAGAACCTTGCAGTTCCCGCTCATCGAAATAACAACAAAAATAGTCGTCCGCTGAAACACGTTTCCACGAGGCTGCGGCAATTTTTTTTTAAGTCAACTTTTCATGGTCAATTCACTTTTAAAGATCGATGAAAGAAAATAGCTTGCGCTCGATAGTAGAGAGCAAAATTCATATTTCTAAAAATTCAAAATTTTACAAAATTGTTCGACGTCCGTTATTTCCGGAAAGTTTACACTCCGATAAGTCAAAATTTACGAAATCTTAGAACGTGAAGACATTTTTTTTTTTTCGGAAAATTTAATTAAAAAAAATCGCATCCAAGCGTTTTAATTATTGCGTAAATTGTAATCAACACTTAACTGCTCTACTTGTGCGCCAAATTTCAGTCCGGTTGATAAAGCCGTTATGTAGTATAGAAGTTTGGATTTCAATGGCCTGGCGCGCGTACACGCACAAATCCATCGAGGCATTTTATAAAAATGTGATTGTTCGATGTTTTGGAACATTACGAATGTTTTCAAAAAAATTATAAAACCAAAAAATTTCCACGAGAGTGAAGCAAAAATGACAAATTTGGACGTAAAAAAATATGTATGGAAAGGATGTGGAACAGAGTACTAAAATTCATTGTTTTTTTTTTTTCAGGAACACCACGAGGAGGATTTCTTCCTGTATATAGCCTACAGCGACGAGAACGTGTACGGGCATTAGAGCAATCTCACCAGAACCATCGCACGCAGAAGAATATGAAGAAGAAAAAAAACAACCCCACGAGGATAATTACTAACAATAAAGGCAGCCAAAAGAAGTAACGAAAGATATTTAAAAAAAAAAAAACAGCCGAGAAATCATTAACAAAAATCAGCGAGTCGACGAAAGCAATGGAAACATCCAAGGATTAAAAATTGCGATAAAGAAAGAACGAAAAGAAGGAAGAAAAAAATCATTGTTTGAGTATTAAATTGAGTTTCGTGAATAAAAATTTGATGTCGAAGAAGGATTGCGGTGCATTTAGAGAACGAAACAAAATGTTCTACAAGTTTTCTTTCCGACATATCGTGTTTGCTAGATCTTTCGAATCGTTGCTGAAAAAAATGTAAATATTTCTCGATATTTTCTTACTTCGCTGCTTGATCAATTCCATGGCAAAGCGCAAACGAAAATCCGACGACTGTGCGGAACGTAGATCGACGAGAAAAAAAAAATAATCAAGTATTTTTGCGTTGACACATTGGCATTGTATTGACAACTTTTTTTTCATCATTTTGTCTCTCGTCTTAACGTTTTTGCTTCTTTGTTGCACGACGCGAAGTTTGCTCGCACCCTTCTCGTTTCGCTTCTCAGAAAACCGAAATAGGAAGAAAGAAAAAAAAAGCCAGTTATGGCTAAAAAAAATTCCACGTTATTTGCGGCTTGACGGGACGTGAAGAGTGGCGGGAGCGAAATGAAAGTGTACGCAAGGTACGGAAAACGGAAGATAATGGTGGAGAAAAAAAAAAAGATTGTGAAAATCTCTCGGTTCCAATTGATATTCGCATTCTTCGGAGTAACAAACAAAACAGAAAAAAAAAATTGTTTTCTTTGCCGATAAAATGTTTCGATCGCGAAAAAAAAAAATACCAGGATTAAAAACGTGATAGCGAATCTTTTGACGCGTTACATCCGACTTTTAATTCGCCCTTAGATCTAGTGTTATTATAATTAATGATTGATTATTGACTTCAACATATTTTATTTTCGAGCTTCAGGAGGAACGGAAAGTTGAAGGTATCGGAGAAGAATAAGGGAAAGGGTTAAAAACAACACATTTTGAACTAAGATTACAAAAAAAAAAAAATTCATTGTAATGTGGCTGAATGTGAGCTGACCAACAATAAAAGTTACAAAACTCGAAAGAAGCCTTTATTGCGATAGAAAAACGTAGTATTGCGTAGTGGTCGATAGTCATCGATGTAAATATTTTTTTCGAACGTTTCATAAAAAAAATAAAATAAAATAAAGGAAGATAAAAATTCGAAAATTCATTGGAATCGATCGAAATTAATTTTTTTAGATGAAAATTGAAAGTAAATCGAATTCCTCGAATTATCGTCGCGCTATCTGTGATCGTGGAGCACGAACTTCCGCGTCGCATTCATGCGAGTCGACCCGAATTTCATCGGAGACTCTCCTGCCTCGCATCGCAACACACAATTCCGAAGTTCATGCTCAAATTAATTTTCGTCTAGCACATCGCGTCGCAATACTCCGCTCACTCAATAACAATAAACAAATTAGAGACTGAATAATTGCGATAAAAATATATTTTTTTACACAATTTATTGTCAAGCCAATTTTTAATCTCGAAAGATAAAATAATTTTTTACTCCGATAGTCGAGGAAAATAGAAATATATTAAAAATATAATCTGTGAATAATGGAAAAAAGTGAGAAACTTAAAGTCGTCGAAGAGGCTGTCAGAACATATCCGAATTTTCCGAAGGAAGGAATAATTTATCGGTTGGTATAAAATCATTTTTTTATAGAAACAAAAATAATAAAAAAGTATTTGTTCGTGATGTTGCGTCGTGTAGAGGATAAAATAAAAATCATCGATGTAATGATCAATCATAATTCCATGTTTCTCTGACATTGGATTGAAAAATATAAACTAATAAATTGTCTGTTTTTCTGCTCCAAAAAAGGGACATATTTGGCGTATTTCAAAACGTAACAGCGATGAGAGCTCTGAAGGATTTGCTGGTGGAACACGCGCTCTTTCTCGAGGTGGACACAATCGTCGGTCTGGATTCACGGGGATTTCTTCTCGGGCCGCTTATCAGCGTTGAACTCGGCAAACCTTTTCTACCGATACGGAAAAAGGGGAAATTGCCGGGACAAGTCTCGCGGCAGAGTTACTCGTTGGAGTACGGCGAGGTACGTAAACGCTATCAACCGGTTGCTCAGCTCCGAAATTATCGTTATCTATATGAGGCAAAAGAAAAAATGATAATAATTAAAACAACATTTTTTTTTATTCCTATTGAACGGTATTTTTTTTTTTTATGCATATCAACTCTTTTTTTCACGTTTTATCATTCTTAGGCGACATTCGAAATTCAAACGGAGAACATCCGGGAGGGAACCAGAGTGCTGATAGTCGACGACCTATTGGCGACTGGAGGTCGGTATTATTATCGGAAAGAAGTCAATGACCTCGCATATTTCTGAAACTTGGCCGTCGTCGAGGTGTTACTTTGCCTGAAGGGGTTGCTGGACCTTCCTGTTTTACCGACGGAACTCGGCGATTTCATAGAATCTACTTTACATCATTAATATGCGATAATAATATATGATATACTTCAAATTTTTAAGGACTGTTACACTGGTCATGAACGCTTCGGTGTGGACTTTAATTTCGGTTGAAAACGTCCAAGAAATGAAGAAAATTGAATGTTACAGATTGTCGCGAAAACCACTATCGCCGCTATATTGGCCAATATGGCAACATGGTTTTTAAAAAAATAATTCCAACAGCATCTATTTTGCAGGATATAAAATATTCTAAAATTCACATACGTAAAACAAGACTGCAAACAGATTTTCTGAAATTCCTCGAATTTTCCGAAATCGTCACAAAGTCTATTATACAAAAGAAATGCATGTAAAGTGTATCCTGCGATAGACGTTCACGGTTCACTTGTGACAAGTTGTCAGAGCCGATAAAAAAAGCGCATGAATTTAGGTAGGGTACGATCTAGAACCACCGGCGGGTAAATCGGGACGTTACGTTCATGCTTTTTCGCAAACTGTAATATTAGATTTTTTTATTCCTTGTACATTGTTAATGAAAATTCGACTGCACGTCGAAGCGTTTATGTCAATAGTATAGTCCTGAACGACTTGAAGCATATGTGTAGCATATTAACAATTATAAATTGAAACTAAGAAATGGTTTAGTTTCGTCGGTAAAAAAAGATGAGTATGGAGTTAAAAACGGGTTCAGCATCCCCGGAAACTAAGCATTATTTTGATTATATTTTTTCTCCATAGGAACCATGGAGGCAGCCATAAAGCTGTTGAAGGGCACAGGCGCGGTTATTGTCGAGTGTCTGGTGGTATTGGAACTCACCGCGCTCAAGGGACGCGAGAAAATCGGCATTCCTGTTCACTCCTTCATAAAATATGATTGACCTGCATTTTATTTTTTTTTTTCGTTTTTTTTTTATAATTAATGACTGTGTTAAATGCAGCAATGGTAAGAGGATTACGAATTGGTGAAATTCAGGACCAAAAGATGTAATACCAAAAATTCACCGTACGGAAAAAGATCCGAACGGAGCTTGATCGAATTCGTTCGAAGTCGCTCAAACGTACTCTAACATCGGCGAATTTTCATCTCGGTTTTTTTACAGAATAGCACTGATCCGTAAAAAATAAGAATGTTTATTATATATATTTATATAAAAAGACAAGACTAAATTCTAAAAATTATCTCGTTGCGTATGGCGATCGACCAACTGTTACGCGATAGTAAATATTTTTTTACAAGCTCAATAGTAATTTTTTCTAACGCATTCCGTGTGAAGTTCTACAGATGTAGAAAATATCAAAGATTTGTACAATTTGTATCGATATTTATACGTTAAAAAAACCGTAATCTGTTAGATTTTTTTCATTCGTTTTTGTACCCAAATTTCTAAGCTTCTTCGCGTCGATATTTATCCGATTTAGAGTTTGGCTCTAGAAACTGTGGCTCTTCTCTTCTAAATAATACCGACAGCAATTTTCTGCTCCGTAAATGTCGTGGTAAACATTTTCTTTTCATTTCTTTAGCAATCGTGAAAATCACCAAGTCGACGGAAGATTTTGTTCGCAAAATGCAAAGAAATTGTTGTACTTCGGTCTCGCAAAAAGGCGTATTCCGAAAAATTCTACATTTAAAAAAAAATTGTTCTGGTGGAGTTAAGATGGCTCAATCACGTACTCTAACTGATTTAGACTACGACCCTAGAAATTGTGGCTCTCCTTTTGTGCATAATGCCGACAGCGATTTTCTGCCTCCTAAAAATCTCAAAAAGCATTCTTCAGGACGCAAAAAATAATTGATCAGATCGCGTATTCTTTTTTTTTTTTTGCAGCGTTCGTACATATCATCCGAAATCGACGGAAGGTTTTGATCGCAAAACCCCGAGAAATTGCTGTACTTCTGTTTCAAGTTCTCGAACTTGATTGTGAAGTTCTTTGCACTTTTCCGAACGACTCCGACCGCTCGTCGTGACTGATCTGCTTCGCCTGATGCTCTCTCCTGCGGCCTCCCTTTCCACGGATCTATAATGATCCATCGATCCCGATGCGGTCTCTCCGTAAATCGAAGGGCACCTTTGAATCTCTTCTCGAGCATTCTCAACGTTAAATTTCGTTATCCTCAGCTGTTCCTCGTAGCATCTTCGTAATTCTGAGACAAAAAAAAGCGTCGGAATAGAGCATCACACATCTGCGATAACTTCAATGGAAATGAAGGATAAGAAAAACCACTCTCACCCATCATTCTATTCCGTTGGATCTCTTTAACAAATTTCTCCGACTCGCTACGCAGACGCTTCTCCTCTGCAATTTTAATCGCCCTTTGACGATATTCTCTTAGTATCTTTTCTTCTTCCTTCAGGGCTCGTAATTGGACAAGGTCGGACTGTTGATCGGTGAGAAATCTCGGATACTCGTGCATGAGAAAAGGCGGATACGGTCCCTCGTTCGGCAGTGCGACGAAATTGTCCCTGAAGATTGAAACATCACAATTGAAGCTGGTGAGGAAGTTTTTTTTTCCTTTTTGTTTTACCGACGGAAAGAGGCGATTTCGTAGAATCGACTTTACGTCATTAATATGCTACGATGTGTTTCAAATTTTGCAGGACTAATATTTGCCATAAACCAATATATTAAGTTCAAGATATTAAGAAAATTGAGTATTACAGATTGTCGCGAAAACGAATATAGCCAATATGCACGCCGATTCTCTGAAATTCCGCGAATTGGCCAAAATCGTCGCAGCTGTTACACACAAGACACACAAGACAAGGGATCGAAGTCGATATAAACCTCATGAACGTAGGTAGAGCACGATGTGGAACCACCGGCGGGCCGATCGTGACTCTACGCTCGTGCTTTTTCGCAAACTGTAATATTCGATTTTCTTAATTCCTTGTACGTTGTCAATGAAAATTCAACTGCACGCCGAAGCATTTGTGTCAATTTTATAGTTCTGCACGATTTGAAGCATATGCGTAGCATATTAACAGTTTTTAATTCAAATTAAGAAATCGCTCAGTTCCGTCGGTAAAAAAGGTACGTAAGGAGTGATAAATAGGTCAAGCATCCCCTTAATCTCTCACCTGAGATAGCGATTGGGATGGATGCGCTCGGGTGTGTTGGAATCGAGTCGACGAGCTACTCTGAGGAGTTCCTTGATGCTGACGTTGCCCTGAGTGGCGTAGAAGCGTCGAAAGTCGTCGGGTTTTCGAAGCAGCGAGATTATCGTCTCGCGCGAGCAGATACTGTAGGCGACGACGCACATGATCAGCAGGGATGGTCGTTGATTCGTGAGAAGATTGTCCCAGAGTGTGAGCCACTCGTTGGCTGCGAGTACTTCGCTGAGAGTGGTGCGAAGAAGTGGCCAAGCGTAATCGGTCGAGGTGATACCGCGCTCGCAGAAACAAGTCAACAGAGTGGGATCGGACTCGAGAAGAACGTTCTCCACAATGCCGAGTACGTTGAGCGGCGGAAGCGGATGATACTCGAACCATCTTTGACAAAAGTTCGAGAGTACTGCTATCGATGCCTCCAGCGCCAATAGACGATCTTTCTGCACAGACATTAACGGTCTTCAGTGAGGAAAATCTGCAAAGTGGGTCAATTGAAGGTCACACAAAAATATAATGAGACCATCATTAATTAACCATCATTATCATCATGGTGATGATGATCATAATAATCGTGACGATTGTGACGATCGTGATGACCGTGACGATCATGACGATTGTGACGATTGTGACGATCATCATTTAATTTAATTTCATTTTTATTGACGGAGTAACTCCTTTACACAGCTCAAAAGTTGTGAACCCAAAAAACGAGGCATATAAAATTTGAATATACATACTACATAATACATAATACAGACGAATACAAAAAAATCATTTAAAATAAATTACTTGTACCAAGGGGCTTGTCTCTGTTAACGATCATCATCGTCCTGAGCTACGAATAACTTGAACTTGGCAATTTCGATGAAATATATATATATATATTTGTACTTTTATTCATAACTATATTCTTTTAAATTTATAGCTGTTTATAATCTGTTAAATTGTATTATAATTTTATTATATTGGGAACTTCTGTTCTCCAGTTCTCGATTAACGTAACTTTTGTGATATACGCGAGTTCACGATTTCAGTCTCTACTGTTGTCTTTAATGTATTATTCTCATTGTGTAAAAGGAGAAATCCATTGAATAAAATCAAATTAAATTAAAAAAATGAAATCATGCCGATCTTCATCACATTAACATTTTGATTAACGATAAATCAATGATAAATCATGCCAATTTTTCATTTTTCATTAACAATAATGTGAAATAAAATGAATTACCTGAAAAACTACGAGAAAAGGAAAGACGAGCGCAGGCAGGAATTGGCACTGTCCGAGCAGTGGGCACCATCGAACGAGTCTTTCGACAGTGCTAGCCAGAAGCGAAGCTTTCGATCTGTCCGCTAGAGGATACTCCTCAAGCATATCCCTTACGAAAGCTTCACCCGAAGCCTTTTCCGTCAGCCCGGCGCACGCATCCCTGTTCGTCGGAAGCTTCATTAAAGTTTTCCATATAACAATTCTGTGCTTGCCGGGATATTCTCCGAACTCTTTGAGTATCGGCAGTAATCGGCACAGTCCGAGTTCTTCCCTGACGTCCCTCTCGACGCTTTGCAGGTGCTGATTTGCTCGATGAGCCGTTCGACCTCTGCTTGGCTCCTTCCTCTTTCTCGCTAGCGACTCTTCGCCCAAAAACATTCCGTCCATGCGACGGACGCTGAGACTCCCCTTCACCTCCACGCAAGCCAACCATCGCCCTCGCTCGGAGACCCCAAAATTTCTGATGCCATTCCAGGAACCTCGCTGTGTTCGGACGCTTGTTCCCGAACCAAGGTCCATAAATCGCAGTGAACCATCGGCACTGTGAACAGCCAAAATTTTGTTTGCTCCGGCATCTAACGGTCGAGGAACCACGGCGAGCCGTTTGGCTACCGAAGGACTTTCCGACTTGTCGAATCTGGCGACAAGTTCGAAACGCGTCGTATCCAGCGCGAATATTTCTCCCCGTGCAGCGCAGAAGACTACAGCTCTGGAGTCTCGTGTAAACACGAAATCTTTCACGTTTCGCACGCCGAAATCTCGAAGGGAGACTCTCGACTCGTTGTCGAAGCTTTCGAAGGGCCAAATCTGCAAATCGTCGGTTGAGTAAAGAGCTGCGATTTGACCGGACGTAGAGAAAGTTGATTTCTTCAGATCGGCTCCCGGTGAGAGAAGACGAAGCTGGTGGGACTTCGTGAAGGTCCGCAAGTCCCATATTATGGCTTCTTTGACTGATACGCTCAAGCAGTAGCCTCGGTGAAAGCTCATGTGGGAAACTGCGTAACGGTGACCGGACAGTCGAGCCAGATGGAGTGAAGAGTCCTGCGCGTCGAGACGATGAATCGCGATGTTGTTATTGGTCGCTGAGGCGATGAGAATTTCGGATGGATCGAGCGGATTGAACGCGAGACATGTTGAGAGTCCGAGTTTGTGAAGTTTCTCGTAAAACACCTCGTCGACTCCTCGCAGCTCGAGCCGGTAAACGTAACCTCGAGTGTCCGCCGCGACGAGACGCTCCTCGGAATCGTCGAACGCAAATTTTGAAAAGCTCACTCCGTGAAATGTCTTCGACGACACTTGCTGATCCCTCTCGGCCTCCAGTCGGTAGACATCGCGACATATTCTTTCCAATCGATTCAATGTTGGGGACATTGTTTTTTTTTTTGTATTATTCAGTGTTTTGACAATTCTTTTTTCTTGTTTTCTTTTTTTTCGTTTCAATTTTATGCCGCTAGAGGGAGTATCGGACGATTCCGACAGTGCGACAGAAAGACTTTGATGGGATTTTCTGTGGCTTACTCGGAAAATACAGAAATGCTACACATACTAAACTTCATTTTTTAATTCAGACAGCAATTACTCCACATTTTTCCTATCCTATGAAAAAAGGGCTGAAAAAAGGAAAAAGAATTATATTATATACTGCCGGGTTTTTGTGGCTCGGGCGCTATGGATTATGGAAGTATAGGATATTGAGAAATTTTGGACTCCGAAGAGTTACCGGTATTACTTCTCATCCGCTTCGGAAATCTCATTTGTTGGACAGAAGTGACAATCTCATTTTTCAACCGGAAGTAATGTATTTCCGGTATGACGTTACTTCTCGTTGAAAAATTGTATTTTCAAACAGAAAGTGACATATTTTCGTTATGATGTTACTTCCGGTCGAAAAATGAGATTCTCAAAGAGCAAGTGACGAAAGATGAGATTTATATATAAAAGTGAAATGTGAGAGCCGCCCTCGTGGACATTCTTACAGACATCTTAAATTAAACTCATACACTCAAGCACTCTCATGGCAAACATGGGCTGAATGTTCACCATCCTCAAAGCCGGTTCTACATGAAAACTTCTTCTTCTTAAAACAGAGAGCGAAGCAATTTTTAGCTTTATTTAGTGGCCTCACAAAATGCCGGTACACTCGTCGTTTCGACATGTGTTCACTGCGATAGATTTTTGTTTGTTAAACGATGATCGACCCGATACAGGGAATCAAGCTAAAGCATATTCTTTAATAAATCGGTACCGTATCCTTTAATCGACAATTACATCAATAACTTAAGTATGCATGTCCAATTAATCTAACAGTGTGGACGTTATTATACATAGACACATAATTTTGGAGGGCCATGTCGTCTTATGAAATAAGATAAGTACTAAGATAAATCACCCTAGGTGGTTTCAATCACAAACAGATGCTAGCATCGAAGACTCCTTAGTACATCAGTCGTCAGTGATATTTTTGTCGTGAGATAACATTTTTCTTTTTTTAACAAATAAATAAAAGATATTTAAAAAAGAATTTACATTGATGCTATTTATGCCTTTACGACTAGATTACTATATTATACTAGTACTATATGTATTTTACTGGAAGACTTTATGACGGTTCAATTTAATTTAATTACTTAATAATTCGATCAATTAATAGCAAGTCAGTCACTTTAGCAGAGCTCTGCAATCGATACTCTATTTATTTGATAGGATGTTCGATCAGAAAAAAAAATATATATGGCAACATATTGAAGCATCCTTTGATGAAACACCTCCAAGTTATCGTTATGAGAATATCGAACTTGCAACTCGGAGAAGAAACGGAGTAACATTGATCATTGAATCGCTAAAAAGTTAAAGATTCTTTGCAATCTTAAGCAGACTTGTCGAGACAAACAAATTATCATAAACGACTAAATTTTTTTTTTAAAACAAAGTGCAGACGGCAATTTACTGCAATTTTTATTTGCCCCCTTCCCGATACTGTACCGATTTTTTTCAGTTGTTACATTTTTATGTTCGTTTTCTTTTGCTTATTGTCTTCGTTTTTCAATTTCTTGATTATCGTTAGGAAAAGAAGAAACAACAAAAATGTTGTAAATAAAAATTAAAGCTACACGATTACACGAATGTGTGTCGAGTGGTCTGGAAGACGATGGATTATTTGCTTTATCGCTTGCCATTGTTGTGTCAGAGAAACACGATAAAAAGAAATGGCTCTTCGTGTTGTCGCGATACACTAATCTTGTCTGCGATACATTAACTTAATTGATAATTATTGCGAATATTATGGTGTATCTTCAATTTGGCAAGTAATAATCCCGTGGAATATAATCGGGTTTCGGGCTGTTCGACTCGATCCCGAGTAGTTCGCCCATGAACGCTATGTAAGTTATCGCCAGACGAAGAGTCTCGATGCGCGACAGTCTTTTCTCGTAAGCGAACGTTGGTACCTGAAATAAATAAATAAATAAATAAATATACATATATATATATATTTATATGTATATATTAGGGTTTGTCAAAAAAAATTCATTTTTTTTTTTCAAATTTTCCTCCCATCTTCTTAAACTACAGATTTCAATCTCAAATTGAACCTTGCGAAAGGTGGTGCCTAGAAAAAAAAATCCTAAGAGGTGCCCCATTCGACGTTTGTGCCCAATAATGCGGCACCTCTCAAACTTAATTGTCAGTGACTGCCTTTCGCTGGATTTTTTCATCGATGAAAAAATGTAGTTCTACGGGGTGGGAGGTTAACTTTTTGTCTTTTTTTTTTTTAAATAAACACAAACGATTTCGATTTTTTAATTCGTATACAGAAAACTATAAATGTCAAGTGGGGTGAATTTTTTGAAAAAAATTCTTCCCACCCTTCAAAAGTATATATTTTCATCTGAAAAAACACCTCGCGAAAGGTGATCGTTGACAATTACGTTTAAAAGGTGCCGCATTTTTTGGGTACAAACGTCGAATGCGGCACCACTTGTGATTTTTTTTGCTAGGAACCGCTTTTCGCGAGGTTCAATTTTTAATCGAATTCTATACTTTAAAAGGGTGGGACCAGCATTAAAAACAAAAAAAAATGTCCTTTTTGAGAAACACCCTAGTATATATATACATAAAAATTGTCAATCGACATGAGGGAATGAAATTTTTCAACAGCTCAATAATTTTACAAAGCAAATTTCGGTGTATACTTTTTTGCGAAGTTTGTCGAAGGCCTCGTTGAGATTGAACATTCTTCGTCTCTCGCGTATGTTAGCTGCTCGACGCTGCGACACCGAGGCCACTCTTCGTCTCGGTTTCTTCGACGACGACGCTGGCTGGCTGGGCAATCGACCGTTCGGCGTGTATCGACTGTAAGTATTTTTTTTTTTGTCAATAATTTTTTTTTTTTTTACTCACTTACTTTGAAATTGAGATGCAGAAGGACGAGCTGAGGAAAGCCGGAGCAGAACTGGTAAGGCGGAGAAGGGAAGGAGAGCCTAACTTGAAAATACTATTGTAAGAATGGAATTCCGATTGTGATTCAAGTCGAGCAACCGAAACACGCTTGACTCTTTGATATTCTCTATTAATTCGCATTATTAGCGTTGAAATTGTTTGCCCCGCTTAAGGTAGCTACGTCGCTTTGTGCTCATTTCCCATAAGTTCGAGAAAAATAAGTGACGATTGCATGTACTTCTCGATGGTATAAAATTCTGAAAAAAATGCACGCATACCAAAGGCACCGAAAAGATCAATTTTGCACAATAATAATTCCAAAATGTTATTAAAAAATGAATCAAAAAATTAATTGTATAACAAATTATCCGGCGACGTAACTTCTTTTTTTTTTTTTCAAAAAAAAGTTACACCTTTTCTTTCTTCATTGCATAAAGAAGCTATGTAAAAGTCTCGATTTCCACGCCGTTTTTAAATGAGAAACTTCAAAATGGAGATCGCGATTGTTTTTCTTTTACTGACAATGTTTCCTCCACGAGGTAGACAAGTAATTAGGGAAAGTTTTTTTTTTTTTTTTTTCTCGTAGAAGCTTTGTACGCTAAAGTTATCATTAAGTAATGAAGCTCTATGTAGAAGTTTCGATTTTCACGCTTTTAAAAATAATGGCCTTGAAAATGTTGAAGTCTAAATCCGACGGTTTTCGTTTACTGACAAAGCCGTCTTCCACGGGAAGATAAATAATCATAAACATATAATATTATATATATATAATATTTTATATATATATATATATATATATATATTCCACTTGTACGGGGTCCTTCCCCTTTTACACACCCCCCCCCCCCGGATTGCGTCCGCAGCCGACTTTCCCCCCTCACTGTGTCGCATTCGCACAAGGGCACAGGTAAACTTCGGAAAAACCTGTCCATACACAGACGGCTCTTTCCCCAGAAATTGGTGTTCTCACATGGATAATCTCACCAATCTCCGAGAAAATTACCTCCCGCTCGACGATTCGATGCGCCAGCCAGCGCGCGACTAGGCGGTCACCCATCCAAGTACTGACCGCGAGCGTCTACTGCTTGACTTTGGGGACCGCCAGAGCCAAACACCAACCGCGCACCTATCGCTGTCGGTATAACGAATGCTATTATATTATAAAGATAAATAATTATAAAATCATTATAAACTATGTGGAAAATTTTGATTCCGACACTTATAAAAAAATACAATACAGATAGCCAACGGAGAGTGGCAGCAAATAAAAAAAAGAAGCGGCGCAAATAAAAGAGAGATGGAGAATAAAATAGAAACGCACATTCGATTAAAAAAAAAAAAAAAAAAAAAAAAAAAAAAAATCTTCAATTAAAAAACGATCGTACCTCTGATGAAGCAAAGCACAGGGCTGCCGGTATAGTCCGTGATCGTTGACGTGAGGATGACTGGGCGGTGGTGCTTGGTACAAAACCGAACTGTCCCACATGGGATAATTACCGAGCTCGCTTCCGACGTACTGCGACATTTCCGAAGCAATCGCCTGTTAAAAGAAATAATAATAATAATAATAATAATAATAATAATCTTAACAATCACCGCTGCGATTCGTCACTCCGATATTTCAATAATTTCCCCTTATCATTTTTTTTTTTTCTTCAAATTTTACTTCAGTCATTGCGCGGCAAAGCTGAATATGCAATAAAAAAATGTATACCGTCATATATATATATAAAACGATACGATTTATCACATTTACGAATTTCACACAAATTATGAATATACTGTAAACAGAGCTGGTCCCGTATATAAATAACTAAATAGATAAATATATTCCCCAAATAGTGCCGCACTTTCACTTTACAAAAATCGTTTCTCGTCACTTTTCCAAAAAGTAAAAAAAAAAGTAAAAAAAAAAAACACCTCCTCGCTAAGACACGCCGATGAGTAACTGAGATGAATTCGGCACTTATATCGAATTCGCGTGTTCAATGCTGCTATTAAATATTAATTTTAATGCTGTTAAATATATTTATTTTCCTGGGAGAATTGTGAACTACCTTCTGATAGATCTCGTTGTCGAATGAATATCCGGGGAGTATTGTGAAGAATCTCGGAAAGCCCGGAAAATTTGGGCAGTGATTTGTCTCGAGACCACGCCTTCGGGGTAAATCGCACGACGGCCGGAAGAAATAATTGTCGATCATGCGCGTTTCGAGGCTCTCGGCACATGTGTGGAGACATAGCGTTTCCATTGGCTGAAATTTATTCGATACGACGACCCTCGCAGCCCTTGGGATTGGATGGGCTTAACGGGCGGGCGGCGCTCTTGCAGTTTCACGGGGTTGAGTGGGGGTTTGTTGGACACTTGGGGCAAAATGGGGTAAATCATTGTATAAATGTTGCAATCACTTTTCATACACGATTCGAGAGAGAGAGAGAGAGTGAAAATTAAAATTAAAAAATTCGATGATCGCTGCCGGCGGTCGAAAATTCGGTAGAACGGCTGATATCGGCGAAGAGCTCTTCTTAATAAAGCTCAAGTGATGAGAAATCGTTGTGAAATTTTTGAATTTCTTGTTGTCGAAATTTTTATGATAATTTTGATTTTTTTTTTGTCATTGCAGGGCTTGAGCGACGTCGACGAAACACTTTGGGCAAAACAAGGTAAATCTTTGTATCTGATTCAATCACATTTATACACGATTCGAGAGTCTGAGAAATTCGAAAGTTCGAAGATTTCTGCTGGATGTGTAAATTTAGAGTAACCAAACGTAGAACGGCTGATATTGTTAAGAGACCTTCTTAATAAAGGTCTATGATAAAAAAATATCGTGAAAGTTTCGAATTTTTTTATGTTGAAATAAATTTTGTTTATTTTATTATCATACATACATACACATATATATATATTGTATATATATATATATATTTACGAAGTTTCAACTATAAAATAGTTATTCGATGATATTGAACAGTGGGCGAGAGCGCCGATAATTGGATTAATTTTCGATACGATGAACATCTTTCGGAGTTACTTATCGGTCGCGTGCACCAAAATGCAGCTCAATTCGAATGCGACAGTGACGAAACATATTGCGACACGCGACCTGCACACTCCGAAAATCCTTTTGGCGCTCGAACTGAAATGCAATCCGTATCAATTTACCATATTAAAATCATATATTCGCAATTTTTTTTATTTTCAATAAATACAGGCGATATTACAATAATTCACAGCGGCTTGTGTTGACCACTGGCCTCATGAAGATACACTGTTCCAAGATAACAAAAATTATAAACATACGATCCACTGGTATCGTTAAATCCCTATGAATTTTTTTGTTTTGCCTCGTATTTCGACGCCGACGAAATTCAATAATAATTGTACATAACAGAGTCTCAAGATTACTCCACGACGCTCGTCGATCGGTGATGGCTATTTTAGAGTGTGGCGCGTTCTTTCGTTGGTACAACGAGCACTGTTAAGGCAGTCCTTTCGTTGCGTCTGAATGAGCGAGATTACAGACACTTCTCAATGGAATAACAATTCTGAAAGAAAAAAAATCGAGTATACGCAAGACGCTGAAACGATTGTTTGTGTACAATAATAATTCCAAAATGTTATTTAACAAATTACCGAAAAATAGAAGTTGTGGATTTAGCCGAGAAATTATTATTATTATTATTATTTTTTGTTACGAAAATGATTTGTCAATTTTTATGAATACGTATGAATTTTTTTTTTTTTTTTTTTTTTTCAGAATTTTATGTAATCTCTGAAAATTGTGATTTTAAAGAAAATTTTAACACAGAGACAATGCAATTTTCAAGTATTCCATAAAATTCTGAAAAAAAAATTCATGCTCATTCGAAATAATTAACAAATCATTTTCATGAGAAAAAAAAAAATAAAATTAGGTTGTCGGATAGTTTGTTGGATAATTTTTTGTTTCTCATTATTATGAATTATTATTATTATGATGATCTTATTATTATGAATAATTATTATGCACAAACAATCTTTTCAGCGCCTTCCGTATACTCGATTTTTTTTTTTTTTCAAAATTGTATTCCATTGAGAAGTGTTTATGATGTGCTTGAATTTCGTTAGATTTTTATGCGATCGGGTAGAGGTTCTAATTGTCTCTTACTCATCTCTCAAACTTTGGCGTCGTCAGGCATAACGTACGGAAAACCTTAAACGAACGATCACTAGCTGTCGTACTAAGTCGTCGTAACTAGTGTCACTGTCCTAAGTGGTCGTTCTCTTACTACCAGTGAGACGCTACTTCGACGATGAAAGTAACGATAGCGCACAGTAGTCCGATACCAAGAATAATAAATGCAAATCCCACTTCGTGTAATTCTAATACCTTGTAATCCGTATTTTTCAAGACCTCTTTGTCAAATTGAAAATCATCTAATGTGAATGGGCTACATTTCATGTCCCAGGGCTCATAGATATCGGCCTCGATCATTCTTCCGAGTATTGCGTTAATTTGTTCCTCGAAATACCAAGACCTTTGAATTTCGAAAGCCAAAGGATATTCCGCGACGTATTTATCGCTCAGATGTAAATCAAAATTTTGCGCCACATCCATTATGTAACCATCGGCAAAGTATAAACAAACAGTCGATGAATCGTTCAGCACGGGCTCAATACAGTCGGTGGGGTGGATAACATTTATAAATTCTTTCTCGAGGCCGAAATTCTTGATTAGAGAATCAAATATCGGCGGACCATAAATGACATAATCCCCGTTAACAAGGTCCTTCAACGAATTAATATTCTTATAAGGGATCGCATTCGTCAACAGGGACGCCAAGCCGCTTTGATAGATACCCTGTATTGTTACGACAAAAAATAGTAGACCGCTTAAGTATATTCTCGGCGCTGTGTTATCGGTTAAATTTGCAAAAGCGGAATTGCAAGTCATTCGAACGAGATTAAGTACGGCTGAGGCGAGAGACTGATTGACGAAGAACTTGAAAAATATCAGAGTCACAAAATAAACGACGACCATGCCGATTCGCGTATTGACATCAGTGACGGACATTATTTTCTCCAATTGTGATTTGTGACCTTTGAATTTTGATGCAACGACTACTCCAAGCTTTTGATATGGATAAGTGGAAGAACACCATTTGTCGATTACAGAGTAACGCATGTTGATTTCCGTGTCGTTCAATGTAAAGTTGCCTGTACGACCCGTGAATCTTGGAGTTCCATTTACAGCACGAAAGATATCGTAAAGAATTCTTCTCTGTCGAGACCATTCCTGACCTGTTCTCACAAAGTTCTTGTCTCGAAACTTCAAGTTTTCGGGATTTCCGTCCACGCTTATATCGTAGCCTCCGAGATTTTTTGTCTTGACAAAATCTAAGTCCACGCATTTCACATCATTGTTCAGATACGCGAGCATGAATAATGTAACGGGACGATAATTTTTTCCTGTGAAAACATAGACCGGTGCCCAGGGAGCTGGCGCTTCACTCGTGAAAGGATTATAATTGAAGATCATTCTTTGACCATTAATGCGATTGAGGCACATGACATTTGCATCGAGCAAGTTGTATCTCCAGGCAATACCCAGGTATGCGACAATCTTGCTACATCTCGGCGATTGATCGAGTATAATAAACGAAGCCATGTGATTCCACCAAATCGATGATCTGATGCCTGAATTTATGATTTTCGTTAATCGCTCCCAAGAGGACACTCCTATTATGAAGAGCCACAGTTTGTGTCGATATTGTTCGGGCGCGGACTGCACACTCGTGGCATTTTTCCAACGATTGTCATCCAACAGTACCGTAGGAATCGAGTGTTGAATCGACAGTGCTCTTACGAGAGTGTCGGGCAAATTTCCAGCGAGTCCTACAGCGGTAGTCCGGTCTTTGAAGCAAGTTGTCACAATTTGTACCTGAAACACCGTTGAATCGTTATCATTTTTCGTTCGGTTTTCATCTTAGTTTTCTGGAGGCAAAAGAGTGCGACACTCAAACTGTCTCGCAACTTTAATTTAGTATCTGTTATTACACGAAGGTGGCCGATAACTTTATATTCAACGATATTTGGGCCAAAACGCGTTTCGATCGCTATAAAACTTTGATACTTTGTGAGAGAAAACACGCTTAATCGTTTACAATTTTTTTTTGTTTTTTTTTTTCCAGATTTCTTGACCATGCAGTTTTGAAGTAACGCATGCACAAAGCTACACAGGGAAGACCGGCGCAAAATGGCACAGCGTGGCAAAACGGAACAGCGAGGTCAACGCTCAATCTTACAATAATTTTTGGATACCCCGCTTTGGCCCAACGATACATACTGGTTTTTTAAAACCCGTTTTGCCCCACGTACCACCGTCGTCACCATCGAAAAAGGTATTGGCAAATTGCGTATTGTCTCATTATCCCGTTTTGCCCCGATCTCCCCTAAGATACCGTGCAAACGTTTCGAAAACCGCTCGGCGACGACAGAACGTAACGATTTACTCCGCCGATTTTTGTTACACGCCAATAAGAAAAAAAAAAAACTACTATACGGAAGAGCAACTATCAGATGGATTGTGTCGAAATCTCAATGAGTTTCATGGTTTAGTTTCTCATATAAATTCAATAAACGGAAGACACTATCTCTGTCGAGCCGCTTACTCTGCTGCGTTTCTCACACACACACTGACTAACGCGTTAAGCTGAGTCCCTCTACCGTTTCCCTCCCACGACTTAGGCCCAAATATCCTTAAGGTGAGGCTAAAGTTCAACATAATCTCAAAATATTTTGAATCAATGTTTCTTCGAAACGGTTCAAAAATATTGAAAAAAAAAAGAACGAATTGCGCAACTCACTGCGTATCTGATTAACGCAGTGCGACTCGCACTCCGTTTTTCATTTTATAGAATCGTTTCGGAGTACAATTTATTCAAAACTTTTACTCTGTCTCTACTGCACTCATACGTTTTTAGTCACCCCTTAATGGTCGCTGGAGAACAGCAACGTGTATACTGATAGCATAATTATATTATTACAAAATTAATAGCATAATTATACTATGACGACATGCGAATTTCCTAATTATTTATTTTATTTTTTTCCTCAAGGAGAAAGCTTTTGTTTTAATGGAAAAATACAAATTTTTGAAATTTTGATTCAGGGTGCTCAAGATAATCAAAATAGTCGGAAAATCACGTGTAGAAAGAACATTAGGATCGGCGTTTGATCCATAATGGAAATGTCGCGCGTTCGTCGTGCAACCGCTGTCTCAACCCACACAGCACGAAAATATTTCTGCGATGTTTCGAAAATATATATTTTTTTTTAAATATTGAAAATATTCTATCAACATTACAAAATGATTCTGAAATATTTTTAAAACATTTTGAAAATATTTTTTTTGTTCCGCTCATAAATCTCACATTGAAATGTTTCAGAAATATTTCGCTAAAATGTTTTCGAAACATTGCGCCACAATGTTCTTAAGACATTTTACAAATATTTTTGAATGCTCGTAAAATATTGATTAGATATATTTCTGAACTATTCAAGAGATCATCAATATTACAAAATGGTTGTCAAATATTTTTAAAACATTTTGAAATTATTCTTTTGTCCGCTCATAAATCTCACATTGAAATGTTTCGGAAATATTTCGCTAAAATGTTTTCGAAACATTGCGCCACAATGTTCTTAAGACATTTTACAAATATTTTTGAATGCTCGTGAAATATTGATTAGATATATTTCTGAACTATTCAAGAGATCATCAATATTACAAAATGGTTGTCAAATATTTTTAAAACATTTTGAAATTATTCTTTTGTCCGCTCATAAATCTCACATTGAAATGTTTCGGAAATATTTCGCTAAAATGCTTTCGAAACATTGCGCCACAATGTTCTTAAGACATTTTACAAATATTTTTGAATGCTCGTAAAATATTGATTAGATATATTTCTGAACTATTCAAGAGATCATCAATATTACAAAATGGTTGTCAAATATTTTTAAAACATTTTGAAAATATTCTTTTGTCCGCTCATAAATCTCACATTGAAATGTTTCAGAAATATTTCGCTAAAATGTTTTCGAAACATTGCGCCACAATGTTCTTAAGACATTTTACAAATATTTTTGAATGCTCGTAAAATATTGATTAAATATATTTCTGAACTATTCAAGAAATCATCAATATTTTAGTGCTGCAGATAATGTTCATTGTTTTAAACATATGTACTGCCTCCAACAATTCCAACACTTTATCCATGGGATTCTTGTGAGTTCCTTCAGCAATGCCAATAACTTGTAGTGTTGTGACACATTAAGCGGTCGAACTGTATTAAATATATCCACGAACCATGGCATTTTTTTTTAATTTCCGATTCTTCCGAACATAATGCGGTACACATATGCTGAGATTCGCTTCGAAAATATTTTTTTTCACCGTTTCAGAAATATTTCAGATTTATGAAAGAATAAACTATATTTCTGAAATATTTTAATGAAATACTTTGAAATATTTTCTCCATATATTTCAGAAATCTTTAGTGAGATTCGAAATTCAGAAAAATATCACTGAAATGTTTCGGAAATGTTTCGTTGCAATATTTCGGGAGAATACTTCAAAATATTATTTCCACATATGAGGCATTCTTTGGCAACCCGACCACTTTTTTCGGTCGACGTCTCAGATGTTTTTTTTTTTTTTTTTTTTTTTTTTTTTTTTTTTTTTTCATTTAATTTCCCTATGTTTGCGAATACGTTTCAGGCTCAAATTCCCGAGAAGAGCTTACGAAAGTCGCTGAAAGAAATAACTAAATCTGATCACTGGTCACGATTCACTGAGGAAATTAACTTCGTCGTGGCAAACTCGATTTTAGACGGCGACCAATTATCGACAGTAGTCTGAGATCTATTGATATGTAAAAAAAAAAAAAAAGACCAAAATCACAGAAGTTTCACTCAAGTAGTACGACAAACTGGGAAATAAACAAAAAAAAAGAAAACATCCAAAAGGTCGACCAATAAAAGTGTCCCGGTTGAGATGAATAATGCCTCGTATGTCAGAAACATTTCGGAATATATGAAACATTGAGAAAATATTTCTGATATGTTTTCAAGATATTTCGTCCTGTGTGAACAGCGTCCTTTGCAGTGAGTAATGTCGAAAAAAAAAAAAAAAGAGAAAAAAACATACCAAGTCCTCGACAACGCTGGAGGTTGTTTCGTCCGGACTCGAGGTTGAAAGGACAATCTCCGCTTGGCAGATCCTCGCCGCGAGAATAGCGGCGACAGCCAAAAACTTAGTAGACCTCATGACTCTTCAACGATCGTTCAGTGAAAACTTGAAGCTACGAGGGCGACCGACCAGCGAAGACTGAATCGCATTCTCGCGTCCAATGCACATGGACATGCTCGTCTAAAGTCGCACGATAGGTCGTGCTGTGCGTGACTGAAACTTTTTGCCACCAATTACGCTCATTATCAGCATTCGATCTTTTTTTCACTAAATGCTCGAGCAATTATAAAAAAAAAAAAAAACTGTTTCACGATACCCGCGTCTGTCGAGTAGCGTGACGTTGACAGTGGAGTCGCCGAATCCTTCGTAATCTACCGTCTCGCGAATCGATGTGACACCGATGTCGCGTTTCAAAGCCATCGATAACGATCGATCTCCCTGTAACATTTGTATTATACGCGAGGATTTTTACGTAAATTGCCGGACGGTGACGTCGAAGCAGTCGTAAATTTTACACGCACGCCGATTGCGTGCCCGTTTCTAAATTCTCGCATGCAATGAAAATGATTGCATTCGATCCTCGAAGCTTGACGACGCGTACTTACCCTCGCGTTCCTCCCAACCAGAAACCAACCCGAGAACCAACCGTCGATCGCTGCGCCAAACCAACCGTCATTTCAACCTCCGGAAGGTTGATTCTTGGTTGATTCGTCAAATCCGACCGTCGGCCAACTATTCATTCGACGGAGCAAAGGTTGATTCACCGTTGGACATTATCCAACCGACTCTATTCTCGACATTAAGTCGAGAATTGGCGGTGGTTGACTTACGATTGATTTCATCAAAAGCAACCGTAGGACAACCGTTTGCTAGTTCGTTGCCCGAAATAGTTGGTTCATGGTTGGTTTCGAATAAACAAAAAACAAACAAAAAACCAACCAACCACAAACCGACCGTCACTGTAGTCATCCGAAAGTCGAGACGAGGATCAGTATTATAATAACCAAAAGCATGAAACAACTGTTTACGCTGTCGGAAAATTGTTCGCGGAGAAAAAAAGATTAGTAATAGTTCAGGACCACACAGGAAAAATTATTAATGTTTGGATAATCATTTTATTTATTCCAGTAATTGTGTAAATGTGTAATTGTATATCAATTATAATAACCAAAACCATGAAACAACTGTTTACGCTGTCGGAAAATTGTTCACGGAGAAAAAAAGATTAGTAATAATTCAGGACCACACAGGAAAAATTATTAATGTTTGGATAATCATTTTATTTATTCCAGTAATTGTGAGCATTATTCCTGGAATCAGTGAGATATGCAGTGAAATATTCCGGTATAAACCCGAATATTCATTGCTGTGACTGGTAATAATTACAAATGGATAAAACTTACTGTGTATAACAGTAAAAATTACTGGTGTACCAGTAAAATGACACTGCACAAAAATGTTATCGCACATTTATATTCCATGTATTCACTCTTAAAAATTCCGGTGTCATTCCAGTAATTTTTATTTGTAAATTTAAACAGTAAAAATTCCTGTGTTTTCTTCACGGGGCGCATCATTCGTGAGAATTCCAGTACAATTTAATGGAATTCCAGTATATTGTAATGGAAATTGGATGAATTATTAGTATTTCTTTTTCTCCGTGTTGGTTTCCAAACAACAAAAAAACCAACAAAAAATCAACCTTCGGGCGCTTTGAATAATCGTTGGTTTGGCGCACCAATACGACGGTTCGTTTGCGGTTGTTTACAGAAAAATCGTCCAAATTCCAATAATTATTTGCGATTCGATGGTCCGCGAGGGAATTTCGCGTGGAAAAATCGAAGATCACACGGACAATTCCGCAGCGCTTGTTCCTCGCACTATTTTCACATCCCGCTTCGGTGCGACGATAAAACGTCATATCTCCGGCGATTGACGAAGAGAGTTCGAAAATTCATGAAATTTAATTTTCATATTTCATTGGACGTTTCATCGGAGTTCTTGGACATTTAGACAATTAAAATCAATTGGATCATTCGAATGTTCGTTAATAATTATAATATTTGTTTTTTTTTTTTTTTTTACTCGAGCACCCTCGTCGAAAAGCTGATCGATTGGAAAATATTACAGTGCCTCAATGGCAATGTGCATAATTGCGAAGGACGCGAACCTCACACGTGCCAATGGCGCGAAGCGTGCCCCACATTTCATGCTAGAAACAACATGCTATATTATAACAATCGGTATGAATTACTTAGAGGTTAGCTTCGAACTGAAAGTTCTTCTCGAAGCTTTCAATGCCAACAGTGAAAGTCTTCTCGTTTCATCTGTACTTTCCACATTCATCCGCCAATAATAATAATAATAATAATAATAATAATAATAATAATAATAATAATAATAATAATAATAATAATAATAATAATAATAATAATAATAATAATAATAATAATAATAATAATAATAATAATAATAATAATAATAATAATAATAATAATAATAATAATAATAATAATAATAATAATAATAATAATAATAATAATAATAATAATAATAATAATAATACGATAAGTGCGTGCGTGGATGTAAGAATTGCACATGGAAACATTCGGGCATACGCGTGCGTAACGTATTGTTATACGATGTAAGTGTCGCCAAAGCGTGACGAATGCCCCGACGCCTAGAGAATTAATTAAACGCACATTAGCCAACTCACTCGTGGCCCCTTTTCACTTTAGTGTGATTCTGCTATCTGGCTGCTGTGTTCCCTCTATGTATATCATTGAAGCCCTTCTGCTTCCGAAGAGTCGCAGAGGCGCAGACGAGGGATGAACGAAAGGGGCTCGGAGTCACCGCAATCTCTCGCAATTTCGCCGAGTCGAATCGCGCCACGGTTTATTTGTCCGGCAAGTGTCAGCAGAGTAGGGGTGCATTAAATTATTAATATATACGATACGTATAAACGGCGTGCATATATCTCTCTGCCTCACGTGCAATTTTCATCGTCCTCTTCGACAATTGCTCTATTTTTGCTCGATTTTTTTGTTTTATTGTTTTTAATTATGCATACATTGCATGATATTCCTTATTTGACGGTATGAAAATATCGTTTTTATGATATGAAAAGAAACATTTCGGGGTTTTTTTTTTTTTGAGTTTGTTGAAAATATAATGCACGCACTTTCCCATTAAATTATTATAATTTACAACGTGGGCACTTCACTTAAAGTGCTATTTTATTTTCTTGTCTTTAAAGTCGCATGTATTGCAGCAAATTCGAAACTTGATAGCATAAAAGTATTATTGTTATAATATGGGAGAAACATTTTTTTTTTTTGCTAAAATTCTAGAAAACAGAACACTGTGCGTACTTCTGCCTTGAATTATTATAATTTACTGCGACGGTACTTTACTTAAAGTAATGAAGAATCGAGTCAGATTTTTGGGAAGCTCTCGGCTCACCATGTACGCAGAGTTGTATGCAATATCTATGTGTAATCTGGTACATAGTTATATATACGCAGTGTATGTATATACAGTTATAGTCGGCATAGACGTAACTGCAAGCTGACGCCACGGATCAATGCTCGAACCGTCGGCGCTCGTACGAAATCTCGGAGCTCACAGATTCACCGTGAAAATTCAACAAACTCGCGGAATATCCACATGAAATCAAAATCCTCTTGCGTACAAACGGATTTTATTCAGATAGTATTATTATTTTTAAATGAAAATTAACAAACTCTTTAGAATTAAACGACGTTCTATCTTTTTTTTTTTTTTTTCTTCACTCATTACATTTCAATTCGCACAAAAGCAACGATTTAGGCACATCAAAATGTTATTTTTTTTTTTCATTGGCATCTTCCAAACATACAAAAAAAAACCCTATAAAAAGTTGGTGTGTCGCGATGTAATTACAGGGTAAAAAAAAACAAAAAAAAAAATTGTAAATTTAATTTACGGGAAATTGACATTTCCTTAGATTATTTACATTGATCGAACATTAATGTACTTTTACTGTAAAATTACAATACGAGATATTAAGATTACAAATCTTTCGCCTGAATTTCACAAAAATTTCCATCTAAACCACTGATTTTACGGTATAATTGCGACGCAAATGTATTTGAAATTTCAGAAGCAGTTTATGTAACAAAAAAAAGCTTTCAATACTCTTCAGTAATTCAGTAATTTTCAAACAAATTTTTTTTTTTTTTTTTACAGTGTATATCGAGTTTCAAAAATTTTCTACCGCAGCATATTGCGATTCGTTGTAAGCCTTTTAATCGTCCTGCACCGTGCCGAATTCGATCAAACCGTGGCAAAAAGTTTTTTTTTACCAGAGAAATCATGTAGCTCAAAATATAACGTATCTAAAAATACCGTATAATACAATAATATAATAATATATAATTAATATAATTAATATATAATATATAATATATAATTTAGACCTAAATAAATTTAAAAAAATAAATAAAAATAAACAGCAATACATATTAAAACATTTTATTGTATAATAGTGAAAATCCATAAAAAAAAATTCGGTTCAACCACTCCAAAATACGTTTCAACTGCCGTACGGTGAAGAAATTCGAAACGAGCATTATCGATCTCCAGTTCGATATTTTTACATGACAAATATACGAGACTTATCTTTTCCGATACGATCAGTTCACTGTTTTTTTTTTTTTTTTTACAAGTTCACTGTTTTTTTTTTTAAAGAAGAAAACACATGAAACCATTTTTTTTTTCCAATTCACATTACTGACTTGCGCTAGTTTCCTCGAAACGCGAAGGAGTGAAAAAGTTTACGTAAATAAAAATCTCCCGAAAGTTGCAAGCTGTGCGTTATTAATATTAGTTTAAGGGTAAATTGACAAAAAAAAAATACGTTTCAACTGCCGTACGGTGAAGAAATTCGAAACGAGCATTATCGATCTCCAGTTCGATATTTTTACATGACAAATATACGAGACTTATCTTTTCCGATACGATCAGTTCACTGTCGCACCGTTTTCATTATCATGCGCACAGTAATCTTCCTTATAATGCCCAAATCCTTCGCCCGGATCAAATCCATCGACAGGTTTTCCTCGAATGCGCAGACCGATGGGGGGAAAAAAAGGAGGGAGTGCAATTTTTCGCTCGATGCTTTTCTCTCCATCTCTCTCTCTCTCTCTCTCTCTCTCTCTCTCTCTCTCTCTCTCTCTCTCTCTCTCTCTCTCTCTCTCTCTCTCTCTCTCTCTCTCTCTCACTCTCTCTTTCTCCATAATCGGACAATTTTCGCAAAACGCCCGAGAACAACTAACAAGGCGTGACCCCGTTGCGGCGACTTTTCGAAGGGTGACGCCCGGCCCAGATTTATTCCATTGGGATCCACCGAAGCGACGAAGAATGAACATGATCCAAATACTGGCACACGTGCGCCTCGTACACTCCCCTTCGATCCGCTATTTATCCCCGGTTATGTCATCTTCATCCCCATTAGCGACGAGTGTTGGACGAATTCTCTATTTCGTCGAAAATTCGACCCTGCTCTTCGCTCTTTTTTGTTTTTTTTTGTTCGGCTATTATATTCAGTTTTTCTTAATTTTGCTGTGTTTTTTTTTTTTTTTTGCTACCCAATCTATTTTGTTGAAGGGTCGACGTTTTTTTTTTTGTCAATTTACCCTTAAACTAATATTAATAACGCACAGCTTGCAACTTTCGGGAGATTTTTATTTACTTAACTTTTTCACTCCTTCGCGTTTCGAGGAAACTATCGCAAGTCAGTAATGTGAATTGGAAAAAAAAAATGGTTTCATGTGTTTTCTTCTTCAATAGCTTTCCCATTGCAAATTTGAAAGAGGATGCAATTTTTTTTTTCTATCGAATTTTCGATTAATTAATCTGTCCTTTGCCGGCATTTTGTCTCAAATGTCCCATCCCCATTGGCGACGAGTCTTGGAAGATACGCCCAATTTCGCTGGACGATCGACTTTTGAAAAATATTTAACCCCTCGATTACCAGCGAACACAGTAATCTAACGTCAATGTAACAGCAATTTATCCGAAAATAACAGGTGATATGGTAATGGCAACTTACGTGTAATTTTTACATGCAACATACTCGCAATAACGAGTATGTTGCATGTAAATATTACACGCAAGTTGCCATTTCCTACTCAGCAATGTTTAACACTGTTATATTGCCGTCTTATATGTATGTTATCTACCTGTTGTGAAGCCTGGTTTTTCTAATCGTAACGCTACCACACTTTTTAACATTAACATTGCCCGTATATCAGTAATGGTCATAAACATTGTTATAAACATGCTACACAAACGTTACAGAGTCCAGTTACATTGTTGTAATGTAATTGCGTTATATCCCTATTAACATTGTCCGATTATCACGAAAGTTGATACACTCACATTGTTACAAGTATCTTATATAACGGTTACACAATTTTTATACACAACCATAACGTCACACCGATATATAACAGTTACATTAATCGCATATAACAATTTTTAAAATTAAATATTACATATCATATATCGGAAGAATAACATTGCTGCATTACATGTAACTTCAAATGTTATGTTGCCATTACAAAAACGCGTTCACTTGATTTACTATATCAATAACGCACAGTTTGCAACTTTCGGGTAGATTTTTTTTTTTTTTTTTTTTTTTAACTCCTTCGAATTCGAAGAAACTATCGCAAGGCAGTGAATTAAAAGAAAAAAAAAACATAGTTTTACATATTTTATTTTATTTTTTTACCTTGTTTTCATTTTTGTCTGTTTTTACTATAGAGATCTTCAATGAAATCCAATTTTGTTACTGAATTTCCAATCGATTGATCCATAATTTCTGGTGATTTGTTTTAAATGTCCGTAAAATGTTAATGCGAACTGCGCTTTCTTGTAAAGTCGACGACAATCGTACGCACGGCAAAATATGATAGGATGAAAGGACAGTGGACACGTGCAGGGGTGCGAGCAGTAGGCTGACAGGGAGCTTTAGTAACTGGCCGGACAGCAAGTGGCTTATGTACAGAGCCAAAAACGATTAGGAATTCTGTGATGCACAGTAACAGATCAAGAGTGTGTCACCGAGGCGTTTCCCCTTTGCTCTTTTGCCGTCGTTTACACGGTCTGTGTATCTAGCTCTGAGCATCCCCTTCGTATCTCATCAGACGCGCGAACGGGAAGAGCGCGCTGGCATTAAGGCCATGTGAAAGATGTACCACGTGACACATGAGTGCGAGAGAGATAGATGTATTTTTCGAATCAATGCCATTTAAAATCGTTTGAAGTTTCGGATAAAACGAAAGCATCATCGGACGCGGTATTAAATTGTGCATCCGCTAATGCTTTGCTTTTTCCCGAAAAGTCTACGGTCTCTGAATCGTATTCATTACAGATTTTGGTTACCGACTGAGTCGTTTCACATATCCTTAAGGTAACTATTTCGCTTCGCGCTCATTTCGCATTAGTTCGAGAAAAATTATAGAAAATTGCAAGCACTTCTCGACGGTATGGAAAATCTGACAAAAAAAAAATTCATGCATATTAAAGGCACTGAAAAGATTAATTTCGCATGATAATCATTTCAAAATGTTACTGACAAATTAATCAAAAAAATTAATTGTTTAACAAATTATCGGGCAAACCAACTTTTTTTTTCTTTAATGAAAATGATTCGTTCATTTTTCTGAATACCTATGAATTTTTGTCAGATTTTTCAGTCAACTTTGATTTTTTTTTGTTTTTTCACATTTTTTTTCATATAAAAAAAAAATCAAAGTTTACTGAAAAATCTGAAAAAATTCATACGTATTCAGAAAAATGAACGAGTCATTTTCATTAAAAAAAAAGTTATGTTGCCGGATAGTTTGTTAAACAATTAATTTTTTTATTCATTTGTTAATAACATTTTGGAATTATTATTATGCACAATTAATCTTTTCAGTACCTTTAGTATGCGTGAATTTTTTCAGAATTTTATAACATCGAGAAGTACATGGTAATTTTCTATTATTTTTCTCGAACTTATGCGAAATGAGCGCGAAGCGACGTAGCTACCTTAAACTTCTATGCGTGTTTAACGCGAATCGGACGAGTGCGGCGAACACAGCGTCCCTTCGTACAGTGAATTCCATATTTTAATTTACATATTGAAGTTAATTACACGAAGCACGTTGCTTCGTCGGAATAAAAATTGCATTTGTTTACAACAATGTAACTTTTATTTATAAACATTTTAATACTTTTTTATAGTGGGCCATTTCTTAGTTCCACTTTAGAATTGTTAAGACCATGTGAATTCCATATTTTAATTTACATATTTAATTTAATTACACGAAGCACGTTGCTTCGTCGAAAAAAAAATTGCATTTGTTTACAAAAATGTAACTTCTATTTATAAACATTTTAATACTTTTTTATAGTGGGCCATTTCTTAGTTCCACTTTAGAATTGTTAAGACCATGTGAATTCCATGTTTTAATTTACATATTTAATTTAATTACACGAAGCACGTTGCTTTGTCGAAAAAAAATTGCATTTGTTTACAACAATGTAACTTTTATTTATAAACATTTTTATATTTTTTATAGTAGGCGATTTCTTAGTTCCACTTTAGAATTGTTAAGGCCAATGTGAAACACCTGCCCGCCCAGCCCGGACTCAGTCGGTATCAAAGACCTGTGATCAATTTTTCTCACACGTTCTCGTATATGCGGTCGAAATAAAAGTCTCATCGGTAACGGATATCATCTCGGCTTCCGATAAGACTTTTCTCTTGGCCGTACTTCCCAGAATCCGTGAGAAAAGTTTATTACAGTTTTTATTACCGACCGCGATATTGCTCGTCCTCATAGGGGGCTGCTGGACCTTCCTGTTTTACCGACGGAATCGACTTTACATCATTAATGTGCTACGATATGCTTAATATTTTAGAGAACTTTAATACTGGCCATAAACGTTTCGACGTGCACTTGAATTTTTGTTGAAAACCTCCAAGAAATGAAGAAAATCGAATATTTACAGATTCTGGCGAAAACCAACATGGCCGCTCAAAATTTCAAGAGCATCTATTTTGTAGGATATACATTATTATGAAATTCATATACGTTAAACGAGACTGCACGTCGATACTTTGAAAATCCCCGAATTTTCAAAAATCGTCGCAAAGTCTGTTACACAAAAGAAATCTATAAACAGTGTATTCTACGTTAGACGCTCACGGTTCACTTGTGACAAGTGATTGGAGCCGATAAAAATGCGCATGAATGCGCAGGTAGGGAACGATGTGGAGCCACCGTCGGGTCAATCGCGACGCTTTTTCTCAAACTGTAATATTCGATTTTCTTAATTCCCTGTACATCGTTAATGAAAATTTGACTGCACGCCGAAGCGTCTATGTCAATATTGCAGTCCCGCACGATTTGAAGCATATCCGCAGCATATTAACAATTCTAAATTGAAACTAAGAGATCGTCTAGTTCCGTCGGTAAAAAAGGTAAATAAGGAGTAAAAAACGGGTCCGGGATTCCCTAAAGATTAAGTGAAATCCAATGCCGCTACCTCTCCCTCTACTTTTGGTTGCGTCACGTGTCTTTCACTTCACCTTAAACGTGATGCAAAATTCATCTGGAGGTAATGTTTACTCTTCCAGTGGAAAAAAAAAAAATCGCGGCAAATTCAAATTCGCTTCGACGAAACAGTTGCCCGGGCGGCCGCGCGCGATGCACAACGGCGCTGCTATACAGGCTCGATAATCTGTATTCCTGAATCGAATTACCATTCGCTTCGATATCTCGACTCTTTGGGCGCACTCACGCAAGATGTCGGAAAATTGACAAGTCTACTGTCAACGAATTCAAAAAATTCTCACGTGTGCCGGTATTTTCGGTCGTGTACATTTTTTCGACGAAATATCTCTCGCTTAATCCGTCCGCGTGTTTAAAAATTTAATTCCGAAAGAAAAAAAAACACCCAAAAAGGAAGCTCCCGACATTGAGGTTAGTGAATCGTATAATCGTCACTACATTTAATCGTTCCCACCAGTATCGATTCACCAGCGTGTTATATATGTTTCCTATAGCTCTATCGTGCGGCATACCGTAACGCTAAATACACTGCGGTATCTGCTATATTTACGCTCGTTCGTCGTCCACGGTCGGCGGATACTTTGGTGACTAAACATTATACAAATTTTTTCGGATATCTCTTTGAGCGAACGTTCGTATTCGTCTCAACACACTGCGGCACGTACGCGAGTCGGCACTGCAGGCTTAACCGCCCGAATCGTGCAGTATATATATTTTTTTTTTCCGCGCGATTAACATTTGTTTTAAGGTAAAATTAATCGACGTACGACTATCTTGGATTTCGAACGTTGTTCGTACCGGAACATCGCGGTGTCGCGAACAATTCTAGTGTTGTTCGGTGCTGGAATGATTAATATTTATGCGGGCGGCAGAAATACATAGATCGAGGGTAAAACATTTCAGCTGTCAAAAACACTATCAGCGCGTGAACATTTTTTACTAGGATGGATTATAAGGTCTTTGAAAATCTGATTTAAAAATAAGTAGTGAAAGAAATTTTTTTGCTATTGCTATACATTCACTATACAGTTATCTTCTCGTACTCGTTTTGCACGTAATGACAATTACATACAGTGACAAAGGGCCATCGACCTGATTTCTTTAGGTCTGTTTTTTATATAATTGTAATTTAATATGAGAAATATACATTCGTCATACCAGAACTTTACAGTGTCGAAAAAATTTTCACCTTTCAATTTTTTTGTGTGGTAGAACAATGAAAATGTATGCGGACAGCTCGGATACATAGCTCAATGGTAAAACTGTACACCTATAGAAAAACAGAATATCAGTGGCTGAAAATTTATTACTGGAGAGGATAATAGCAAGAACCTTATTTTTAAGCAAAATTCATCAACAAACGTTTGTCGGGGATTTCAAACATTTCAAAATGCAGATTTTTAGCTTTATTCGGTTGTAGAACGATTAATATTTAGGCAGCCAGCAGGGACCCATATTATTATTATTATTATTAAACTTTACAGAAAGGAAATGTAACACTTATAAAATCTGCATCTCATTAACTGAATAACATTTTTGTTTTTCTTATAAATTCTTATAAATTTTGTGTGAACATATGCAGGTTCAGCTTGTTCTTCAATTCATAGACCTATAGATCATGGGTGTAAAACAGTGCAGTTATAGAAAAAAAAACTATATCAGCATGTAAACATTTATTACCAGAAAGGATATTAAGAAGGGCCTTGAAAATTAGGTTTCAAGATAATTATACTGCATTATCAAAAGTATTCATGATAAAAATTGTGTATTTCAGGCAAAGGTGGCGAAGGCGCAGAGTCGTCGGATTTATTCTTCACGAAACGGCACAGCTTTTTCTTCCTCAATGAGAGCTGCTCTGACATGTCTTACACTGAACTGGAACATGGCTATCAGGTAAATTTCGTTTTTTTTTTCCTTTTTTTAACATTCAAAATTTTCAATTCACCTATCGATGTACATTTTTCTGTGAAGACCGGTGAAACTTTCTATACCGTGCTGCAGTTAATTTTGCTGTCTTCATGGATATACTTTGATACACGTGGAACGTGATTGACCATTGATTATCATTATTTTTTATTTATTGAGGTATTTATTTATTTTTGTAATATAAAATTGTATTAATCTAATATTATGATATATTTTCAGGATCTTCGGAGCACGAGCCGACCGATATTCTACGTAGGTGACATAAGCGCAGGACAGCCGAGCCTCGTAGATCCGGGGTCTTCTTCGCTCTACCGTTCATCCAAAAGAGTAAGTTCGAACGTGGAGAAACGGATATTTATCCCAAATGACGAAGAAAATAATATTTTCAGAGACTGCTATTTTTATGTGATTTATTTTTTTCAACGCATTGGTCTCACCAAAAACCGTGTCATCCACAGAGTTACATTAACGAAGCTAGGATCGAAGACTTTTTGGGGAAACGTATCAACGATAATTACGGTCGGCAAACACGTTCCATCGTAAATAATGCGAATTTCCGATGGTAGGAAACTGTTTTACCCTCGGACGATTTTCGCTCGTCCTCAAAAACGAAAATCGTATTTTGGCTGAAAACCACGAGCCACACCGAGAACAGCCACGCAGTGACGCATGGACAATTTTTCTTTGGAATCAAAAAGAAAATATTCATATTTTTTTTATCCAAGTCCATCGCACTGTTCTCCAGGCAATAATTTTTTTTTTTCTACCCGAGCGAGTGTCCGTCACTCGACGTCTGCGGCCAAGTTTAGTGTGGCGCAACGTCAGAGAGACACGTATCAAGGACGTTGCCGCATCCGTCTAAATTTATCTTCTGTAAATTTACCGCTGTACACCGTATAGCGAAAAAACGTTGCGCACCGTGCGCGGCGTCTGACAAGACGGACTTTCTCGATTCGTTACGCGTCCGCGTTCCTTTCCTAAACCATCGTCTCATTGTCTTTTCGCTTCTTTATTTATAACTTTCGACGTCTCCCGCGACCGGTGCATCGAACCGGGTCTTCTTCGCATAACGAATCAGTCGTTTCGTCGTTTGTATTTTTTTTTTTTTATTCGCCATGTCTTTTCGCTTTCGTCTCTTTATTCATTTACTTTTCTTTCGCACTCACGTAATTTACTAAGTGACGGGAAAAAAATAAACAGTGAGTTTCGATCGAAAACGCTTTTCGAGATGAAAACTGACGAGACTCTGTGAGACGATTTCGCCTTCGACTCGTTGGCATGGCTCGGACCTGGTGGAAATACTGTCGAATTGTTGTTTTCGTCTGGAATTGGTTCTTCAAGATATCGATGTTTTTTCGGAGCAAAGAGGACGAGGCGGTCGAACGGAAAAGTTCCATGTACGTTGAACAAAAAAAAAAAGAAAAAACCTAAAAATTAGATATGAAAATTTTAACAGGTATCTCTATGCCAGGTTTTTTATAAAAACTATTTGTTGAGAAAAAAAAAAATGGGTGTTTATTAATTTTAGAGAAAGGATCGAAAGGACGCTGACATCGGCCGCGAGTCAAGTGTCACGAAGCTCGTCGATGTCCGGGAGTTCGACGAGCGTTCCGAATTTCTGTGTCACAGAGTGCGACGACGAAGCCGAGCCTTACTGGCAAATTATGGTGAATACGCACAGAGTAAACCCCAGAGTGTTTTGTTCTTATCAAAAGTCCGACCTCGGTCATTGAATTCCCTTCCCTTATCAAGACATTCGTGTATGAGGATATGAGAAGAAAAAAAAATCACTGTGTTGCAAATACTTAAAAAACTAATTTTACCCAGCATTATCAGATTTTTATTTTTATTTTTTTGCTAAGTATGGAGAGAGAAATTTTCGAGATGCAAATTTGATGTTTTTGACCTGAGTGAACCCCCTTAAAATCAATTTTGTTAACGACCAAGGCGAGGCGACAGTCGTCTGTCGGTAAAATAGAAACGCGTTTCCGACTTCTCGACGAATTTAACTTGAAGAGCTAGTCTTGTGTTATACAGATGAGGAGGAGACCTTGCTCTGCGTATGGCAAAACACACATCGAGAAAAATTATCTAAAAAAATATTGTCCATAAAGGAATTACGTACAATTATTTTAAGATTTTTTTTTTGTCGATGGTGTTTTTTTGTGCATTGGAATTATCGTGGCTTCGACGAGAGGGCAAATCGTACGTCGCGGATACCTGTTTTACCGACTTTTGTCGCGAATAATGCAAGCTCTTCGTCAACGCTTGAGAAATTCTGTGCGCTAACATTGCAAAGGTTTTATTTCGTGTTTGTTTAATTAAACGTGTGAATTTTCACCGTTTTTTTTTTTTTTTCTGAAAATACCCTTCCGGGATTTTATTCGATTAGTTTTTGATTCTTGCAATCAGCTTTATTCAAGTTGTCTTTTCAGTTTTTATCAGAATAGATATATTTCTTGATTCCATTGGATACCTAAGAAATGTTGTAAATGTTGCATATTTTTGGAGTACAAGTAAATATCACGTCTTACGATTATGACATCATACGGAAAGTGATATATTTCCGATATGATGTCACTTCCGGTCGAAGAATAAGATTTTCAAACCGGAAACAGAGCATTTCCGATACGACATCACTTCTTGCTGAAAAATGAGGTTTTTAATTTAATTTAAATTTAATCCGAAAGTGACGTATTTCGGGTCTAACGTCACTTTCGATTGAAAAATGAAATTTACATATAGAAGTAAAATGTGTGAAACTCTCATGGACACTCGAAATATGGGTGACCGTGAGTGTCCTCGAAAGTTCTTGAGCGTCCACCAGTGACTATTTGAGGTGCCCATGAGAGTGGCTCTGAGAGTGCCGAGTGGTCTTGTACTTTATTATTAAGTGGATTGTGATAATAGATTACCAATTCTCGACCGCCAGATCCCACTTCTTAGCTACTGTATGGCGTCACCCCAACATACCGCCAGTATCACTATTGGTACTATTCGTGACGATAAAAAAAAAAAAGATTCATCTCTCGCTGATAAAGCTGCACGTGGACACGACACATGTTAGCTTTTCTCGCCCCTTCTAACAGCGATAAAACTTTTCTAGCCGCTCCGAAAATATTTATTACTCAGTATGCACTGTTCTTATGCACTGTACGCGTATCTATCAGAAGAAAGTACTGAAGCGATTCTTATCTTCAAAAAGTGAACTTCTTCAAGAAGTATAATAAATATGTATATATATTTATTTATTTAATAATACAATGTTAGGAGCACGATTTATACAGTGAGTGATAAATCGTACCGGGCACAAAATTACATCTCTAAAACTGGGTTTAGGCTTAGAGCACAAAAAAAAAATTCAAAAATGCCCTCAGTATGTGCATGAAAAATTGATTGATTAACCAAAGCAAAAAAAAAAAAAAAGATCAACTTCAGCACATTCGCTACCATAAGGAAAGAATAGAACAAAAATTTATAAATCATTTTTTTTTTTATCACGACGAGAAATTGCCTTGAGGATAGAATAACTTCGCGATTGTGCCAATGTGCGGGACGCTCGCGGGCCTTCGCTAATCGACGGAACGCGCTCATGATAAGCAAAACGTGGAACTTTGGTCTCTGAATTATTGTGATTACGATATGACAGTAGTGTGGGTAAAACAATGGAACTAAGTCAACGATAGATTATCGCGTGATCGAAGAATACGTTGTCGATTCCGTTAGCGAATACTGAATAAACAATGATTAACAACGAGTGCGTCGACATAGACGACGAGGGATACAACATGAATTTCGAGGAGATACTTACGTGCGGATGTCTCAGTCCGTTTCGGGCGTCACTGCTCATGGTACGTCATTCGAGTTGAGCTCAAATTTTAACAAAATATTACCGAAATTCAACAACCGAGAATCGAGGACGACCAATATGAGAGGAGGGGGGGGGGGGGGGGGGGGCAAGTTGGACCATTTATCAAAATTCGTATCGAATATCAAATCTCTCCATTAAAATATTCGTTTCACTCATGTAATAGGAATGGGAGTAGAATAAGTAAAATTCGGAGATTCCTATTTTTTTTTCATATTGTCTACGGAACATAAACAAGTGAATCCGATTTACCCCATGTGTATGTTTTAGTCGTATCGGGCGTCATTGTTCAGGGTGCGTCATTCGAGTTGAGCGCAAATTGTAACAAGTTATTACCGAGATTCAACAATAGCGAATCAAGGACGAATGATATAAGATGAGTGGGGAGGGGGGTTGAGCGGGGCAAAACGAATGACGGGGCAAGTTGGACCATTCATCGAGATTCTTGTCAAATATCAAATCTCCATTAAAATATTCGCATCGAATACGAGTAAAATAAGTGTAATGTCGATTTGCACAATTTTGCTTATTTTTTTTTCACACATCGTTGGCCTGATGTAAATAAACGAGTCCGTTTTACCCCGTTCTTCCCTATTACATAAAGGGTATTGATAAAAAAAAAGGTCTTTGCACTGAGATAATCAGATAACTCCGTTTATTTATCTTTGTATAGAGACACTAATTCTGTGCCAGTCTATCTCGCGATAGAATTATTCCAAATGCCACTTTGGCTCTGTAAATTCTAACTATTGAGAGATTCTTCACTGTACAAACGATTTCCTTGACCAGATTTTTTTTTTTCTCAATTTTAATTTTTCTTTTTAGTTTTTTTTTTTTCACTACCAATGCGAATCGCACGGTTGGCTCGACTGGTCGGTACTTTTGGCGCCTTTGAAGTTCAATTTCACCGTCACGATGGAAATGAAATTCAACATTTGTATAAATTCGACATTCGGCATTTGTGGAAGATATTGGACAGTCACTCCGAGAGATATTCAAATCTATTTTGATGGGGGAACTTCATCGACGGCTAAAACTCTGCAAATCCGACAGTAAATATGACATTCGATAACAGCGAGCGCGATAAATTATGTTTTAGCAGTATCGAGGAAATTATCGACGAAGCTTCGACGAAACTAGATCGCGAACGCAGTCGAATGAAACAGCTGATTTTCAATACTGTTGTTAGTTATCATCCGAGCCACCCACAGACCGCTCCAACACTCGTTATTTCCCGGCAATGTAGTGAGACCGCAAACACAATGCAGTTACTATTTTCATCCAAGCGACAAGACTTTTAAAAAAAATATCAATTTTTTTTTTTCTTAAAATTTCAACGAATAAGTTTTATTTTTTTTTTGTTATTCTTATACTGTGAAGCCATTTAAAAAATTTCTTAAAATTTCAATTATCTTATTTTATTTGCATTCATTCAATTTATTTTGTTCGGTGAGGCTTCGATAAAACTAGATCGCGAACGCAGTTCTGATCGACAGCTCTGATATTCAACACTTGTAGTTATCGTCCGAGCTGCCCACAGACCACTCCTCGCTATATCTCGGCAATGTCGCGAGACCGCAAACACAATGCAATTGCTATTTCCATGAAAGACAAGACTATCATAAAATAAGCACTATTTTTCTCTTTAAATTTTTTATTATTTAATGTATTTCATAGCCGAGACTCCAAATCCCATATTACTTTTTTTTTAATTTAATGATTAATTATTTGTTAATTTTTCGATGCAATTCCAATACCAAATAGTGCACGATTGATAATGGAATTGCTTCGAAAAATTACTGGGGTGAGAGAATGTATATCGTTAATTTTTCGACTCACTTCCAATACCAAATGGTGCACCGACCAAATGGTAAACGGAGCACAGCTATCAGACGGATGTCTCGCCCATCCAAACAAAAATATGAGATCACTCTACGTACATGAGAGTATATTCTGGAATTTTTTAAAGAAAAATCAAACATGAAGTATTGGCTGAAAAAAAAAGATATATATTTTAGTCTATTTTTCATAGAAACGGACGTTTATTGCATTACACAAAAATCTACAAAATTTTGTTTTCAAAGGTTCATTGAAAACTGCAACTTTTATGTTTTACATGTTTTTTTTTTTGTATGACTAATAGTTTTTAAGATATAGAGAATTAAAAAAAAAGTTCAATTTTTTGATATCTCCAAAATATACGATCCAAAAATTTTGAAAAAAAAAAAAAAAAAAAATTACAAAAACCCCTTGTCAATAATCATGAATTGTGGTGAAATTGCAACTTTTTTTTTTTTGGAGTGGGTCGGGTTTTTGAGCGTTCGATTTCACATGGCATACCTCATATATTTTTTTTCTACGCTCCGATTTAGTTATCAGTATGAAAGTGTTAAAAATAAAAAAAAATGCTTCCTGACAATGATCCATCGTAGATATGTACGAAAGTTGTTTTGGAAGGCGGAACTGTCGCGAGGCAACGTGTCGGGTGCGATGACAATGACGAGGAGTTATCCACGATACGAGTGATTTTCTAGTTTATCGAGGCAAAGTGCGCCGCGGCGCTTGCGTTCGACATCAAAAACACTTTGCCGTTCGGCTTCGACACGAGCCGCTCCAAACGAGAATAATCTTCGACGAACGGCGGTAGTCGCCGCCGCAGCCTCGACGCGATCTGAGCTCGTTACATTAACGACAGTCGTACGACGTACGCAAAGTGTTTTCACAACTTCATGTGCTTCCGCGGCGTAAAATTTTCTGCGATTACAAATTTTCGACGAATTTAAATCCATTGTTTGCGTATCCCTAAATTTGCGAAATTTCGTTAAATCGACGTTTAAAAAATAAATACAATTCTTCTAATTCCTTCTTTTGTATTTGTTTTAATTATTTTTTTTTACATATGATTTCTCTTAAATAATCTTTTTAATATCACTAAAAAATTATTTTATTTTATTTTATTTTATTTTATTTTATTTTATTTTATTTTATTTTTTTTTATATGAGTTTTGTAATGCTTTTTTTTTTAAATACAATGTCATTACTTATCTGGGCGGTTTGTAATAGTTCGAAGCGACAGCAGAGAGTTGCAATTCGATACAGTAAAGAAAGTGAAGTGACTTTTTTTTTTGTCGAGATTTCACTATAGTTATTTCACGATTTTACAGCGATGAGAAATTGTTCGAGAATTTCAAGCACATAAATAAACTACCTCGTGCGGACGCCTTTATGAAAATTCAACGGTTTTCCCGACACTTCAATGAATCGCTCTGACTCTCGTCTGACGTGATCTTTATTCATTGTCGTTTCCACATCGGACTAAGCTGGCCGCCGTTTAGCCTCCGCGTTTGCCGCGCACAGTCGTTAAATCGTTCGTTAATGTTTCCAGATTACTGAACACAAAACCAAGAACGTTTCGCGCGGTAAAAATCACAATGTTTTATTGCATTGTGATTTTTTATTTTTTTAATCACAATATATAAATATGTAATTTCTGATGTCGAAACGCAAATTAATAACAATAAAAAAAACAAACAATTTTACAATGTGCTATTTAAAAAATCATGGAAACTCGAGTGCATCAAAGACGATCGTAAATATTCAGTGATTCGGGAAAATCTTCGCGACAATCGTTTAAATCTCCAAACATCGAGGTCTCTTGTGGTTCTTTATTTTGCCATAAAGACGAGATAAAGAGCAATAATTTTCGGGTAAAAAAGTAACAACAATAACAATTGACTTACGGTGCACTTCGACAATACAAATTTTCAGTGTTCCAAAACTGTTCATCATTGTTTAATAATATCTAATAATGTTTAATAATTGAACGTTCTCAGCGATTTTCGCTAATTTATAGTGACCTTGAAAAAAACAAACAAAATAATAATAATAATAATAATAATAATAATAATAATAATAATAATAATAATAATAATAATAACAACAATTTCAGTGGTCCGTCACGATTTTTCCCAAAGTTGAGGAACGCTCGGCTGCATAAAAGATTATCATAAATATTCAGTGATTTCGGAAAATTTTCGTTTAACAATCGTTTAATTTTTAAATCATCGAGTTTCCGGTGGTTTTTTTTTTTTTAATTTCGCCGGAAAGATCAAACATAGAAGAATGATTTACAGTTAAAAAAGAAAAATAATAATAACAAGACAATCACAGCGCTCCGTCACGATTTTTCTATGAGTCCAGATTTCTGAGCGCATGCGTGCGCGTTTCTCACGCATGCGCTGAGGCGGGCTCGTGCACATGAACGGTTCGCTTGGGGAATCCCCCCCGCGTGAAATTCGGAGCTCTTTCATTGTGACAAAACGCTATAGCCACGGTATTCTAATTTAAGCGACCGGAAATCTCTGACGCTTTAATGCGAGTGCCGTGTGTAAACCATTGAAAACGGCACCGGAAGTCCGAGTTTCTGGCTGCAAGTCGAAATCGATGGCCTTGAAGGACAAAACTCAGATTTTCACCTGCGAAGTGACTCGCGAGCTTTACCAAAAGACACCAAAGGAATGGTAAAAAAAAAAAATCCGAACAATTTCCCTGGAGATAAAAAAAAATCTTCACTTCCGGTTTAGCGACGACTCGTCCAACGTGGGACATTTTTTGATCAAAAACTAGCGTCGCGACCTCGCGACATGAGGACATCGGTCCGGCTGAGACACTGCAATGGCCTTGGAGTGGAGCTGGTGGAAAGATTGGTGGCGTTTGAAGAAGTGGCGTCATCGAAATCATGGTTCGAGTCCGACGAATATCGAGGACATTTCTGATATCGGGGATCTCGATGAATGCTGCTGCGACGAGTGCTATGTAAGATTATTCTTATAGTTCCGAGAGTATCGAGTAAAAAAAAAAAATCTAGCTCGAAAATTCCCGAAGCTTAAGTTGCCACTGTTTTTGCCTTCCTGTTTTCCTTCAAATTTCTAACCAATCGTCGAAACTCCTCTTCGCTTTTTTTGTAATTTCAAGCAATTTCGCTCGAGTCGATACAGCAAATCGCACACAGCGTTTGTTCTTATCTCGTCATTAAGGGATTGCTCGCACTGTAAAAAAAAAAAAATTTGTTTGAAAATTACTGAACAGTATTGGGAGCTTTTTTTACATAAACTGCTTCCGAAATTTCACATACATATGCGTTGCAATTTTTTACAGTAAAATTAGTATGTACGATGGAAATTTTTGTAAATTTCAGGCGAATGATTCGTAATCTTAATGTCTCATACTGTGATTTTACAGTAAAAGCACTTTAACGTTCAATCAATGTAAATAATGTAAGGAAATTTCAATTTTCCCTAAATTAAATTTACAATTTTCTTTTACAGTGCGACCTTCCTGTCTTACCGATCGAACAAGGAGTTTTCGTAAAATCTACTTTGCATCATTGAAGTGCCTACGGATACGCTTAAAATTTTACAGCGCTGTAATAATCGACTAAGACGATTCGGTGTCCACTTGAATTTCGGTTGATAACGTTCGAGAGATTAAGAAAATCGGCTATCACAGATTGTCGCGAAAAATGCCAATGGCATCCACTTTGCGGGATACAAAATATTCCGGAAATCACATACGTTAAACGAGAGTGCAAGCCGATAGTCTGAAATTCCAAGAGTTTTTCAAAAATCGTCGCAAATTCTGTTACACAAAAGAAATTCATGTAAAGTGTATTCCGCGTTAGACGCTCACGGTTCACTTGTGACAAGTGTTCAGGGTCGATAAAAAAAAGCGCATGAATGTAGGTAGAATACGTTGTGGATACAGCGGCGGGTCAATCGTGACGTTCATGCTTTTTCACAATTTGCGATTTTAGTAATATTCGATTTTTTTGATTCCTTGTACATTGTTACAGTCGTGCACGATTTCAGGCATATGCGTAGCATATTAAGGTAGCTATGTCGCTTCGCGCTCATTTCGCACAAGTTCGAGAAAAGTTAGAGAAAATCTCAAGTACTTCTCGACGTTATAAAAATCTGAAAAAATTCATGAATACTGAAGCTACTGAAAAGATTAATTTCGCATAATAATAATAATAATAATAATATCAAAATGTTATTAAGAAATTAATCAAAAAAATTAATTCTTTAACAAATTATCGGTCGAACGAACTTTTTTCATTAATCAAAATGATTCGTTCATTTTTTTGAATACGTATGAATTTTTTTTTTCAGATTTTTCAGTCAACTTTGACTTTTTTGTTTTTTTCACACATTTTTTCCATATGAAAAAAAAAAATCAAAGTTGACTGAAAAAACTGAAAAAATTCATACGCATTCAGAAAAATGAACGAATCATTTTCATTAAAAAAAAAACAAAAAAAAAAGTTACGTTGCCGGATAATTTGTTGAAAAATTAATTTTTTGATTCATTTGTCAATAACATTTTGGAATTATTATTATTGTGCACAATTAATCTTTTAAGTACCTTTAGTACGCATGAATTTTTATCCGAATTTTATACCGTCGAGAAGTACATGCAATTATCTCTTATTTTTTTTCTCGAACGTAATGCGTACTGAGCGCGAAGCCACATAGCTATCATGACAATTCTAAATTGAAACTAATAAATCGTCTGGTTCGGTCGCGTGAAAAAAGTTAACCAAGGAGTTAAAAACATGTCCAGCGTTGCTTTGAGACATTAGCAATACCGCGATCGGCAATGAAAACTGTAATCGACTTATCTCACGGATTCTGGCATTTACGCTCAAAAGAAAAGTCTCATCGGAAACCAAGATGATATCCGTCCCCGATGAGACTTTTCATTTGGTCGTACATACGAGAGCCTGCGAGAAAAGTCGATTACAGTGCTTGATACCCACTGAGCCTGGGATGGAAGGGTTGTTGGAGGTGTTTCGTGTGGTCTTGAAAAAAAAAGAGACAAAAAGAAGCGTCGGTAAAACAGTGACCTGTTTTACTAAAAGTTCGTATTATTTACAGTTCGATGATACTTCTGTCGAAAAAATAATTGTCTTGCCCTAAAACGGCATAAACACATCCCTTCGGTGGGTTCGGCTTGCAATTGGATGCGCAAAAAAAAAAAAAAAAAAAAAACAGACCAAGAGAAATTGCAGGTAATCATACGTTTCGCTGATTATCGACGATTCCTCTCGGTCCGATTATTTATTTATTTATTTTTCTTTTTTTTTTTTTTTACGATATCTTGTCCGATTAACTTACGCATCCGTGTCGATTATAGAATCGAGGATAAATCCCACGTGAAGGAATATCGTCGATATCTTCGTCCAATTATATCTCGACGACGGAGAGCTCGACACCGCTCGTTAAAACACACGAATTCATCATCATCATAATAACAACAATAACAGCACTAATAATAGATGTAATAATTTGAATTTTCGTGACTTCGCTCCACGGCGGCTTGTTAACGGGATATAAATATCTAAAGCGGGCCTTTGCACGTTCGTCGCAACGCGGTATTCGCGATAATTCAATTATTGCAGAATTGTAGAAGTGAATTACATTATTCGTAATTCACAATTCGCGACGCAATTCTATCCCACAAAATATTTTTTATAAATGATAATAAAGAAGTCGGTAAAACAGTGACCTGCCACACGAAAAATATGCATTATTTAAATTATTGCATTCCATGATATTTCTATGTAAAAAATAATTGTCCTGCCCTGGGCGAGATCGGCTTTCAATTTGATAGATAAAAAAAAAAAAAAAATAGGCTAAGAGAAATTATAGGTAATCATACGTTTCGCCGATCATCGGCGATTCCCCTCAGTCCCATTATATTTTGTTTCACGATATCTTCGTCAAATCGCCGTCACGAACTGTGCACCAATTATATAGATAGAGCTTGAAATAAAAAAAATTTTTGATCGATTATCGAATACGATGTACGATTAGTAAATCGCAGGTAATCGAATCCGTCTCGAATATATCGTGGAGGAAAATCCCACGTGATGGAATATCGTTCATATCTTCGTCCGTTCATATCTCGACGACGAAGAGCTCGGCTCCGTTCATGAAAACACACGGATTCGTAATAACAATAATTATCATTGTCATAGTAATTGTAATAACTATTGTTATAATAATTATAATAACTTCTTATAATAATAATAATAATAATAATAATTATTATTATTATTATAACTATTGTTATTATTACTAATTTGCATTTTCGTGACATCGCTCTATGGGCTGGTTACGGGATAAAAATATCCAAAGCGGTCGTTTACACGTTCCTCGCAAGGTTGTAGAATCACGTTTATTCGTAATTCACTTCTAGCGACGCAATTCTATCCCACACAATTGATGCTCCAACTCGTGTGACATATACATCCCGGAATGACGCGTCGCCCGTCATACAAGCGACTCGTCATAAGTCGTTTCGTCTTCATAAATGTGTGCAACGGAACGCAACAAAATTCAGAGCGCGATGTTTCATAGTGATTTCCTGAAAACTAAATCTCTCGGTCGTTCGCACACGATATCTCGACAGCCGTTGTAGATATCGTCATGAAATTTTTAACTTACGATAAGGGAGATTACTTTTTCCAAACAGTACAAACGATAATCCGTGTAAAATACACACATTTTTTTACACCGATAAATAAATAAAAATGTCTTTTTTTTAACAATTTTTTCACGCAATTGTCTGCATTTTTTTTTTTTTGTAAATATCGTAATGAAATTTTAACTGAAGGTATAAAGGATATTAAACTTTCCAGACGGAGCCTGGTGATTCATATAAAAAAGGATTTTTTTTTTCACTCCAATAAATAAAAACAATTTTTCATTTCTTTTTTCGTTATTTTTTCATGTCATTGTCTAAATTTTTGTAGATATTGTCATAAAATTTTAACAAAAGATAAAGTCTATGACGTTTTTAAAACGGTACCCCTTTAACCCATGTAAAATATATAAATTTTTTAATAGCAGTGAATAACACGAATTTTAAATTTTTAAATTTTTAATTAATTTTTTTTCTTCGCCATGGTTTGAAATGTTTTTATGAACAATGCTCTTTTACCTTCCGTTTATAGGGCTGGCAATTGGGAACAACAGTTCAATGGTCGATAAAGAAATTTTTCGGTCGTTCGCTTTTAGCGAGTAAATCATTGAGACCTTGTTGACTTAAAAAGTTATAGTCATTAGAGTGCGGCCTGCTCGGGAACGCGGCTGCTAACTTATCGTTCAGCGCTGGCAACGCAAAACGACGAGTCGTGTGACGTTAATTTGGGCGCGTGCTTTTCAAGACCAAAGTCGTTGGTATCGAAACTAAGTGCGAATAGCCTTCTAGACGCTGAGAAACAGACACTCGCGGCGACAGGTTAATTACGCCGGAAGTTCCGCTCTTAGCTTATTCGCGGTGTCAACATTAACTATACGTCGCTGTTCGATTTGTATATCTATATACACGACCCTAGATAATTCGTCGTAAAATTTGATCCAAACCCAAATGCACCCAGCCGTGTAAAACAACGTCGTATTAGTTAACGAAACATGTTTCAGCGGTGCTCGCTTAATTGTAAAATGTCTCGTTTGTTTGTTGGAATTTCAAGAACGTCAATCATAAAATCTACAGCTATGATTTTGATACATGCAACGATCACTCTTCATTTATCGGCAGTTTCCATTGGCACTCCCATTTTTAATAGCAAATAAGAAATTTCTCAAGAAAAATATTATTTACATAATATATTTTTTTTGTATTTGTCATTAAAGTTGTTAAATTTTTGTGTACAACAATTTTAGCTCTATTCAACGATATTATTTTTTTTAATTGTTATTAATATTTACCGAAAGGATGTATAAACTTATATTATCTGCTTCAAAAAACATATATATATCTGATATCGCACAACGTATGAGAGTCGAGCTGTTTTTAAACTGGTTCCCTTTTTCAGTGGCAACAATTTTTAATTAATTGTTTTCGTTTTTTTATCGTCAGGGTGAACCGATTCGCGGTGCTCACTTAATGGTTAAATGTCTTGTTTATTCCTCGGAATTCCAAGAACGTCAATCATTCAATCTACGAGCAATGATTTTGTTACAGAAAACGATCACGCTTGATTTATTAGCAAAACTCTCATTTTTAAGACACAAACAACTTTTCAACAAAAATATTATGTATATAATATATTTTTTTATTCAACGATAAAGTGATTTTATTTTTCTGTACAACAGTTTTATGTTACATATTTGATTAATGTTTTTTTCGTAATTTTTTTGTCGTCAAAGCCAACTGACTGTCAGTGTTCGCTTAATTGTAAAATGTCTCGTTTATTCCTCGGAATTCCAAGAACATCAATCATTCAATCTACGAGCAATGATTTTGATATAGGCGACGAACCCACTTCATTTATCAGCAGCTCCCATTGGCACGCTTGATGCTTGATTTTTAAGACTCAAGACGTTTTTCTACTGAAATATTATTTATATAATTAAAAAAAAAGAATACTTTGCCGATAAATTAATTTTATTTTTTTGTGCTACATTTTTAGTGTTATATATTTAATTAATTTTTTTCGTAACTTTTTTGTCGTCAGGGCGAACTGTCGGACGGGTGCGACAACGAGGATGGGTGTATGGGAGGGAGCGACCTCGAGGGCGAGGGAAAGCAGGTCCTGGTGGGAGTATGCGCGATGGCCAAGAAATCGCAAAGCAAACCCATGAAGGAAATACTTACGAGGCTCGAAGAATTCGAATACATAAAGATACTCGTTTTTCCCGAGGAAGTTATCCTCAAGGTAATTTATCGAATGTCAAACTGTAAATCGCTCCAATCGGTTCCGAAATGCTTTTTGAACATTTAAGCGAAATGTCAAATATTCCATCACAAGTCCAATTCGCATATACACGTATCCGGCATAAACATGCGATTGTTTCCATATTTATGCCTATTCAAACATGGAAACAATCGTAAAAATATTTCGGCGAAAAATGAAATAAAAAGTGGATCTAAATTTTTGATTATTGAAATATTTTTATAGAATATTTCAGAAATATTTTGTAAAATTTGAAACATTGATAGAATTTCTAAAATGACTTTAAAATATTAATTGTGGTAAGAGACGAAAGAAATGTAACCGAATGATTTTTTTTAGGAACCGGTCGAAGATTGGCCGATCGTCGATTGCCTGATAAGTTTTCACAGCAAAGGCTTTCCACTCGACAAGGCAATTCACTATGCGAATCTCCGAAATCCATTCATCATCAACAATCTTCCGATGCAGTACGACATTCAGGTGAGATAACAAAAAATTACGGTCGAATGATAAAAGTTCTAATACACTGGTCGATAAATTGTTAGATATCGATAGTCGTACTTCGCGCTTTCAAATCATGCACATATAGTGTTGGTGATGAAAAAAAAAGTGACCGAATTTCCTTTTCGAGAAAATCGTCGATTCTAAAATTTCTGTTCGTTCCTCTTAAAAAAAAAAAACAGGACAGACGAAGAGTGTACGCAATATTGGACAGCGAGGGCATCGAAATACCGCGATACGCCGTACTGGACCGAGACTCAGCGGATCCCAAACGTAAGTTTGTTTTACCGCTTTGCGATCAAATCTTAAAAACAAAACAAAACAGTCGCTTTAATTCTACTACTCGAAGCTGCAAATCGTTCGTGTGTCCCTTTAAATTTACGTGAAGTGTCGCTGTAAACATTATTAAAAAAAAAATCGTTGCGCATTATTTTTAAAAGCATTATAGTGTTCGCTTTAAATCGCATTATGATGAGAAACAGACTCTGTCGGTAACGAATTCGTGAACTTATTTTCTCCGAGACTGTTGACCTCTCGACGAAAGCGAATCAAGTGGTCGGTGACTTATTTGTTTTTTCTCGAAACATCAATATTCTCGGAATAAATACGTGGATGAATTTGGTTGAATGACCTCCAATGGTAAAACAGTGACTGACAAAAAAATACCACGATTTTAGCTGACCTTTCGATAATATTTATCTAACGCAAGTACAGTAAAAAGACAGAAACGAAACAACGGTTACTCGTTTTCCAGATTTAAGGGCTTACGCCACAGTAAATGGGTAGAAACGCATGCATATTTCGTGATTTTTTTGTTTGTTAAATATACGCTTTATTAATTATATTTTTTTAGGGTGGAAGGAGGATATAATAAAGAACATTAAACAATAAAAGAAAAAAGAAAAAAAAATTGTTTCTGATAAAATAGCAAGTTTAAATCAGGGACACCGCAAAGGAATTTTCAAAAAAAATTGTTTACGCCAACCGATTAAAAAATACATAACAACAATAAAAGTGAATAAAAAAGTTCATAAATGTTCTTTAATATATCGCCCTTCTACCATACAAAAATTAAATCGATAAAACGTATATTTACCGAGAAAAAAATTACGATATATGCATGCGTTTTTACTTATTTACTGTGGCCCTTAACGAAAATTATTCCGGCCCTGCCATTTTTAAAAATCATTTACCGACCAGCTTTGATTTTGTTTCCCCCGCATAGAATCGCATTAGCGCGTGACAATCCTCCGATCCAACTGCCTATAGAGACTTAATTAATCGCTTAACTTCTGTGTTGAATGTTCAATTTTTGACATGCGAAGAACTAAGAATCTATTTCAGATCACGAGCTCGTCGAGTCCGAGGATCACGTGGAAGTTAACGGTGTGACGTTCAATAAACCGTTCGTCGAGAAGCCCGTCTCAGCGGAGGATCACAATATATACATCTACTATCCTACCTCGGCGGGTGGTGGTAGTCAGAGACTATTTCGAAAGGTACGAAAGAAGCATTCCATCGTTTTTTTTTACAGTTCAGGAGATTACGGGATACTCAGTGGAAAATCATGGGCAACCGATGACCTCCTTGAGATCATTCCGATGACCGGAGTAAGCGAACTATTATTCAAGAACGGAAAAAAAATATATTAAAAAGTAAAAATGCAGAATCACCCTTTGCATTTAATTAAGATCGATTTTAGAACTCCCAGACGAATTGCAGATGATAATTCCGAGTCTAATACACAATGTAACGTTATTTTAATTTCACATCAAAATGAAGTTATTTTAATTTCAAGTTCAAAATGAAGTTATTTTACTTTCATGTTTAACGTGCAGTTATTGTAATTTTACTTTCAAACTTAACTTATTTTAATTTCACGCTCAACGTGCAGTTATTTTATTTTAAGTAATTTAATTCATAATTTTTTGATTTTTATCATGATTATCGAATAGTTCGCAAAATTGCGACAAGAAATTTGCGTACAATAAAGATTACTATACTGAATGATCGTTACGGATTGTTGTAAAATTTGTATTCGTTAAAATTTTTTGCCAATTCAGATAGGAAGCCGGAGTAGCGTTTATTCGCCCGAGTCGAGGGTACGAAAAACAGGATCTTACATTTACGAAGATTTTATGCCGACCGACGGTACGGACGTAAAGGTTTACACCGTCGGACCTGATTACGCACACGCCGAGGCGCGGAAGAGTCCGGCTCTCGATGGGAAAGTCGAGCGCGATTCCGAGGGCAAGGAAATTCGTTATCCTGTCATACTCAGTAACGCCGAAAAGCTCATCAGTCGAAAAGTTTGCCTGGCTTTCAAGCAAACCGTTTGCGGATTTGATCTTCTGAGGTAAGAAAAAAAAAGAAAAAAAGTTGCCAGAAAATATACACCGTGATACACCGATATTAAAACAAAATGTTTACTAAAATAAGCCTTTGCCTGCGAGAAAGAAAAATTAGAATAATACATTTATTATTATTATAAATTTAATTGATCGATAGATAAATTTAAGTATGCAGATCGAATAATTCGTCGAAAGGAAAAGAAATGATTAATTCGCAAAAATACACTATTCTAATAAATTGTTACGTAGATTTTGGCAAGTTTTGAATAATTTTGTTGATGATGAGAAAAAATATGCCAGAAAATCGATACCCTGCATACACCTTGATAAACCTATATTATAACGATATTTTTATGAAAAAGCTCTTTGCCCGCGGGAAGAAAAAATGGAAAAAGTTACTGTAATTGATAGGTAGATACATTTAAGTTTATAGGTCGAATAATCCGCCGAAAGAAAACGAAATTAGTAAGTCACTAAATACATTTATTTTAATAAATTGTTAAGTGGATTTTGCCAAGTTTGGAATTATTTCGGTGCTAAAAAAATACTAGAACATCTACAGCCCGCATACACGCTAATGCACCTCTATTAAAACAATATTTTTTTTGAAAAACAAACTTTTTGTCCGCAAGGCAGAAAAATTAGAAAAATAACTTTCATTGATCGATAAATAAATTTACGTATTTCAATCGAATCATTAATCGAATGGAACCGAAATTATTAAGTCGCAAAATAAATTAATTCTAAAAAATGTTACGTCAATTTTGGCAAGTTTGGAATAATTTCGTTGATGCGCAGTTTGATATTTCCGTTGCACGCGATCGAATCCATCGACCAGTCTCGTTCGTCTACATGCGGATGAGACGGCCTGCAACGCCCGCGTTTATCAGTGTTATTCTAGAATAAACGTATCGAGTTGCTTGGCAGCCGCAACAGTTACTCGCGAGCTGCTTTCAAGGTTCGTTAAAAGTCGCTTCGAGAATTAATACCGCAGTCGATTGGAGGCTGCGGTTCGGGGTCGAGCATTTTTTTCTGCCGTTTCATACCTTACGGCGTTCCGCAAAATATAATCCGCGATTTAATAAAAAAAACAAAAAAAAAACAACAAAAACATCGCAATTCGTGCGTACTTTTTAAGATGCGTAAATTGTACTCTCGAGATGCGTAATAATTTTGACAAAATTTCGAATGATCGCTTTAAGAATATAGTAACAGTCGAAAACCAAATTTTCGTAAGTTTTGAACTTTTTTTTCTCTTATTACCGATGAAAATTGTTATTTAATTTACGATATTTATGTCCATTATTTTTCCAGAGCTAACGGCAAATCCTTTGTTTGTGACGTGAATGGATTCAGTTTCGTTAAAAATTCGAACAAGTACTATGACGACTGTGCAAAGATATTGGGTAACATGATACTTCGCGAGCTCGCGCCAACTTTACACATTCCTTGGAGCGTGCCCTTTCAACTGGACGATCCGCCGATCGTGCCGACTACCTTCGGTAAAATGTAAGAAAACAACGAAGACGAAAAAAAAAACAAAACAAAAATCTATTGTTATCCAGAGTGAGCTATGAGAATCACTCGTGAATATTTTTACCTTTAAATCCTGAAGCATGAAAGCACGCCGATGTATTATTAATAAAATTACAGCAAAATGTTTATTTTTTCATAAGAAAAAACACACACGTATACTTTTCTCGTTTAATCCCACCTCGAAAAAAAAGATCCTTGTTTTACGGAACTTTATTTTTTTATCTGTTTCGTTTAGACATTGCTCGTCAATTAGTTGTCTTTTTTTCTTATCGTTGATTATAAATGATTTTTTTTTCCAAAAAAAAATCATTCTTTCGTGCTTAATAACTGATTGCAAAATTTTGGCGATTCCTCAGGATGGAGCTTCGTTGCGTCGTTGCCGTTATCCGGCACGGTGACAGAACTCCCAAGCAGAAGATGAAGGTAGAAGTTCGTCATCCGAAGTAAGTTGACCAATTAATAATAAATAAATAAAGAAATAAATAATTAATCCGACTTCGATCGATTTTCACTTTCATCTTTTTATTTCCTATTATGCGAAAAAAAATTATTCAAAAAGTTCTACCTAACGTCTCGATTATTGTGTCAAGGTTTTTCGAGATATTCGCCAAGTACGACGGCTACAAGCACGGGCACGTTAAACTCAAGAGGCCGAAGCAGTTGCAAGAAATTTTAGACACGGCGAGAAGTTTGCTGACGGAAATTCAGCACAGAGCTGCCGGTCCGGAGCTCGAGGAGAAACAAGGAAAATTGGAGCAACTGAAAAGCGTTTTGGAAATGTAAGTTTTTTTCCTATAGTTGTTTCAACCAAGATTTTTATTTTATCGAGTTTTCTTTCTTTTTAATTTATATCGAACGAAGTGCGACGTTGAAACGATTATTTGTGAATAATTAATGTGTTATTTTTATTTTGAGTTCAGTATTTTATTATTTTTATTTGTATTTATTATTACTTTTATTTCAGGTACGGACACTTTTCGGGAATAAATCGAAAGGTACAGATGAAGTATCAGCCTCGCGGTCGACCGAGAGGGAGTTCCTCCGATGATGGTAACACTCACAGTATGCCTCGTTTTTTTTTACCATTACATTATTATATTAACGAAGTCCATCAATCACTCTGAAATTAATCGTTCGGTGTTATACATTTTTATATCGTTCATGACACGAAAAAAGTTTGTTTTCAACGTCGTTGCCCAAATGTCGCCATGATGTGAATTTTTTTGTAGAGGTAAGTAAATGTTTTACTTTCATGTGGCCTTAAGAGCTAACGCCACAGTAAATGGGTAAAAAGGAATGCATATTTCGTGTTTTTAATCTCGGTAAATATACGCTTTATAGATTTATTTTTTTTATGCTGGAAGGGGATATATTAAAGAACATTTAGGAATGTTTTCATTCAATTATATTGTTATTATACATTTTTTTATCGGTCGGCGTAAACAAGTCTTTTGGGAAGTTCATTTGCGGTGTCCCTGATTTTAACTTGTCATTTTATCAGAAACAAAACAAATGTTATTGTTTTTTAACAAATGATATATAACGCGTCCTTAATGAGGAAAAAAATGTGCAAAATGGTGGCCATTTGAAAAAAGTCAACTATTACCAACTTTTCAACACTGAATCATTTTTTTAAATTATTTTTAAAAATTCGTACCATCGGGGACTAAAGAACTTTTGAGATATCAGGGACACCGATCTTGAAAATCATGTTTTGAGAGAAACACATTCAAAGTTCGACCGCGCCGCTGCTTGCGCACTCCGCCAAATTCAACACAGCGGTCTCTAACTTTCGTAATTCGTTGAATTTCAATATAAAAACTTAACAGAATATTCTTGACACTATAAACTACCAGAAAAAAAATTGAAATTTTACTATGCCGTAAGCTGTAAACTTTTTAATTTTTGCGATTTTTGAAACGCTACATTAATTTTCCAATTCGCGAGTGAAAATTCCGAGACCCAATATCACAATTATAAAAATTTACTTGTTCGTTGTTTTTTTTTTGTTTTTTTGTTTTTGTTTCAGATCGTTTGGGTGAACCGTCGCTAGTTTTGATACTAAAATGGGGCGGTGAATTGACACCGGCTGGTCGGATACAAGCCGAGGAATTGGGTCGTATATTCCGCTGCATGTATCCCGGTGGTCAAGGTAGACACCTTAGTGGTTCGTATCATATGCTCTTATGCTTGTTTTTTTCTTTTGCTATCACTTATATTAATATCGTCCGTCATTTATAATCGTCATTAATTACAATTTATTCTTTATCCTGGTACTAATTTTTTTATTTATTTTTTTCCATTGCATCTTCTCTAATTGAAACCGCAAATTTTCTGTAACACCTTAATGCATTAATGTTGTCGAGTGAAAACAAAAAAGTTGCAACGAGATAAAAATTGCATCGATTTATTATCCCGTGGCGTTGGAAAAACTTGTCGAATTAACTGTAAATACAATTTTTTTTTTTTTTTTTACGAACAATCATGTTTGCCTTCGTTTTAGTTTTTTTTCGCATCACCTTTCATGCTCCCTTATTGTCTCAAACAGAGCGAATTAAAGAAGAAAAAAATTAGAAAAGAAAACACGCGCAGACAGATTTCACAACAATCACAAAGAATTAATCAAATTAGCTAGAAACAGCCCACAGACACACGCACACGTGAAGTATAAAAAAAAGATCCGATTTTCGCACATAATAGTACAGCAAAAAAAAAGAGTGAAAAAAGAACGATAACTCACAAATACTGTTTTTTCCAATATTATTTTCAGAGGATGACTCAGAGATGTTACCAAGCCACGGTAACTTGATAATATTCTGAATCCAAAGCTTGTTCGGTAGCTGTTCTATATTTTCTTTATTTATTTCTTATCAGTAGTTCTTAATCGTGTTCGATCGATGTGCGTATTCGTTCGAGGACATCGATTGTTATCTCTTACTTAACGGTTTGTCGAGTTTAGAGGAAATTACGATTCGACACGAAAGCTGACCTGATAATTATTTTGTAAATTGCTGTTATGTCGCGCACCTAAAAAATCAAGGTCGATTTACTGCCGACACGGACTAAAAAATAATTGTTTTTTTGATCGATTTCAATTTCACTCGTTGGACCGTACCGAAAAATATGAATTACAAATAAAAAAACTAAAAAAAAAAGAAAAAAAATGACCCTGAAAGAATTCACATCGAAATATATGAGGAATCCGAAAATATTCCTTAAGTATTTGGAGTATTTGGAAATAATCCTTAAATGTGGTTGTACGATGATTATTATTTCCGCGATTTTTAATTTTTTAATTAATTTATTTAACGTTGTTGTAGTTAAATAAAGGCTTTTTCTGTGGCATGGTTTCACTTTAGAGGACTTGAAAGTTTAGTTAGTTTAGAGATTAACCCCGCCCTGGTCTTTGTCCGTAAAATAGACGTAGATATTTATTAACGTCAATGTTTCTATTAATAAGACAATAAAAAAAATATTTAAAAAATACATCTGGCAATTTTTGTCATTCGTTTGGTAGCAGGTAAAATGAAAGACTAAGACTTTACCGGCATGAAACTAAATCTCAAAGAATCGTGAAACTAAATTCTTCAAACTAAATAGAGTTCAGTGTTGAATCCGAACTCCAAAAATAATAGCAGAAATCCGTCAATGAACTTTTCGAGAAATTTCGTCGTTCTAGCAAAATAAAAAAGGCCGGAAAATAAAATCCGATAGATCGAAGATGTACGAGACTTTGTGAATAAGAAGGACAAAATAAAATTGATTATACTTTTAACGCAAATTATTGAAACTAATACGCAGGTGAATACGCTGGAGCTCAGGGTCTCGGTCTGCTGAGGCTGCACTCGACATTTCGTCACGATTTGAAGATCTACGCGAGCGACGAGGGCAGAGTTCAAATGACCGCGGCGGCGTTCGCGAAAGGTCTTTTGGCACTCGAGGGCGAGCTCACGCCGATTCTAGTCCAAATGGTAAAGAGCGCGAACACTAATGGCCTGTTGGACAACGACTGCGATAGCAGCAAATATCAAAATATGTGAGTACAAATTGTAATATCAAAATATGTAAGTACAAATTTTAATATCAAAATATGTGAGGACAAGAACTCCATTTCTACGCCCTTGCCATACAAATAAATATCATACGTAAGGGGATGTAAAAGACAACTGAAGTCCTACAATGGAAATAAATACGACTACTATTATTCGACTTCGTCATCAAGGGGGCGACGATAGGCGTGACTAAAATTATTATTGTATTTTTCAGGGTAAAAACCCGTCTGCACGAGCTCCTGCAGCAAGATCGGGAATTTACACGAGAGGATCGCGAACAAATAAATCCGGGAAACGCCCTCAGTATAAACGACGCATTGGACTTTGTTAAAAATCCCGTTAAATGTTGTCAACACGTCCAGGCACTCATACAGAAACTCATGGACATCGTTAGAATCAAGAAGGACGATCTTAAAACTAAAGGTAATTGGCAAGATTTGTTCTATAAAAAAAGGTTTAAAAAAAGTAAAAAAAGGTCAGACAGGTAAAAAAAAAATAGCAAGATAACGGTAACGTTCCCTTTTAATTCTCAGATGCAATTCTCTATCACGGCGAAACGTGGGAGCTCATGGGGCGAAGATGGGGCAAAATCGAGAAGGATTTTTGCACGAAGAACAAACGCTTCGATATATCGAAGATCCCGGATATTTACGACTGCATCAAATACGATCTCCAGCATAACAATCACACTTTGCAATTCGATCACGCTGAGGAATTGTACATTTACGCTAAATATCTCGCCGACATAGTTATACCACAGGTAAACAATGCTTTTTCATTTCTTTCAAACAATGTCAACGTCAAAAATGATCGTTATTATTATTTTATTTCATTTGTGGCTTACTCCATTTCAGGAGTACGGACTGACGGTGCAAGAAAAATTAACGATCGGTCAAGGAATTTGCACGCCCCTGTTGAAGAAAATTCGGGCGGATCTTCAGAGAAATATCGAAGAGTCCGGAGAGGAAACAGTGAACCGATTGAACCCTAGGTAGGATTACGAAAATTCTATGAACAACGATATAAAAATATGTGTAACAAATTTTGAAAAATTAAAAAATAGCAACGATTCGCTGGCTTGGTAAAAATACAGCTTTAGTAACAAGTGCATATAACTTTTCTTACTTTGCAGGTATTCTCATGGCGTTTCGAGTCCCGGAAGGCACGTACGTACTCGATTGTACTTCACAAGCGAGAGTCACGTTCACTCGTTGCTAACTGTATTGCGATACGGGGGTTTGCTTGATGTGAGTATAGTGGAAAAAATATGTGACTGAGTAACAAAATGGTTAAAACGAAAACTAAGAAGCATTCATACATGATTCAGGATCGACAATTTATTTATTTTTCTTCTTTTTTGTCAGGTTGTTAAGGACGAACAGTGGAGACGAGCGATGGAATACGTGAGCATGGTATCCGAACTGAATTACATGTCTCAGATAGTCGTTATGCTTTACGAAGATCCAACGAAGGATCCCAGCAGCGAGGAACGCTTTCACGTCGAGTTACACTTTAGTCCTGGCGTTAATTGTTGCGTGCAGAAAAATTTACCACCGGGACCGGGCTTCCGACCTCACTCTCGCAACGAGTCCAGTCACAATCTGGTGAGTTTTTGTAGGGAAGAGCGCAGCAATTTTCGAATAATGTTTGGATCGAACAGTGGGGCAAAACGGCGCAGAAAATTCGGCCGTATTTATCGGGTAAAATGTGGCAGCCCAAAATTATTGGAAAAATCGGTTTTTTCCGAATAATTTTGTCCCATTTTGCACCTTTCCCCTACCCCTACCCATGATCAGTTGAAACCCAACTATTATTATGTTATAGTATAGGAGGCATTGCTGCAGTTCTTACTTAGGCCATAAGCCTATTTTCCACCCATTAACATTTCCTCTTCATCCCCCGAGACCCGACTGACGAAAAAACTTTTTTGTTTCGTTGAAAAAAATAAAATAAAAATTGATTGCTTCAGGAAACCACGTCGCAGTGCAGTACACGAATCGAGGAAGAGGACACCGAGCTCGGTGTCCTCGACGACGACGCGATAAGTCCTCAACAGCAATCCGTAAGTCAAGGGAACCAGGGAGGTTTGCTCGACCGAAAACTTCAGTCACTTTAAATTATAACAAGGCTTTAGATTATTTATAACAAAGTGAAAATTATACCAAAAAAAGGTAGTTTTGCGGAAATCACGATCAAAGTTCGCGCTTACGTGCCCACGGGCTTAAAAATTATCGTATATAAAAATATTTCAAACCTCCCCGGGTTCCTCAAGAAACATTTGAAGTTTCATCTCTGCAAATATCCCGATGAGTGGTTTTATTTAAAACGTCTCTAACTTTAAAAAATAATTTCAAGGATTCATCGCCACCGTTGATCGAGACGGAAGAAGCGGCGGATTCGACCCTCGACAGCCCGACGACGAGCCGTGCCATCGACATGATGGATCTCGATCCGAACATGATGGACGAGCCGTACGACAGCGGATTTCTTCAAGGCTCCGCTCCGATTCCCATCAGGTAAAATCGACGTCAGCATTTCTTTTCTTCGATATCGATAATAATTTTAATTAATCGACTGTCTGTCTAATAGTGCGAGAACAGTCGCGGGTCACGAGGCCGCAAGACTCGGCAGTCAATTAGCCGCGAGTCAGCGACAGCGGCGTGAGAGAGAGGCGAGCAGCATCTGCGAGCCTCGCGCCCGCAGTTACGATCACCAGAGGCAGGATAAACCCGACAAAAGTGAGTATCACTGAAAACCTTAAAGAAGAAAAAAAAATAGTGAACGAGAACTTGGTCCCGTTTTTTGGAAAAGTCTCAATGAGTTGACGGTAAACATTATTGGGTTGAATATGACGTAAAAAAAAACCGCGGACTATCGACATCAGTTGGGAATTTCATTTTCGAGTGATCGTTAAAAGCACGTTGGTTTTTCCTGTAATTTCTGGGAATGGTTGTTGTGCATGTCTCCATTAATAGATCGGTGTTACTATTTAAAACAAAAAATTATTAATTGCCGTGGAATACCAAAGTTAATTTCGCTCGGTTTGATGGTTTTGTTTTTTTGTGTCGTTCGTTTTCGGGGACTAGCGTGCGAGGAAATCGAGCAAGAGAATTTAGACTCGAAGACCGTCTCCCCGGTATACTTCACAGCGGTGCAAATTTTCATTCCGCATACCGTTAGCGATGAGAATGGTGCGTAGGGTTTTATTTAACATGCCAAACAAATAACTAGTTTATTATGCTACAATGGAGAGAAGTGCGCGATCTTCGCCGAGCGTGAAGTTTACTGCTTTTTTCCGACTTTATTAAAATATACATTTCTTGCGTCGCGTAATTTTTTATAAAACTGTTTAAAAAAAATAGTAAATTTAATATACCGGACTGGAAGTTTTATGCAAAAACTCGTACATTAAATTCTGATGAAAAATTAATATTTTTTTACAGTGAAATTTAAAGAAAATTATTGGAATTAGTGTACTTTTATAGAAAAATTAAAGTAAAATATAAAAAGTAAAGTGTTTCTAAAGTTTTTTAAGCAATGAAACTTAATTTTTCATCAGAATTGTACATGAAATTTAATAAATCAGTACGTGCACAAATACATCCAATACTAGTAGATTAAAGTTCGATTTAATGTACTTATCAATAAATAATTAGTAAACGTACCTGTGCGCATGCGCACAGGTTAATAATATCATAGCTCAATAAGTGGCGATTTTCAGCCCGTGTTGCACGCAAGGACTGTGGTTATTTTAGCGCAGTCGGCAAAAAGCAATACATTACGATACTAGTGCGATAAAACGTTTTCTGACTCGCCTTCGGCTCGTGCTGCATTCGCACGAGTTACGAAAACGTTTTTCGCACGAGTATCGTGCAAAATTCGATTTCTCAAGGTACAAAAAAAGGGGATTTTTACGCGGAGCGTGCGCAAAACTACCCTTTTCGCACCGAGTGAAATATAAAATTCATTTTTTTTTCCGAAGCTCCGCATTTTTGTACAGCCTGAAGATTTTTTATAATCCACCTGGATAAATTTAATCGACCATACAAGTCGCTAGACAATCGCTGACTTAACGTAGACCGTGCATCGGCGGAGACAAAAAACGCCGTTAAAATCGTTAAAACCCAGGTTTTTGTTTCCGAAATTTAATTCGAGTAGATCGAGGGCAGATTGCAGCCACGAGCGTTAGGCAATTCGGATTTTACTATCCACGGATATACAATTGTTATTATTTTTTTATTCTTTTTTTTTTTTTTCTTCCCTCTGGCGCAATGTGTCCTTGTGTGTTTCTTTGTAGCTGCAGACAAGCTGCAGTATCAGAGCCTGGACGCAGTCAACAAAGAAGGTACGTCAGCGCGCGTGCTTCACCGTCGTTCGACGAAACTGCGCGCACAGAGGCGGCGTCATTGCGTGACGAACGGTCTGTGATCGACTGTGTCACACGGACACTAAGATTCAGCCTTTAAGACGCTTGTATCTTTGAAAGTTTTTATTTTCTCGACGCATCAGGCGTGTTCTCTTCTAAAATTGACGTCTCTTTTTTTTTATTTATTATGATTTTTCAATTTTTGCTTTTCGCCCAGCCGAACATTGAAAAAAATCTTTCATCAGAATATCCACCCCGAGTATAGTTTAAGATAAAACAAAAATGATCTCGCTTTTCAACTTATATTTCTAAATTGTTTTTTTGTTTTTCTTTCAATTTTCGCTTTTTGCGTTGCCGAGCACTCCAAAAAAATCTTCCATCGGAATATCCATGGCTATTATAGTTGAACAAAAAAATCTTGTTTCTTCACTTTTATTTATTGATTTTTTTTTCTTTCGATTTTCGCTTTACGCGGTGCCGAGCATGACGAAAATCTTTCATCGGAATATCCGCCCCGACTATAGATTCAAAAAAAAAAAAAAAAACATTGTTTTTCCACTTTTTTTTTCATTCCGCTTCTAACCGACCGACAAATATTTTTCTCTGTACTCTATTACCGTCGATAATCGTCACGGAAATATCGCTAACGTTTCACTGCACTAATTATGAAGAATTATGTAACAGAACGAATCGACATAAGTTCGGATACGGCGTGAACAGGGCGTTTGAAATAACTCTTTGGTCAGCGATAGTTGTGCGAGTGGAGGCCAACTAACTCGTGAGAGGCGACTGGCTGGACCACAAAAAAAAAAAAAGAAAAAAAATTATAAATATCTCCTGACGGAGCCACGAGCTCGGTTAAATCTTGTGATCCACTCAGCCGCTGAAATGCTCCTTTCTCCCGTCGATCACAAAATCCCAAAGCGAAACGTTCATTCTGCAATTGTCTGCAGCTTTACACGCTCACTCACACGTACACACACACACACATATCAATATTGATGCCAATAATGTGATTTTAATTAACTGAAGTAAAAAAAAAATATATATTAGAACCGAATTTTTCGCCAGGTTCGAGCCGGATTAACTTCTGTTATTTGCAAAAGCGACAGGTTGCAATTTTTTTTCAATGCAGTTAAATGAAATTTAAAAAATAAACGAAAATTTAAAACCGTACTTTTTGCCAAGTTCGAGCCGGGTTAACTTTTTTTTATTTGCATATATTTATTTTATACGCAACAACGATAGTTCGCAATTTTTGTTTAATGCACCTAAAGTATTAAAAAAAACAAAAAAATGAACGCACATTAGAACCGAACTTTTTGCAGAGTTTCATCCGAGTTACCTTCTTTTATTTCAAACAACGATTGTTTGCGATTGTTGTTTAATGCAATTAAAGTAAACAAATTAAAAATAAACGAATATCAGTGTCGAACTTTTCACAGGGTTCACAGCCGGCTTATATTCTTTTATTGGCAACAACGATATGAATGTCTGTAATTTTTTTTTTTTTTTTTTACTTTCTCAGTCATCAAAGCAACAAAGAAACAATTCAATGTCAACCTACCAAATGACTTTTCTTATAATTTTTTGACCACATATTTTTTTCGTCAACCATACAAAAAGTCTCAAACTCCAATTGTTTATTTTTATTTTTATTTTTTCATCTTAAGCTTTATAGCTGAGCGTTCTAAGCTTTGCATGGCTAAGGTGCGTGAGTGTGTTTAATTAGATTTTTTCGTTGTCGTGATAACGTGAAAGTCAAAAAGGGTACCCTAGGATCACAGCGTTGCCAGTAAATTATCGCTTCGTTCCACTTCTACAAAGGTTTGCATTATCGTTTCGTTCTATCTATCCTCACTTGCTCTTTCGTATTATCTATTGTTTCGCGGGCTTGGCGCGAAATACGTTCAATTTTTTGTTCATAAAAGATCCGAATAATGAAAAAAAAAAAAAAAAAAAAAAAATCGTGGCTTAGTTTCTCGAAAATAGTACATTAGGACACTAGTGCGAAAAAAACTTTTTCCGTCTGAGTGCGAGTTTGCAACACGAGCCGAAGGCGAGTGTTAAGAAAACGCTCTTCGCACGAGTTTGCTACAAAATTTTATTTTCCATGGTGGAAAAAAGAAAAGTTTACATTAAAAAATTCGATGAGAAAATAACGTTTGGAATCCGCGAATTTCCTGCCAAAAGCTCGTTCTCTTCATCGGTGACGGGTGCTTTTTTATGATTGTATACATTTTCTTTCTTTCTCTTTCTTTCTTTTTGTTTATTTTTTTAAATGAAATTCCCACTCCCTATCACGACCCATCTGCAACTCCGTCGGAAATGACTTAAACGACTCACCCCCCAAAAAAAAAAAAAAAAACTCTACCACGAAAAACTCACCAATTGACTCAGACGACCAGGCCCAGCGTCGTCGCGAGCTTGACGACATGTTTTACGAGCGAGTCGACAATCTCGTCGGAAGTCATTCGCCCCGAGCGATTTCACACAGATATTCGCCGAGTTGCCTGGCAAGCTCCGCCGGTCTTTCGATTTACTCGAGTTCCCCGGATGTGTCGATTTCGCTGATGGAGACGATCCAACCCCGCACGCGACTTCCGGTAGCACCGAAACGCCGAATCGCCGATTTCTCTCCGACCCGAGAGAGAAAAATCGCTGTAACGGAGATCGCGCCATCGGCGGAACTCCCGTCGAGAGCCGACCGGGAGTTCTGGGACTTCGGTGAGACGCAACTCCTTGAGGGAAGTCCAACCGACGACGACAGAGACAAGCCGAAAAAATTCCGCCCGGTCGGCAAAGAAGTCGTCGGTTCGGGGAAGGAATCGGCAGGATCCAATATGACGACCGACCTCGGTGAAGACCGAGGTGAGGAACCTCGAGGATTCTTCCGATCGAGAAATCTGCCGGAGGATCGAAAGGGCGACTTGGAAACCTCTTCATCGAGGAAGACCCCAGCGGTCTCCGAAGTGGAGTCCGTGTTACGACCGGAAGAGTCCTCTCCGCAGGTCGTCCCACCGATTGAGCCGAGCGAGCACCGTGCAGCTTCAGACTCGTGGACGACCTCATCTTACGAGCGCAACAGCCTGACGAGGCGATCGAGAACACTCCCGGAGGATCAAATGTCCAGCGCTCAACGCGACTTGGAAATCTCTTCATCGAGAAAGGTCCCAGCGGTCTCCGGAGTGGAGTCCGAGTTACGACCGGAAGAGTCCTCTCCGCAGGTCGTCCCACTAATCGAACGGAGCGAGCCCCGAGCAGCTCCAGACTCGTGGACGACCACATCTTACGAGCGCAACAGCCTGACGAGGCGATCGAGAACACTCCCGGAGGATCAAATGTCCAGCGCTCAATGCGACTTGGAAACCTCTTCATCGAGAAAGGTCCCAGAGGTCTCCGGAGTGGAGTCAGAGTTACGACCGGAAGAGTCCTCTCCGCAGGTCGTCCCACTAATCGAACGGAGCGAGCCCCGAGCAGCTCCAGACTCGAGGACGACCTCATCTTACGAGCGCAACAGCCTCATGACGCGATCGCCGAGCTGCCTGGGAATCCCCGTCTCGCTGCCGCACTCCGTGAGCTCCCCGGAGCTCCCGGCTCCCGCCATAGTGACGATCCTCGAGAGTTCCGGTCCCCTGGTAACCCCGCACAACAAGTCATTGGCATCGACGAGCGTTGACTCACCTTTGCGTACCGGTTCGTTCGATCGTCCCGACGATAGAGTCACATCGCCAGGTCGATGCTGCTGCCCGCCGCCCCTCCTGGACTCCCGTAAACTGATGCCGCCACTGGCCCTGCGCACGAGCGAGACGAAGCGTTACGGTCGCTCGAAATCGGCCCTAGCCCTGCCGACCGTTGACGACGCATGCGGTGAGTCTCCCCCTCGGCTCCGTGATGTCGTTGTCCGGTGTCCGCTCGAAGCGTCCGATTTCCAACGATTCCCCTGTCAGCGTTGCCGAGTTTCCCCCGGAGCGACCGGTCATCCTCTCTGCCCGAGGGCCCAGAGATCGGTGAGCCTGAATTTCGAGTCTGCGAACTCGGGTTCATCGACCCGAGGCCGATCAATCCTCGATCCCGATCTTCGCGGGGCGCCGTCGGTCTTCCCAGGAAGCTGGGACGAGTTGCCGATCCGCCCCGCGATCGAGGGATCTCTCGAGGCATCCCCCTTTCCGCCGATGATAGTCCGCCCGAACAAAATCCTCAGATCGGTGTCGCAGACATGCCGGATCACGAGTCTCCCTCCCGACGGATCCACCCGGAGAGCATCGCTGACGGTGCCCGGAAGCGAGCGCCCCGAATCGTCGCTCGATCGTTCGCGATCCATGTCCCTGCGTCCGGATGGCGGAACCCAAAGCCCATCCGGACACTCCATCAGCCTGCCCTCTCATGCGCACCCGCACCACTGGGACGATTCCATCCTCCCCGGGAGCAAAGCCTCCGAGATCGGGAACCGGGGGGAAAGATCGGCGGAGTCTTCCAGTCCGCAACCGCTTCAGCGTCGAAGCTCCCTCATCGTTCCCGCTACCGATGACGAGGAGCTCCCCGGCCGCCAGGATCGCGCCTTCGCCAGACGCTTCCGGTCCCTCTCGCCGTCCCCTCAAACCTGCCGCTGCCACAACCGCAACGTTTCCATCCTCGTCAAGCAGAGCCTCAATCTCTCGCCCACCGAAAGATCCAACTTGCAAGTTTGCCTCGACCGATCGGCCCTCGGTCGTTCGCGATCGATGTCCCTCCGCCCGGATCGCGAGGTCGGATACTCCACCAGTCTGCCCTCTCATCCGCACCCGCATCATCGCGACGATCACAATTTCCCCGGAAGCAAAGCCTCCGAGATCGGGAACCGAGGAAAAAGATCGGTGACTTCTTCCCGTCCGCGACCGCTTCAACGCCGAAGCTCCCTCACCGTTCCCACCAGCGATCTCGACCGCGAACTTCCTTACGATGACGAGGAACTCCTCGGCCGCCAGGATCGCGTCTTCGCCAGACGCTTCCGCTCCCTCTCGCCGTCCCCTCAGACCTGCCTCTGCTACAACTGCAACGTTTCCACCCTCATCAAGCAGAGCGTCAATCTGTCGCCAGCCGAAAGATCCAACTTCCAAGCTTACTTCGACCGATCTCTTTCCCACAAGTCTATCAACTGCTCCTGCTACAAACTTTCGATGGAGAGCGCCGAGGCTTCCAGAAGGGTGTCGAGATCGGCGTCGCCCAACACGACGGAGTCGCGTGAAGTCCTCGCCGCTCGAGTCTCGGGTCTCTCGTTCCGCAGATCACTGCCCTGTTTGGACGACTGGTACTGCACCGAGAACGGTGATCATCGAAACTTATCCGCTGGAATTTGCGCTCAACGAGTCTGTGACGAAAGCACCTTCGTCGCATCGCTGGCTTCCCACCGGAGGTCAATCGGAAATTGTAGATTCTTGGAGAGACGCCGATCGACTCCCCAAAATCTTGGTTCTTCATCGAGAAGCTCTTGCAAGTTCCACGGTCCAGTTTTCTCGGGGCCTCCTTCGATTCGACTCGCTTCCGGAACTGACCCGAGGTCCGCAGGTCTTCTTACGTCCGACAATCCAACCAAACCACCTGATAATACCGAGTCCGGCCACTTTGATCTCCAGAAATTGAGCGCTACCGGTACCGTCTCAGGAGCGCCGGATTTTGAGGTCGTTGACCTTCCACTCGGTCATTCGAATCCGGCGGTCGGATCCGAGACTTCCACGGTAGAAACTCCGGATTCCCAAAGGAGATCAATGCTAAACTGTACGTTCTTGGAGAAACGCCAATCGACCCCTCACAATCTTGGTTCGTCCTCGAGAAACTCTTGCAAGCTTCAAGGTCGCGTCTTCTCGGGTCCTCCTTTGATTCGACTCAAATCCGGAAGTGATCCGAGATCTGAAGATCTTCTTTCCGCCGACAATCCAACGAAACCAGGTGATAGTACCAAGTCCGGTAGTCTTGATCTCCAGGAATTAGGCGCTACCGGTACCGTGTCAGGAGCGCCCGATTTTGGGGTCATTGACCTTTCAGTCGGTCTTTCGAATCCAGTGGACGGATCCGAAGCTTCCACGGTAGAAACTCCAGTTCCGTCGGATCGCCCAGAAGACTCGACCACAAACGGCAAAACTCCAGAGGAATCCCGACGCGGTAGCGCTAAATCGAATCCGCCATTTTGGTACCCCATTGTTTCTTCTCTTTCCGTTCATCACAACCGCCGCGGCTGTTCCTCCGACCCGGCTCGTAGCTCAGGCTCGTCCGGCGAGTGTCTAAATCAGATCCAACAGTCCGAACGAGTCTCGATACGACGCGAGAAAATAAAGTCGCTTCCTTCGCTGCCCAGGCAGTTTTCATGTCCCGAAATTACAGCCGAATCAACGCAAGCGCAACGAACTCTGCGCCGTTTCTTGTCCAGACAATCGTCCCTGGAGACAAACGCCTCCTCGCCGACAACGGACATAAAGAAGATGATTAAAATCGCCATTCGCCTACCCGACCTTCCGTCCAAGACCGCGAACTATAATCTGACGGACAAAGAAACGGAAACCACGGGGATCAGAAAGTTGGATCTGGTGTTGCTCAGGCAACTTTCTTGTCCAGAAATTCCCGCGGATTTAGCTCGCCACTATTTTCTCGCCCCCCGTTTCGACTCCGGGGATTCCCCGGATTCACTGCACACCGAATGCTCACGCTACTGCCAATGCACCGGAAACATTACCAAGAGCACATTAGCTGCACCATCCGAAAATCCGACTCCCCGCTGCTCTTGCGATTGCCTTGATTGCGATAGAAGCGACCACAGAGTTTGCGAAAAAACTGTAATGACCCACTGCACACAGAGAACACGAAAACCCAACACAGAGTCGATCGTTTACTTCGATACGTCGAACACAATGTCAATAGAACAAAGACACCGAACACCCGCAGTAACATTCTCATTCTCATCATCATCATCATCATCATCCTCGCATCCCAGACTCCAAACGCAACGATCCTTCTCGTCCCCAGACACGCGACCTTCGATCATTCAACAACCTGACCCTACCTGCACAGCAAGGCGCCACCGTCACAGTATCTCCGGACAGATGAGTTATTTCAAGCTGTTGGGATACAACGTCAGCAAGAAATTGACCGGTTCGGCTAACAGCCTCTTCAGCACCGCTGTCATCAGCGGATCGTCGAGCGCTCCGAATCTCAAGGACATGGTACCGCCTCACGCCTCGGCTGTAGCCGGTGAGTTTTTTTTTTTTTTTTTTACTCTGTCGGTAACGAAAAGTGTACTCGATTTTTTTAAAAATATTTCATTTCATTGTTGTTAATCTCTTTGGGCTCAATAGAAGTTATTATGGTCTACTCCTGGAGAACGCTGATAATTCGGTGATTTTCGATGATGTTTAACGAGCGTGAGAAAAATTAAATTAGTTTTTTTTTTTGTTACCGACTGAGTATTTATTTTACTGTGTCGATAAGGCAAAATGTAATAGATTTTTGTAATTGTATTTCTATGTTAACCTTTTTGGAGTAAAGAGAAATTATCATGGTCTACGTACAACAGTCTGGTGGGCAGTGATAATTCGGTGTTTTTCGGAAATTAAATTACAGTTTTTGTTAGCGAATTGATATTTTTTTTTATTACTCTATCGATAACGAAAACTAATAGATTTTATTGATTTCATTTTATTGTCAATCTTTTTGCGCTGAATAGAGATTATCATGGTCTACGTATGATAGTTCGGAGGACGTTGATAATTAGGCTTTTTTCGGAAACATTTGAGGATCTTGAGGAAAATAAAATTACAGTTTTCGTTACCGACCGAGGTTCTTGTCGGGTGAGGGAGGCTTCGCATTTCCTCATTGGCAATTCTTGTGCAATCATCGATAATGAAAATCTTCAGTTGCAGACACCTGTTTTACCCACAATAATAAATACTAATTTATTTTCTCAGCGATCGAAGGATTCGGCGGCGTTCCACCCATACGACCACTCGAGACTCTCCACAACGCACTGTCGCTGAGGCAACTCGACTCTTTTCTCGACATGATGACCAGCGCTCCGCTCTTTCGAACGCCGGCCTCCTCGCCACCGAAATTCCCGTCGCCCGGTGGAAGCGTCCACGGCGGTTCGGCCGTTCCGAATCTCAGCATCGGCGGTATCAACCGCGAGTACCACTCTTCCGACCTGGAAGCTGTCAGGTACCGTAAGAAATTAACTAAAATACCTATGTGAGTATTGATCTTTATTCCCGATCTTAAGTTCCCGACTGAATATAACTTAAGTATGCATCACATACACATTCGCAACCGAAAGTTTAATTCTATAAAAATTTCAGTACTTCGAGATATGCCGAAAATCCGAAAAAAAATCGGCCGCATTAATTATGGCAGAACTTTTGATTTTGCATAATAATCTACTTTTGCGTAATGGTAGGAAGATATTAATACATTATTTTGAAAAAAAATTGTTAAAAAAAATCAGAAACCTTTTATTTTTTCATTTAAAATTAATTCAAATACTAACGCGATTTATGGGATTTTTTTTACCGAAATCGGTATCGACAAAGCGGATATCTAGTAATCGATAATGTTTGATAATTAATTTTTATTTTTTTCGGTAAATATCCGTTTTTTCTTTTTTCTTGCAAATTTCTAAATGCAAAATATTCTCTTACACGTTTCTCCGCTTTTTATCGTCTTTTGGCCAACGCTAATTGTGTAACAGATACATCGCTCCGGCGCCGATTCATTACAAACCTGGCCAAGAAGCCGAAGCCAACGATCTTCGAAATCAACTCTCGCCGGTCAGTCCAAACAGTAAGTTCGACGTGAAACATAATATACTATAATGTTAAAAATAAAAATAATTAAAAAATGTATAATCCTATGGCTTGACAACTGTGTAAACTTTGAATATGTAAAAAATTTCGTATAGCTTTCAATTCTGCATAAAGATCATGCACTTTTTGACAACACTTTTGGAACAATTTTTGAAGTGCATAAAAAAAATATGTATGTGTAATTAATTTTTTTTTTGTTTTTATCCGATAGGTACAGGATGGAGCAGCGAGCCGCAGTCTTTCCTATCATCGGAGCCTTCGTCGCCGGCTCCGACGTCCGCCGGCGAGTGCAGCATGTCCATGAGTCTCGTCAGCATCGACGGGTACGAATTTTAAAAAATAATAAATTTAAAAAATAATAAAACTTAAAAAATAAAATAAAAATTATCCTCTTCCACGATTTATCGCCAAGGGTCTGCTTGACTTTTATGAACATCAAATGTGTAATTTTTTTTTTCAGCACTCAGCCAAGCGCGGGTGGTCCAAAATTCTCCACGAACCCGCGTCTGGATATCGATTTCAACGACTTCTGCATGTCGATCGATCAAGACGCGAGGGGCGAGAGTCGCGGCAGTATTTCGTACACGGATTACTACAGCAACGAGGACGGTCTGATAAGAAAGAGCGGCGGTGATTTTGGGAACTTGCGAGAACGCGTGGCCCGCGATGAGGTCTCCCAGGATTCAATCGTGGACGAGGATGAGGAACACACGCTCACATTGCGACAGACGGAGGAGGAGCAAAAACGTGACGTCAAGTTCATATTCGAACAGAGCAAAGAGAGTTCGTCGAGTCTCGTTAAACCTGGCAGTAGTTACAAGAAAATTGGAAGGTAACTTTAAGAGCCCGAACATATTTTCCAATAACAAATCTGTTACAGTATCTTACGTAATGGATTTCGAAATTCCATTCCATATGCTATAATTTCGGAATAACGGTTTTCATAGCATATGAAATGGATTTCGTAATTCAGTTCGATATATTATAATTGCGGAACAACATCGCCTCCGTTTTCTATTACTTCAGATTCCGAGTGGAGAGCATGGAAATCACGGACGAGGACGTCAGAATAAAGGAAGCCGCAGCTGCGGCCGGAGCCGTTTCATTGTCGAGTTCGAATCCTTCCCTGCACCGGGTAAAAGGCACTTCGCCATCCATCCACGACAAGTCTCGATCCACCGCCTCGATAGCCGGCGACGGCGTCGCGCAGGATTCGAAGAAATTGAGAGGTGGCTTTTCGTCCATCCAATCACGCGCCGGCCGCAGAGGCAAGACGATAGCGCGATCCCAGAGTGTCTCGACGCCGCAGAACGTCTCTCACAAAACCGACGTCGAGTACTCATGCCAAGCCTCCGGCAAGAACTTGGGCTCCTTCTCGACGATGTCTTGCGAAGATCTGGAGAATTGGAAATTGACCGCTGTCAGCCCTCCCGCATCCTCGACCACGGCGCCCGTCGATATTGCGCAGGACGAACCGATCTTGACACTGGCGAGCAGTCTCAAGGGCAGCGTTACCGTAGGATTCAATGTTCAGGATAGCAAGAAGGATTAGAAGCGCTAGGCGCGAAAAGTCCAAAGTAACAATTATGATCGTCACACAGAAAAGTCTGAAATTACGAGGATGCTGGACCCACTTTTAACTGCTTACTTACCTTTTTTACCAACGGAACTTGACGATTTCTTAGTTCCAATTCATAATTCTTAATATGCTACGCGTATGCTTCGAATCGTGCAGGACTATAACATTGACTAAATACTTCGGCGTGCTGTCGAATGTTCATTGACAATGTACAAGGAATGAAGTAAATCGAAAAGGTAAAAATGAAGTAAATCGTCTAACGTAGAAAATACTTTACATGCATTTCCTTTTGACGATTTTGAAAGATTCGGCGTGCACTCTCGTTTTACGTATGTGAATCCCAGAATATTTTATATCCTACCAAATGCTGTTGAAATTTTGGGCGGCCATATTGGTTTTCGCGACAATCTGTAATGTTCAATTCTCTTCATTTTTTTTACGTTTTCAAGCAACATTCAAGTGCACGCCGATGCGTTTATAGCCAGTATTAGAGTTCTGTAAAATTTGAAGCATATCGTAGCACATTAATGATGTAAAGTCGATTCTACGATATCGCCTCGTTCCGTCAGTAAAACAGAAAGGTCCAGCAGTCCTCTTAAGGCTCGAATATTATATCGTAGTACAACGTATTGCGAAGGGGAAATTTAGGATGATTTATGAAAGTCGAGTCGGCATTATGTCGCCTTAGTTGAAACAACGCGTCGAAATATTTTGAGTACGGTCGACTCCAACGGCTGTCCCGAGAAAGAAACACTATATATATATACAAAATTATAAAGTACTTGCTTTCACGGAATATTATATAGGCTATTGTAGAATATTTTTCCTTTTTCATTGTTGAATTCGGCGGCGCGAAACAGCGAAGAGAATCGTCCTTATACAAGAGAATTAGGATTAGAAAAAAAGCTACAACGAGAATTATTGAAAAAAAGAACTTGAACGTTCACAGTGGAAAAATAATATATCGCGCGATGATAGAAATACGAGGTAATGAAATTCTGCGCATGACTACAAATCCAGCGTCGATTCGCTCGACAAAGTATTTTGAAAGTATCCTGCTTAGAGTACGTAAATGAAAATGCAATTAGAGTCCAAGATTACACTTTAAGTTAAGATGCATAAGTGAGAAGAAAACGAATGATAAAGAGATCGAATGAGAAGAGATCGAGTCACAACTTAGAAACGAACACCGAACAGATTAATTTGTTTATGTCATGGAAACTCTGAAAAACCGATTTATTTGATTTTTAATTCACTTATTTATGGAAAGTCGTTCTGTGACACGTGAACCAACGATTTACCGTTCAAAGCAAACTTCAATGTTCCTCGGCGAATGAAGTATTGTTGTAGGGCAATAAATTACGGTACTTGTCAATATTTTCGGATTTCCCAAAAAAAGAAGAAATCCATACACGGCGCAATGTTCTTGAAATTTTTCTTCGTTATATTCGTAAAACTCATGTTATTTTTATCATGCATTACGATCCACTTGCCAATTATCGTGAATGAAAAAAAGAAGATATTTATTATTGTTGTATAAAGATTGTCGAATATTTTTCATAGTTTCTTTATACGGAAGCTCGTTTACCATTTTTTTATACTCATTGTTATTATATCGCAGCACAGAGAGATAATCAGGAACACATTCCCAGTACTTCGCAACGCGGCACGAAAATATTATGAGTGATAACAGTGATGAAAAAAAAATGAAAACCTGCCTAATGGCAATGCTGTGTAATTGTATACATTAGGTTGAAAAAAACAATCGATGTCTCATAGCGCAGGCGCTTGCTTGCTGCGGAAGCAGCTCGTCCTCGTATAACGTACCTGGATTAAATAGAAGTAATAAGAGAGATAATGCGAAGAATTTTATAACGGGATATCAACGATTTCAAATTTATCGATACTGCTGTACACGAATTTAATTTTTTTTTCTTCGAATTCAAATTTGCAGACACGAATTTCGATGTGTATTAAAAAAAAATTACTTTGTGAACGAAATTTCAATAATCATTGACCATTTATTTTTTTTTTCAATGCTTTAACGAGCACAATTTTTTTATCTCGTGTTAAAAATCGTCTCGCGTTAGAAACTTATCGATGATTTTTGATGATTTTTTTTTTCGTTGCGAGTAAGGCAGTACCGATAAAAATGCGCCGCGGAGCTCTGACAATTTTCTTTATTATGTAAAGTGGCACAATGTGAGAGGAAGCAAGTTTGTTATGAAGAAAAAATGTAATGTTGAAATATGCAGAGCCCTGCGGCGGCGGACTTGATAATACGAAAGAGAATTATAACGAAAGATATTTACATGTAAATCGTACGTATTTAGTCCGATCACTTTATCTCGTTTTTTATTCCGTGTATAAGTTTTTTTTTTCTTCTCTTGTGTTATCGATTATGACAGATGTGAGACGTAAGTATAATTAGGCCTATTGTGAATAATTTATGAATATATGTAAATGTCAATGTACCCGAGATACTTAAAGGGATGAACAAGATAGTGCCTATATTGTGCACTCGTCTTTTATTCGCGAACAGATTATCGTCCCATAAAGCTTTTTTTTTAATTGAATTATCAAATTGAAAAATCGTAGCAACCAAAAAAAATAATTGAAAAATCGTAGCAACCAAAAAAAAGAACAGGCAGAAGATGCAGAAAATTTGTGCATCGCAATTTTAGGCACGGTTTAACTATATTGCGGTTTTATTAAATTTCCACGCATCGAAACGCGCAGCCCGAATGTGAACGCGAGGTAGCGGTCAATTGACGATCTCTCCGCAAGACTGACGGTAATTTTACATTGGCAACAGGAATGCGAGCCGCCGGAACCGCCGACGACAGGTTGCAAGTGAAATCGCCGTCCGGCATTTTCGTCGCCGGAATTCCTACGTCACATTCATCAGTGTCTGGCATTTGGGAGCTGCAACAGACGTCGGCTATGTGTGTCAAAAAGAGGCTCTAATATCGTCGAGGTTTTACCTCAATCGTACCTTTGGCCGGCACGGTCTTCTTGTGGCCAGTTCGATTGCACCGAGTGTTGTTCTGCGAGTTCATTCGAATCGTTCTAAGTCAGGGAAGTCACGAAAGTAACGGCTGCGTTACTGCTGGAGACGGCGAAAGGGAAATATCGAAGTTCAATCCGCAGTGTTAGGTACCTTAAATAAGTAAGTCAGTTATTTTTCTTATCCGGCGCTTCAATATTAATCGACTCTTTGATTTGAGTCCTGAGTGTTCCATTTGAGAATTTCGTATGTTTCTGTAGATAACCTAAAAAATTAAATACCCACAAATCTTCGACGAGTCAATTCAAACTATTTTATACTGGCATACACGAAATGTGTATGTATAAATGTAAATATTATGAATCGTTTGTTTATTTCATGATAAATGGGCAATGGTCAATTTACAAGCGATTAATCGGTGATCAGAGCTAACAGTATGTGTCTTGAAATAAAAATTAACATTGGGATTATTATTTTATATAGGCTGAAGGACTTTGGTCAATGGCCTATTGACCCACCCTAAGGCATTGTAATAATCTATCAAAAAAAAGAAAAAAAATTAAACTGGCATTGTAAGGGAGGTCAATAAATGTCTTTTACTACCGCTACTTTTTTATATATAATATATTTGAATGAAATTAAAGAGGAAGAAGTCGACATTGAAAAATTGAATTTTTTTTATTTATTTTCCATCGACCGAAATCTTTTGAATTTGAGCCTCGAGTGTTATATTTTCATGTGTAAATTAAATTAAAGAGAAAAAGGTTAGTATCGAAAGATGTTATTTTTTTTCTTTTCCTGATGAAAATATTTATTTTAATATATCTGAAAGTTTATCAGAAATTTATCTAAAAAGTCCTCAGAATTTCTCAAAGTTTTCGCACTTTTTAGATTCAAAAACAATGATGTTTTTAAATCTAAATACTCTTAATTGTTCTGAAAATCTCTGATTTTCCCCACCACTTTCTCCGAAAAACTATGAACCTTGTTCATATCTTAAGCCTGTTTCTCTTCTATATTCAGAAAACATTTTCCGAGAAAGTCAAATTTTCGTTGAATTTTCCATAAAAAGAGTGTTTATAAAGTCTTTCTCTTAGAAAGTTTCAAGGAAACTCCAAATTTTTTTAATGAAATTCGCTGCATGGTTGGCCGACGAAAATTTTCACAATTACTCCGAAATTCTAAGATTTTTTCTGTCAATTTCTGTTAATAACTATGAACTTTGTTGTTTTTCTCTGGCTATTCATTTTCTATATTCACGAAGATTTATTTGGAACACTTGAATTTTTGCTGATTTACAGAGAATAACAGAAGGAGTAGATCTTAGAGAGAAATCGCAAGTTCTCTGAAACTCTCTAATCTCATATTATCCGTGAAATATAATTCGATTAAAGAAAATACGATTAAATCGTATTTTCTCTGAAAGAGTCTTTTGTTCGTACAAAAACCAGAGTAAGAAGATCTCAGAGTCAATATGTATTTCTTTTTAACATACTTTATCAGAAAAAAATGAGAGTTTTCCAGAATTTTTCTCTGAATATACTCTGAATTTCTCTGATAAATTGTGACTGCTGAAGGTTGTGCCGAGAAAACGGTAGAGATATTTAGCAAATAGCAGAGAAGAATGTCCGAAAATCTATGAAAGGTCACTCCGAAACACTCCGGTTAGAGTTTTTCAGACAAATTGTCAGAGAAATATTTTCACGGGCGTTTCCATCGTTCGAAGTCTTTTGAATTTGAGTCTCGAGCGTTTCAGTTGAAAATTTTGATCCGCGATAAGTTTCGTTTAATCCCATCGCAACAGAAGGTGAAAAATAAAATTTCCACGAGTTTAAACGAGTGAATTCGAACTGCTTTATATTGTCATGTGCACATTCAATGAAAGAGGTGAAAGTTGGTATCGAAAGATCTAATTTTTTTTCTTTTCCATCGATCGAAGGATGACGTCGATCGGCAGAGGGAGAGGCTGGGCACGCCCGACTGAACGGGAGAGCGTGCTTCGGAGGCCAGGTCAGCCGTCGTCGCCGAAATCGCCGGAACTCGACGAGCTCATCGACAGGATATACAACGACTTGCAAATCGACGACGCGTCTTCCGCCGATAAAGTCAGAGATTTAGGAACGTTTATTGAGAATCTCGGGAAGAACCAAAGCCCAGAGTATGTGCGCATCAACGTCTATTTCGTCTCTGCGAATAATTTCTTTCGTTCGCAAAAACCGCGACCTGTGAGCGTCAATGAATTTAACGTTCTTTTTTTGTCAACAGAGAACTCGTAGAGAAACTTTGGCCATTCGCTCTGGAGGACCGTTGCTTTGGCATAAAGCTCATGAAACTCTACAGCAAGACAAATATAAAGAACCTAAAAACTAAAACGGTCTTTGCTGAAAACATGAAGAAAACTCTTTTGCAAAAGATGCAAGAGTGCTATGAGAGTTAGTAATTTTTCAGGTTTTTTTTTGTTTCTTTTTATTTCCTCATGGAGGAAGCTGGTTTTGTAAAAAAAAACAGTTTCAAGATTTTAGACATTTTAGACTTTTAGACATTTTACACATTTTACACATTTTACACATTTTACACATTTTACACATTTTACACATTTTAGACCCATCTGAATGCCAGCTAAAAATCGCATTTCCCAACGTTTTAGACTATCTCTTGTACACTATCAATAAAATTGACATTGTTTTCTTTCCATTTCTGCTTCCGCTATGAGGAAGCAAAGATGCTGGAACGGTATTAAAAAAAAAGTTAAACGAATTAATGTGTTTGTTTAATATTTCATCTTCACGAATGAAGAAAGGGAAGAATTGCGCAAAGAAAATCCTTCGCACTTGTCGAATCTAGTGTGGATCATTGGGGTCACAGTCGAAACTTTCGGGCTTCAGCGGCTGATTGTCCATACAGGCCAGGCCCTTATAAATTGCTGCAGTCTGTTGCTCGATACCGGTACCGAGGACGATACGGAAGCCGTCGCCGTTCAGGTGAGCTTATCCGCACGATTTAATCAGCGATTATTGCTTTTTTCTGTCCACAAAGCTATTGTATGAAAAATTATTTACTAAAATTATTTACTAATTATCAAACTCGATGCTGGCAATACATCTGACGAGCATTGAGAAATATCTGAAATTACACTCGAAAATAAGCTACGTTTGGTTCATGATTTTTTTTTTTTAAAGATTTATGTGAACAGCAAGTCTATTGACGCTGCACTCACGTCCGCTGGCAAGGGCCAGATTCCGTTGGATGCCGTAGGTCTCAACGAGATCGTTAATAAAGCTCGAACGAATCTTGTTAATCGTAACGTGAGTACACGTACACGAGCACTTTTGTTGCTGATAATCGATTTTGCTAATCAACGCTACGAGCCACTGACCGGTGATCTTCAAGCGTTCTACGCATCGGTCCTCGGTGAGTTATCAATAATCAATGTCAATAATCAATATCAATAATCAATGTCAATAATCAATGTCAATAATCAATGTCAATAATTAATGTCAATAATCAATATCAATAATCAATACATTTTTTTTCATCGTCACAGGAAGCAGTCGCGCGCAGGAGAGCGATTCCCAATTTAGAACCGGACGCGAGTTCAACTCTGAGTCTTATTTTTATGGAATTTTGACGAGAGGAATGAGATTACCGAGAAACGAAAATAACGCCGTAACATCGATAACTCACGAATCGACGAGAAACGAATTACCACCGCCGCAGGTGCAGAAGAAAAATCGCGGACCTAATGGCGGAGGTTCGGCACCGCAGCCTCGAGCGATTCGAGGTTCCGGCGCCAGCGAGACTCCCAAGGAGCACAAAAACGACAAGAGATCACCCCGGGGTCACAAGGAAAAGCTGACCGACGAGCAGGTTTGGTCGGCCAAGCAAAATACCGGTAGCAAAGTTTGGGGCCACGACGATCGATTCGACAATGATTACGAGTCAAAGTAAAAACATAAAAACAAAAATACATAATTGACGACTGAGAAACACAGGAAAAACGTTGGCAGTTAGTTTTTATATTGAAAGTTTGCGCGAAAGTATGTAGCAATAACGATAGGACGGTGATGAATTGCTCGTTTAACATTTTTTTATTTTGTTTAACGAACGTCCTCCATGGGTAAAAACCAGTTACCTACCGTTAGGAATTTGCGATGGTTTTACGACGCCGGTATGCCAAATGAACTCTGAATGAGACGACACCACGACAAACGAACACGAAGAGTCTACAGCGGAAGTGACGTATTCGCGAGATGACGTCATTTTCGGTCGAAAAATTAGATATTCAAACCGAAAGTTACGTGTTTCCGGTATAAAGTCACTTCCGGCTAGAAGATACATTTTCAAACCGGAAGTGACGTATTCCCGGTATGACGTCACTTCCGGTCGAAAAATGAGATATCTAAGCCTGCAGTGACGTATTTCCGGTATGACGCCACTTTCGGTTGAAAAATGAGTTTTCTGAATCGGAAGTGACGGAAGAGGATGCCCTACTGTTGAGTTATAGTGGTCCAGAGCTAACTGGTGATAAGATGTTGCGTGCTCATGTTCCCGGTGTGTATTGTTCATGTTCAGTTGTCATGGTGTTCATTTGATACACTTTGACTTTGTCGATGTTAAATTGGCTGCCTTTACGCATCGCTGTTAAGAAGGTCGATTAGCCTTGTCTCGAACGCGATAAGAATACACATAGAATTCCGACTAGATAATGAAATGTTCCACATGAATTTGACCGAGAGAAATTGTCGATAAGAACAGTGAATTGTTTTTTCTTTTCGTCCAATTTTAACTGAATCCAAAGAAAGACTTCTGAAAATGTTTTGTTCCGAAATTATTGTAAGAACCAATAGCGATAGGTGTTTTTTTTTTTTGTTCAATTGAATACCTTTATCTTTCTACACGAGATTATTATACACCAAACCGTACATTAGTTATACAGTCTGTATCGCAACAATGTAACATTCAACTTTTACGAATATAAATATGAATGTAAATGTAAAATTTGCATTACCGGTCTTCATTGCCGTCTGCTCATGGCCCCGAAGATGTCCGCACGAGACGAAATTTCATAAAGTTATAACGGCTGTGTTTTACATCGCACAAACATTGATCGAGAAGTTTCGCTTGAAGAATAAAATTCTACAAGTGAACTATTTTTTTTTTCTTCCCAAAGCGATGCATCGACAGACTGGCCGGAGATAAAATTTGATGCGCAGATATCTTCAGGATCGTGCCTGCTTGATCAATAATTTATTCGACGGTACCTCGAATTCTTCGTGACTCAACGTTCGATGCTAAAATAAAACAGCCACTCAAGAAGCGTCGAACTTTTTTCCGCGCAAATTAGGGGTATTGCAGCTGGCTTTCTCGGATCGCAAGGCTTGGGACGACTTGATTTGTAATTGAAATGTGCGTCTGGAATGTGTTTCAATGAGGCTAGTACTTATCTGTTTGTACCATCGAGGGAAATTCGTTTGTACCTTAAACGAATCAAATATACGGTCTGTTCAAACACCCCCCACCCGTCCCGTGCCCAGTCGGTACCAAATGCTGTAATAAACTCTTTTCACTGATACTAGCATCTAGGCTCAACAGAAAATTGTCATTGAAACTTTCCATGCAATCGATCCTCAATGACACCTTTCTTTTCACCATACATACCATCGTCCGTGAAAAAAGTTGATTACAGTTTTTATTACCGAACCTAGTATTTAATCTCCTTTTAATGTGCAATATCGCCGTCGATAATAAAAACTGTAATTAACTTTTCTCACAAGATCTCGCATCTGCGCTAAAAATAAAGGTCTCATAGAAAGCCGAGATTACATCCGTTTCCTATGAGACTTATCTTTTCGCCATATATGCGAGAACCCGTGAGAAAAGTTAATTACAGTTTTTGATACCGACTGAGACCGGGATGGGCGGGGGGACGCAGGTGTCTCGTATGGTCTCAAGGTCATGTGAAAGATTGTACCACGTGACACACGAGTGCGAGAGAGATAGATGCATTTTTCAAAACAATGCCATTTAAAATCAGTTTACGTTTCGAATAAAACGGAAGCTTCATCGGACGCGGTATTAAATTGTGCATCCGCTAAATGCTTTGCTTTTTGCCGAAATGTTTACGGTCACTGAATCGCATTCATTACAGATTTTTGTTACCGACTGAGTCGTTTAACATGTCCGTAAGGGGAAGTGAAATATCGCGGCCGGTAATGAAAACTGTAATGAACTTTTCTCAAGGTTGCTAATTTTTTTTTTGCAAAAAAAAAGAAAATTCGACCCGGTTGCGCACTGTAATTTCGCATCCGGCTCAAATTAATTTTTTTCAAAAAAAAAAAATAGCACCATCGAATAAAGTTAATTTGAAAATTGCAACTATCTCTCCCACACGCACAGCTGTTTCACTTCCCCTCAACATACAGTGCTCTCATTTCGTTTCTATATGTGTTATTTATATACGTCTTACAATGCCGATTAAAAAGAATTTACCCTTCGATTATCGGAACTTTTGGTTGTCCGAATTGAATCCGAACCCTATATGAGGCTCGCGTAATCGAGGTTCTACTGTATGCGTTACCCCCGTCGTGCAGCGGCGATGGGGCGAGTCGCGTCGACCGGACCGAAGGAGGGGGGGGGGGGGGCGAGAGGGGTACTTACGTCGTGCCATTCACGTCTATAAATACAGAAGGGGGCAAGTTGAGTCGAGCGAAGCCGATGCACATCCTTTGTCTCCGTATTTCCATGATATATTTGCATATTGTCCTTGCGAATTAAAAGGCTCGATAAACTCCGTTTGGGTCAAAGACCGCGTCTCGATCGATGCGATATCCGCTCGGCGATCATTCGCGCCCTTCGCCCTCGCGACAATAAATATCTAGCCAAGTAAATCGGAGTAAAAAAAAAATAAAAAAAATAGATTAAAACAAAAAAAATAAACAAAATTTTTTCACGTCGACGATATAGCGGAGTAAAACATGCCGGGCCCGCCGTGACGGCCGAGTGTGCCGCAACACGCCGCCTGACAGCTATCCCGCTTGTTCCATGCCAAACCGCACCTTCGGCCGAGTGCGAATATCAATTCGCGTTTTAAATGCCTGACCCGGTACTCGCGGACTACAATAAAAGATGAACGTCAGAGAAATCACCGACGAGGTAAGAAGTTCGATTAATTTTTTTTTTTGTTTTCTCGTCATCTCTAACCTCAACGTCTCTCCACGTTCGAGGCGGCCCTCGAAGGATCGTCCCGATACAATTTTTTTTTTTGTAGGTTAGGTTCGGCCTAACCTAAGTGTCGCGTTAATTATTATTTTTCTTTGGCTTCTTTTTTTTTTTTGTTTCTGCAAATGTTTTTAGATCGAATCGCACTCGAGCGATTGTCGTTGTTTATCGGTGTGTCGCGTTGTTCGGTCGGATGGATATATATATTTTTTTTAATGACTCGGTTTTGTCGTCGAAGGAAGGAGAACGTCGTGTGCGTTCTCGAATGCGATTCCGCTCCGTTCGGCTGAATTTGCGTGTACCCGGCTGCCTTCTCGAATGCGGCTCTGCTCTGTTTTGCCTAAATCTGTAAATATTCGAGATCCGCTCGCATATATATGTAGATGAAGTAGGCGTTCTTATATTCCTGTCTGCGCTCTATTCGGGGTTCAGTTTTTATACAACTCTGCTCGGATAAACGTTCTTTCGTCAGTGATACACAGAGTAAGTTTAAGTGTATGCATATGCGGAAAGAATCGGATGTACCGTTGTTAATTTATTGAAACATCCACTGGCGGTGGACCGTCGCAAATAGAGGAACTGGTAGCTGAGCGGATCCGCTAAATATGTAAGGGTGCGTTCTTCATTGCAGTTCTGCTCTGTTTTGCTAAATCTGCTAGGTTGCGTTCTTCAATGCGGTTCTGGTCCATTCTGCTAAATCCATAAATATTTGAGATGAATTTGCATGTAACGTTAGTAATTTATTGGAAATCCACTGGCGATAGACAATCGCAAATAGATGAACGTGTAACTGAGCGCATCTGCTAAATCTGTAAGGGTGCGTTCATCAATGCAGTTCTGCTCTGTTTTGCTAAATCTGCTAGGTTGCGTTCTTCAATGCGGTTCTGCTCCATTCTGCTAAATCCATAAATATTTTAGATGAATTTGCATTTATACGCAGCTAAAATAGGTGTGCTTGTACTCCGGTTTGTTCTCCGTTCGGGGTTCAGTTTTTACACAAATGGGCTCTGATAAAAGTTATTTTGTTATCGAGACGCACTTAGTGTATCCTGCGGAATGAATCGGATATAGCGTTGGTAATTTAAAAAACCTCACAGCGGTGCGAACGGTCGTGGATTACAGATCGCATAACCGAGTGGATCTGTATCGAAGAATATTAGGGTATGTTCTTTAATGTAGTTCCGCTCTGTTCTGCTAAATCGGAAAGTATTTTAGATATATTTGCATGTATACTTTGCTCAAATACGCATTTTTATATACACAGCTCTAATAGGCGTTCTTAAATTCCGGTCTGCTCTCTGTTCAGAGTTTAGTTTTTACAGGAAACTGCTTTGATAAACTTTATCGAGACGCACCGAGTGTATCCTGTGGAATTACCATCAGTAATTTATTAAAAATCCTGTGGAATTAATTGATGTACCATTAGTGATTTTTTAAAAATCCAATGGCGGTAGACAGTCACAAAAGAAATGAACGGATAGCTGAGCATTCGTTGCATGATTTGCATTCAAGAACACACCCATTGGGCACGTTCTTAAATGCAATTCTGCTCCGTTCTGCAACGTCTAAATATTCAAAATGTACCCACACATATACGTAACTGAAGTACGCATTCTTGTATTCCAGTCTGCTCTCCGTTCAGGGTTTAGTTTCGAACACGAATCTACTCTGATAAGTGTTCTTTTGTTATCAAAACGCATCAATGTATCCCGAAGTCAGAATCAGCCGTACCACTAGTAATTTGAAAACCCACTAGGGATGGACGTTCACAAAGAAGAGAACACATAGCCAAGCACTCAACGTATTTAAGAATGCATTCTCTTCGTTCGACCTATTGAGAAATTCGTGTGTGTGTTTTTTTTTGCAGTAATATTTCCAACTAACGCTGATTTTGTATATTTTTTAGCCACCTTTGCTCCAGGCTATATTCAAAGGGAGCGTCGAGGAAGTTCGCACCTTGCTCACCGACCTGGCCGACGTTAACTGGCAAGACTCAGAGCAGAGAACATTGCTTCACGCGGCCGCTTACAGGTGCGCGTATTTTCAATTTTTATCGCGTCTACCACAAACATTTTTCTTCTTTGTACTCATATTTTTATCGTCTTCGTTGCAGAGGCGACCCCACGATAATAGAAACACTATTGCTGTGCGGAGCCGAGGTCAACAGCAAGGACAAGGAATGGCTGACTCCGGTCCACAGAGCTTGTCGCTCTTGCAATCATCGGGCTCTCGAAGTTTTGTTCAAGTACGGAGCTCACGTCGATGTGAGGGATCGAAACTGGCAGAGCCCTTTGCACATTGCTGCCGCGAACAACGCCGTGCAATGCGCAGAGTACATGATTCCGTGGCTTTTCAACATAAACGTCACCGACCGGTAAACAAATCCGTATAATTCAATCCCAAAATTCATCGGTCAAGATATTATATTTTTGTCGCTTTAAGAACGTTGCTGGTAATTTAAAAAATGAATTATCCCGCATGTTGCTTTCAGAATTCAAAATATAATAAAAACTGAAATCGGTCATCAACTAAAGACAAAAGAAAAGCGACCAGTTTACTTTTTGTATCCGAATTTCAATTCTCTGACGCAAATTGTTCGTGAATGATTGCAATTTTGAAGGACTTGAATCAATCGTAAACACACACACACATGTACAAAAAATTCCATTTCCCGACGTTTTAGACTATTCTAAGATCTCCAACACTATAGTCTCAAAATGTTGTGTGTCTAGCGAAAGCGTAGTAACGAAAAAAATTAGCTGTAATAATGACGAAAAAATATAATGCAAGTGTTAAAGACCGTCGAACGAAAAATAATAATAAACATTTGTACAGGGGCGGAAGAACGAGTCTTCACCACGCCGCGTACAACGGTCATTTGGAAATGACGGAGCTGCTGCTGTCGCAACCCGGTTGCGTGGTCGACGCGCGTGACAAGAAGGATCGTCGAGCTTTGCACTTCGCGGCGTACACGGGTCACGACGCCGTCCTCAAAATGCTCATGGACAAAGAGGCTGACGTCGATGTCAAAGTAAAGTCAAACAAACTTATAATGTTGCAAACAAATTTTACCAAAGATATAAAAAAGATAGATGAGATTTTTCATGGGAGATTTTTCTTGTGAGATTTTTCTTGTGAGATTTTTCTTGTGAGATTTTTCTTGTGAGATTTTTCTTGTGAAGATTTTTCTTGTGAGATTTTTCATGTGACATTTTTCACATGTTAACGAAATCGAAAAATATACGTAGGTGGTAATAAATTTTTGATTTCTGTTTCGCAGGACCGCGACTTATACACACCGCTACACGCGGCGGTGGCGGCGGGTCGGGTCGACTGCGTGCGAATGTTGATCGAGGCCGGTGCGGACATAGAGGCGAAAAATGTTTACGGCAATACACCGTTGCACATAGCGTGTCTGAACGGTCACGTTGAAGCGGTAGCCGAACTTATTCGACACGGTGCCAATATCGGTAAACTGACATTCCCAAAAAAAAAAAAAACATTTTTCTTTTTCAACTTTTGAAAATATTTCATATAGAAGGAAGTATAACAATGACGAAGTTGGGCGTGATTTACCGATTTATTTTATTTTTCAGAGGCCGCGAATTACCGAGGTCAAACGCCTCTTCACGTCGCTGCAGCGAGTAGTCAGGGCGTCGACTGTCTCGAGTCACTTTTGCGCGCCGGAGCGTGCATAAATGTCCAGTCCGAGGACGGCAGAACGCCCCTACACATGACCGCTATACACGGTCGTTTTACCCGGTCGAAAAGTTTACTCGACGCCGGTGCTTCGCCAGACACCAGGGACAAAAATGGAAACACCGCTCTGCACGTTGCGGCTTGGTGAGAAATCATTTGATTAATTGAAAGATTTATTTACGGATTTCTCATTTTACGGACAAAAATATTGTATTATTTAATTATGTAACTTAGTACGTAGTCGCATGCATCCTAGTTTGGTTTCGGAACACTACATAAGATTACATTAATAATAATAAATTACTATAAATAATATAGTAATAATATATATTTTCTTCCAGGTTCGGCCAGGAATGCCTTACGACGACGCTTCTGGAGTGCGGTGCCTCGCCAGCCGCGAGAAACGCGGAGCAACGCACGCCCCTTCATCTCAGCTGCCTGGCCGGACACATAGAAGTGTGCCGAAAATTGTTGCAGGTCGACAGTCGTAAGATCGACTCTCGCGACATCGGTGGAAGGACTCCACTTCATTCCGCTGCATTTAACGTAACGAATTATTGCACGATTGAAAAAAAAAATCCATTTGATGCAGTTTACCTGTTTACGAACGACTCGCCTAAGTCAACTAAACTAATTTAACTCCACTTCATTCCGCTGCATTTAACGTAATGAACTATTGGACGATAAATAAACAAATCCATTCGATCCAGTTTACCCGTTTACGAATAATTCGCCAAAGTTAACTCGATTTCATTCCGCTGCATTTAACTTAACGAATTATTGCACGATAAAAAAAAATCGATTCGGTGCCGCTTTTCCGTTTACGAACAATTCGCCCATGTTAACTAAACTAATGTTAATAACTTCTTTCAGGGTTCCGTAGACTGTCTCGATCTTTTGTTATCGAGCGGTGCGAATTTTCGACTTTCCGACAACGACAACCGATTGGCCCTGCATTACGCGGCGAGTCAGGGACGTTACTTGTGTGTATTTACTTTGGTCGGCTACGGAAGCGATCCAAACGCTCAGGACATCAACGGCGCGACGTCGCTTCACCTCGCCGCCGCTGCGCCAAATTACGCCGACGACGGTGGCCAGTGAGTTTTTTCATAGGCGCAATCCAAAAAATCACATTTTTATGGATGTGGGTTTGCGTTTTTTTTTTTCATTGCATTAATTTTTGTTATCTATTTTTTACAGGTGCGTAAAGTACCTACTGGCTCACCGCGCAGATCCACAGATCCGCGACAAGCGGGGTTTCACTTCGGTTCACTACGCAGTTGCCGGAGGCAACGAGCCCGTTCTCGAGACTCTTCTTCACGACACGGTGCTCGGCAATTCGGCGATTCACGCAATAACGGCACCAGCCTCGTCGTCCACGCGACAGGATCCGCCAACACCTGCTATCACGCCTCTTCATCTCGCCGTAAGATATCCCGAATATCAAGGAAAAAATTATTTTCCAATGATAATATTTTTTCAGCAAATATCAATTTTCTTTTTATCAAACTTCGAAATGTTTGATCAAACATGGAAATCATTTTAGTAAACATCGAAATTCTTTTAGCAAACATCAGAATTCTTTTAGCAAACATTGAAATTCTTTTAGGAAACATCGAAATTCTTTTAGCAAACATCGAAATTCTTTTAGCAAATATCGAAATTCTTTTAGCAAATATCGAAATGCATTTAGCATACTTTGAATTTTTTTTAGCATACTTTGAATGTTTTTTAGCATACTTTGAATGTTTTTTAGCACACTTTGAATAATTTTTGTAGCAACCTGCGATTTTTTTTTTACTACCTTCGAGTATTTTTTCTAATTCTTATAATTAATATTTCAAAGGCTTACCATGGACACGGAAAAATTTTGAAGCTCTTACTGCCGCTCTCACCGAGCACTAACGTTAGGGAAGACACGGGGAAGACACCCCTGGATCTCGCCTCATATCGGGGCCACGAGCAGTGCGTCAGACTGCTCTTACGCTGCGCGGCCTTCGTCTCCGTTCAAGTAAACAGAAATAAAAAATAACTAAATGATTTACCTATCGAGCTTGTTCGTTCTTTTGGCATAAGCCCGTCGATATTATCAACATTATTGATATCGATTCGAAAAAAACAATAATAATAATCATTCACCATTAAATGAATGATAACTATTATAGTTTTTTTTTGTCGAAGAAAAAGTTTGTGCGCCCTTTTGGTTTTAAGCTCGTTCGATATTATTAATATTAGTAATGAATGATAATTGTATTGTTTTTTTTTTCGATGAAAAAGGACAACCTGACGAGACGAACTCCCGTCCACTGTGCCGCCGCGATGGGTCACAAAGAGTGCCTGAAGCTGCTTCTGAAAAACGCCGAGGATCGCTCGGTCGTTGATCGTTGCGACGCTAAACAACGTACATCACTTGCGCTAGCGGTTGCGAACAGTCATCAGGAGTGCGCGAGGGTCTTGCTCAAGTGGAAGGCTGACTGCAACATACCGGATGTCAACAAACACACGCCCCTGTTTCGTTCGGTTATTCACGAGAGGGATCATCCGTTGGTCGAGTTGCTTCTCGAGAACGGCGCTCAAGTCGGCGCTCAGGACTCGAACGGCAAGACTCCGCTGCACCTGGCCGCGGCTTGCGGAAGGTACATTTTTTTTTTACGATCCATCAATTTTTTTTAACCATTAGTACCTTTTTTTTGTACATAAATTTGTACATATATCTATTTTTTACTATTAGTAAAGATTGGAAGCCTTGCCCGCTCTCGTGAATGCCGATCTGAGCCCTTTCTTAAAAAGATTCATCTATTTTTATAACAATTTAGTTAGCACATTTTTTTCCGAATTTTTACATATATTTAATTATTTTATTTTTCATTATTAAAGATTGAAAGCATTGGCGGCTCTGGTGAACGCCGATCCGAGCGCGGCTACTTTGAAAGATGATCAGGGATGCACGGTGTTACACTGGGCTTGTTACAACGGCAATTCGAACTGCGTCGAGTACTTGCTCGAGCAGAACGTCGTGGAATCGTTGGAAGGTAATTTTGTCGATTAGCGTTTATTAACGAACATAATATTTTTATATTCTTATTTTTTAAAAATTTTTTCTTATTAATGTTTAAAAATATATTTCAGGCAATCCCTTCTCAGCCGTCCACTGTGCGGTTCACCAGGGCTCGGCGCATTGTCTCGAATTGTTGATAAACAAATTCGGCGGCCAGGCGGTCGCCGCTCCACGGGACACGCCGAGAGGACGATTGCCTTTGCACGTCGCCGCGGCCGCGGGTTCCGTCGAGTGCGCCCGATTGATCATAAGCGCCGTCGGCCCGGAACTCGCGGGCCTCGAAGCTCAGGACTATGCCGGACGAACGCCTCTGCTTCACGCTGCTATTACCGGCCAAACGAACTCGATCGGTGTGGTTTTAGTTTTCTTCCGTATTTCATTATTTCTAATTTTCGATAGATTCGGTTAATTCGATTTTATTTTGTCAATACGATTTTTATTGCATTGGTAATGTTTTTCCTCTATCAGAACTATTGCATAATCATTATTAATTCTACTATTCTGCACATTCGATTAATTCGATTGCATTTTATCGAAGATTTTATTGAAATCGTAATTTTTTTCTTTCTTTTCCTGTATCAGAGCTCTTGCTCGAGTGGAAAGCCGACGTCCGAGCGATCGATTCGTCGAACAATACCGCCCTGCACCTCGCCTGCCAAAGGAGACATTCCACCGCCGCTTCGCTACTTCTCGATCACATCGAGACTCTCGGAAGTTCGAGCGACAATCCCCAGAAAGCTCATAATCATAGGGCGCAGATAATAAACATGGTCAACAAGCAGCAGCGAACGCCACTTCATTTAGCGGCCAGCAATGGACTCGTGACGGTTGATATTATTTAAATAAAAAATAAAATGTATATCGGCGGTAAAGACGAGAGAATTGTTACGTTATATTTTTTTATCTTGTAGATCACCAGAAGACTTCTCCAACTCGGGGCCAGCGTCGTAGCTGCGGATTCCGAGGGCCTCACTCCGGCACTCGCTTGCGCACCGAACCCGGCAGTCGCGCGGTGCCTCGCTACGATACTTGCCGCTCACGGTAAAGTTTGAGATTTTTTTTTTCATTAATTTTTTTTTATCGTCGACAACAATCACTCGTTAAAACGTACGACCAATCATTGAATCTAGATTGTAATGTGACGATTAAAAAAAATCTTCGCCCCTTGCCTCGTTACGATACTCGCTACTCGCGATAATATTTCAGAATTTTTTTTATATATATATTTTTTTATTATCGAAAACAATCACTCGTTACAATGCGCTAACGCACTACAACCAGCCATTGAATCTACTCTGTAACGTGACGATTCTTTAAAAAATTTCGTCGCTCATTGTCTCCCTACGATAGTTACCGCTCACAGTTACATTTATTGATGTATTTACTTATTTATTAACGCGATGAGCCCTCTTACATTTACATTTTTTTCAGTTCAGATAACCATACAAATATAAACGAAAATATAGCATGTGCAAACATAACAACATCGTAAAAAAAATCCTTTTTATACAATTTTTGTTGCGAAGTCACGGCAGGGAATGAAAGACCACGGGCGACATTCAAAATTAATCAAAGCCATTCTATCACCCACATTTACGCGATTCTTTTCATATATTTTTTTGATCGTCGAGAACAATCACTCAATAAAACGTGCTGACGTTCTACAAGCAAACATTAAATCCACGCTGCAACAGTGCAGTGCCGACTTTTCTTATGGATTTCGGTGTAACTTTTTCTTTTTTTTTTGATTGCAGGAAACAACGGGGAAACAGCTCAACAATCGCCGTCCATACAGCAAACATCCGAGGTCTATTTGAACGGAAGATCCGGCGGTGGGGGAGGTGCTGATTCACAGCACAGTTCGGATTCCGATTTTTACTGACCTCGACGATTGACGCGATCGCACGCGAATTTTTTGTAATGAAATTGTGATTACTGCGACTATTGCAGTAAGCTGATGGAGTTTCCATAATTTTTTCTTTTTCATTCATCGATACGTATCGCGCTATGAAATTATCGAAATTCACAAAAATCTTTTATTTTGAAATTTCATTTTTTTTTTTTATTTACTAAACGACGCTAAGGCCGATGTGAATTTTCCGAGAGTATGGTTTCTTTTTATACATCTTTTTTTTTTTTTGCGACGTACCATTTTTTTTTGTATAACAATCGATTTTACGAAAATTGAGCAAAACCAGAGCAACCATTTTTTTTTCTCGACTTTTTCAAACAAAAATTTACTCCGATCTATTGCATCGAACGCTATCCGCCTGACCGCATACGATCGATAATCAATCGCGAAAAGCCCATTCGCTTCGGCCCTAATATATATATATACATATATATATAATAAAATCATAGACTGCGAAAGGAATTTTTACTGTGACAAAGACTGCGAGGGAACCCGCCGTTTCCTCTCACACCCCTGCGGTGAGCGAGAAAAACAGAAAAAAAAAAATATGTGTCCAAGGCCGAGAGAAATGCAGCACGAGGGGCGGGGGAGGGAGGGGAGATGAAAAAAACGGTTACGTAAACGTGTATTTCTACTGTAAATACTAACGCGCAATTTTATTAGTGTAAACCGCGGGCATATTGTAATTAAATGGGTGATATATACGATGGATGGCTCTTGTACGAATAATAAAAACGACGATGTCGTTTAATAATTGAATGAAACGAGAAAAACTTTATTTCGATTATTACCTTTAAATTTAGACGTGTAATGTAAAAAAATATAATAATAACAATAATAATAATATTGTATCCCATTTTTAGCGAGAATCAAATTGGCGAATAATTTTATTGTCACACTTGTTGGGCGTCCGCGCATGCGCGGGAAAGTCGGTTCGAATAAAAATTCGTAAATATCGCGAATAACAAAACAGTTACGTTCAGAATATTCATAACCAGCGACTGGATAATTGGAAGTTTTTTTTTTATTTAAATCTCGCATTTGCGCAAATTTATAAACAAGAGATAATCGTCATATTTAAAGGGCGTTCGCGCATGCGCTGGAGCGTTGACACGAACGAAAATTCGTAAACATCGAACATAAAAATAGATATACGATTAGAATACTCATAACCACCGACCGGAATTATCGGTAGTTTTGTTTTGTCTATATCGCACTTGCACACTCGAGTTGCACCTTCATTTAGCCTTGCACTAACGTTAACTCGAGTAAAACATTTTTTTTTCGTGCGCCAACAGCCGCCATGTTGCTTCCCCCCCCCTCCGGCAATCCGACAGGACCAATGAGGCGTCGATCGCCACGGTGGCGGGATGGCTCAAAAATGGTCGATTTGGTATCAGGAGAGCATGAACGCGACTTGGTGAATCCGATCGAAACGACACGGCCGACGAGCCACGCGACGACGCGCGAGCACATAACCTATAACTGTGCACGAAGCCGGCAGTGCTGCGCATCTTTTCATTATCAGATTGGATTTTATCGATTGTGCGACTCATTCGTGTCAGATTTGGAGACTCGGCTGCAGCCTCGGTCAACGGGGTATACCACAGCGAAACCTCCGACAATCCACCCGCTCCCTCCATTTTGACGTTTCAGATGACAGAATTGTGTCGAAATACGGGATTTCGTATGCGGCGAACATGAGAGCGAAGGAGGTTCGACTGCCGTCGTCTTAAATTCCTCACCGGTGGCGCCAGTGGGCGGGTGCGAGAGTTACCGTCAACTACGAATCACCGTCAAATTACCGCACTGCATAGAAAAAACTAAATATAACGTACGGGACTGGAAGTTTTTATGCAAGAACTGGTACGTTAAATTAAAATTTAGAATTACAATGAAAAATTAATATATATTTTTTATTGAAATTAAAGTCAATTATTAAAAATCAAGTATTCCCAATGTCATTAATACACTTGAACTACATTTTTCATTACAATTGTGCATGAAACTTAGTATACCAATTTTTGCACAAACACTTCCAGGACGATACATTAAATTTCATGAGATTTTTTTTTTAGAGTCCGTCTAAAAGGACTGTAAAAAAATGCATGTGAAATTTAATGTATCGGACTGGAAGTTTTTATGCAAAAATTGGTATATTAAATTTCACGTTTAATGTATTAAGAACATTGATAATACTTTAATTTAATAATTTACTTTAATTTCAATGAGAACATTTTACCATACGTATCGCAAGTTTACACTTTGTGCAAATTCAATTGCAGTAATTAAAGTATATTCGGCGAACTTCGTGCTTTGTTTGTATTCTCTTAATTACTGCAATTAAACAATCGACTATCGAACCTTCTAATGTGACTTGCAATCATAGCCGAACGATTGGTATAAAAGCTAAACATTTTCAAAATTACAATTGCATGATTTTATTCCTTTGAAACTTTCTCTCTCTCTCTCTCTCTCTCTCTCTCTCTCTCTCTCTCTCTCTCTCTCTCTCTCTCTCTCTCTCTCTCGAGGTAAAAACGACGATCTTTCCTACGGTAATAAGACCGGTAATTTTTGGGGCCAACAAGTGTTAACTCTTATCAGTATCTTCTCTTTCCTCGTCCGTCTCCGTATCTTGTCGGGTGGTTGAATAGTCCGTAATCACGGACTTCGGGTTGCGTCCGAAAGGGACGAAATCCACGAATTTCGATCCGGCGAGCATGCGCGCAGAGGAGATGTGTACGAGCGCGGTCGATCGAGATACATCGCGAGGCGCGGCACGAGCGCGCAACCGCTCGGAAAAGAGGAGCGGGACGCTCGAAAGGGTCGGTAATGCAACGTTGAGAATGAGAAATAACAAAAACTCGATTCTCGAAGGATGCTTTCGATACGCCCGAAAGGAAAAGTGTTGCGTTTTTTCTATTCCGTCCGCGATACGTGAGAGACCGCGCTTTTAGGGGAGACCGATGGAAAGCCGAACGAAATGGCCCCGATTAAGCGAATGAGGTGTCGTGAAAAATATACGCGGGGCGCGACACGAAACCGATAACGGAAAGGGTCGAAAGTGATGTTTCGGAAACGGGCAAACAGACGAACGGAGAAGGTCGTCGACTTTTGCCGCCTCTCGAACGCCCACGTGACCGAGCGCGCGGGAAAATTCAAACGCATCCAAACACTCAACGCACAATCCAATTGCAATGAAAAGGAAAAAAAAAATAAAATTATCTCTCTCGCCCCATCGACGCGACAGGTGCAATGTGTCATTAAACAAATTTGCAATATACTCAAAACCCCTCAAAACTTCGATAATAACCGATCGAAAGCAATCGTCGCACAATCCGAAATCTAATGCAGGATTGGACGCAGCCTTCGTCCGATGGCGCGTCGGTCGCGACCCGCGCATGCGCGCCGCCATGCGAGCACGCTTCGCGTATTCATTCTTTTTCACATTCTCTTTTCTTTTTTTCTCGGCACGTTACCTCGTACGTGTAGCGAGTTCTGTCGAGTCCGACACACATCCACTCAACGTCGAATACGCTTGAGCCTTTCATATCGGCAGCCATTCGCGAGGCTCGCTCGCCGCACGAACACGCTCGTGTCTCTCATTCCGATCGACCAACACTTGCCGAGCCAACGTCCAGTGTGTGGGCGTGAAATCTTACCGGTGTAGAGGGGGCAGGGGGAGGGGCGGGGTGGGGGGGGGGGGGGCGATAGAGCAGAATCGGTACGTTAGGTAAACAGGAGAGCGAGACGGAGAGAATCGTAATAGCGATTGGAACAGCAGGCGAGTGCGTGCCAGTCGGGAAGCGAGTCCGGAGTGATCGCGGTGACCGTGCGCGTTTACACTGTGTGCTGTCGGCTGCACTGAAAGGCGCACCGAAGATTGCCCTTTGCATATCGTCGCTCTCGCCGCAACGGATATTTCTCATCGATTCTTCCCGCGACAGACCGGGATTTTTGTTTACATTATCATTTTCCGTTGTCAATTTCGTCGAGTGCGAAGCAACGAAGCCTGGACGGGACGATATTGCCCAGCAGAAAGAAACGCTCTTGAACCGCCGTGTGTAAGCCGAGGAGGGGAAGAAAGGCAAGAGCCGAGGTGGGGAGGGAGGGAAGAAGAGGTGTCGCCGAGAACGCGTCATGACTACCGAGGAAAAGTTTGACGCGGCCGTCAACGTTATTAAGAACCTGCCGAAAGATGGTAAACAAAAAAAAAAAAAATGTTGAAAAAAAATCAATTTAATTAAATTTGTATGAAACAAAGATAGAGAGACACATGTGTACTTGTGTATGTGACACATATCGTCGTTCGCGCTAGTGTAGAAGTACACGAGACGAGTAAACGGCCTCGAGCTGTAGATTGTTTCGTTAACAAATAATGACAACGACACGATGCGCGGGTCGAGTCGCGGAGTGTTTTTTTCGCGCATCATCGCGACGGCGTGACTTCGTAATTCCAAAGTCCGAGCGGCGAGTCCACGAAGTACTGCGGCGAATGAATGTCAAACGCAGTTTTGTACTCTCGTCAGTCGTGCGAGTCGCGCATATCGTGCCCACGTTTTTTTTTGTCTCTTCTTTTTTTTTGCAGCACCGAGAGATAGAGACTTTGCACTGAGATATCTCTCTCCGATCATGGAACTTGACGTTAGAGACTCAATTTATGCCGAGTGCGCCGATATGTCTTTCTTTTTATTTATTTTTCACTGTCGGTCGTGTCCGGCGTTACGCGGCTTTGTCGGACGAATGAAACGTCATGCTGCGATCGCGGAAATGCAGGTTAATCTCGCGTATGATGAACCCCCGATAAATGGTGCACTGCACTTTGCGGTGTGTCATTGTCGGGGCGTTGCAACGTCGAAGACACCGTAAATAAAAAATAAAAAAAATGCTGATTTAATGTACCCGAGAAGTTTTTATGCAAAAACATATAAATTCAGTCATCATTATGTTAATTGCGACGTAAAAGCAACAGACTTTTGCAGTGAAATTAAAGCAAATTATTGAAATTTAGCGTACTTTTATAGAAATATATAAAATAGTTTTATAGAAATATATAAAATTAAACTATTGAATGCAGTGTGTTTCAAAACTTTTTTTTAACGTGGCATTTAATATACCAGTTTATGCATGAAAACCTCCATTGCCTCATTAAAGTACGTTGCGTTTCTATCGAATTTTGTTTACAGTGGTTTTACAATTTTCTTTCTTTTGCTTCTCCATAGAGGAAATTTTGTTTTGGGGAACGTTTGCAGTCGAAATTTTAATGCCAACGTCTCCGGAATGTTCCAAAACATTGAAAAAATCACAGTTATAAAAAATTCACACTACCGAGCATTTTTAGAGTATCCTGTATGAAAGTAAAAAAAAAAAAAAATTAAACAATTATAAGAATATGTATTTTGGGTTCATTCAAACAAAAAAAATTACAAAAAGTGAAACCCACCCCATAGAAGTGTACATTTCGATCTAAAAACACATCACCCTGAAGGCAATCGTTGACAGTAACGTTTAAAAGGTGCCGCATTTTTTGGGTACAAACTTCGAATGCGGCACCACTTCGGATTTTTGCTAACGACCGCCTATCTTGAGGTGAAATTTGAGATCGAAATCTGTACTTCGAAAGGGTCGGAGGAAAAATGTCTTTTGAGAAACACTCTAATATATATGTTTTTTTCAAACATATATATATATATATATATGTTTGAAAATTACTCGACAGTATTGGAAGCGTTTTTTACATAAACTGTTTCTGAAATTTCAAATACATATGCGTTGCAATTTTACAGTAAAATTAGTATTTTTTAATGGAAATTTTTGTAAATTTCAGGCAAAAGATTTGTAATCTTAATATCTCGTATTGTAACTTTACAGTAAAAGTACATTGATGTTCAATTAATATAAATAATGTGAGGAAATTTCAATTTCCCGTAAATTAAATTTACAATTTTTTTTTACAGTGTATATATATAATATACATAAATTATATTTTTTATTTATTATTGCAGTAAAACCTCGATAATCGGAACCAATTGAGGCCGAAACCAGTTCGGATTAACGATTATTCGGATAATCGAGTTATGAATTAAAAAAAAATAATAATAACATACGTAATAAACATGAGTTTTTTTTTTAAATACAAATTTGCATACAAACATTGTGTGTATACTTTGGAACACATTATTAAACGCTTACTTTAAGCATTCTTTATGATAAAGTCGTTAATTTTGGGTTGTATAAGCGCATGATACAAACTGCAGTTCGGATAATCGAGTTTCTACTGTGCATAGATATTTTTTTTTTATTTATCTATACTCGGGTCAGGCTCTCTTTAACAAGATTATTGAATAAAAGTGTGCGTATCCACTCAAAGAAGCGATGCAAATAACTGATCTAATCGTTAGACTGGCAATTATCTAACGGATAGAATAGTTAATACGATTATTATATTATCGTACGATGATTATTATGTGAAACATTTTTTTTTTTTTTATCGAAGACACGCGACGCGATCGACGAGTTCTTTTACTCAACTCGTGAACGATGAATGCACGCAAAGCGCTCTAAACGAAGATATCTACATCGTCGCCCGCGACAACCGTTTGTTTTTACTGTTATCGCTTTCATTATCGTAACGACACTGGAAAAACCTTGAAACTTTTTTTTTTTTTTTTTTTGTATCGTCGGATCGAAAGAGCCGTTAAGGTAGCTACGTCGCTTCGAGCTCATTTCGCATAAGTTCGAGAAAAAAATAAGAGAAAATTGCATTTACTTCTCGATGGTATAAAATTTTGAAAAAAAAAAAAAATTCATGCGTACTAAAGGTACTGAAAAGATTAATCGTGCATAATAATAATTCAAAAATGTTATTAACAAATGAATCAAAACATTAATTGTTTAACAAATTATCCGGCAACATAACTTTTTTTTTTTTTTTATGAAAATGATTCGTTCATTTTTCTGAGTACGTATGAATTTTTTCAGATTTTTCAGTCAACTTTGATTTATTTTTTTTTTTATGGACAAAATATGTGAAAAAACAAGAAAAATCAAAGTTGACTGAAAAATCTGAAAAAATTCATACGTATTCAGAAAAATGAACGAATCATTTTCATTAAAGAACAAAAGTTGGTTTGCCCGATAATTTGTTGAACAATTAATTTTTTTTGATTAATTTGTTAATAACATTTTGAAATTATTATTATGCGAAATTAATCTCTTCGGTACCTTTAATGTGCATGATTTTTTTCGAATTTTCATAACGTCGAGAAGTACTTGCAATTTTCTATAAATTTTCTCGAACTTATGCGAAATGAGCGCTATGCGACATAGCTTATCTTAAGGTAGTCCTTGCTAATAGTGTTCACTTCACTTAAGTTTCAGAGAAATTAGAGGAAATCGCAGACACTTCTCGATGGTATAAAATTCTGAAAAAAAAAATCAAGTGTATCAAAGATGCCGAAAGGATTAATTTTGTCCAATAATAATTCTAAAACGTTAATGACAAATTGATGAAAAATAAAAGTTGTTCAACAAATATCCCGGAAACCTAACTTTTTTTGTTAAATGAAAATTATTCGTTCATATTTCCGAATACGTATGAATTTTTTTCAGATCTTTAAATTCACCTTGAATTTTCTGTTCTTCTACACGTTTTTCCCATTTAAAAAAAAAATAAAAAAAAATAAAAAAAAATTTAAAAAAATCAAAGTGAATTTAAAAATCTGAAAAAATTCATACGTATTCAAAAAAATGAACAAATAATTTTCATTAAAAAAAAAAAAAAAAAAAAAAGTTAGATTTCCGAGATATTTGGTGAACAATTTTATTTTTCATAAATTTGTTAATAACATTTTGAAATTATTATTATGCAAAATTAATCTTTTCAGCACCTTTAATATGCTTGATTTTTGTCAAATTTTTATATCATCCATAAGTGTTTGCAATTTGCTCCAATTTCTCTGAAACTTGTGCGAAGTGAACACTGTTCGCCAAGGACTACCTTAAAATCGTCCGGAGAATCCAGCGAACGGGACTTGTCTATCGATGTTCACGTGTGAGATTCTCCCCCCCCCCCCCCCCTCCACTACCACTTCGGTCCCACGCTCGTCGTTTCTTCCCCATGCAATTTCACTTTCCGACGAGCTACTTTGGCTCAGATATCGTCTCTGCCGGCGAGGGAGATGCGAAATCCACTTTCTATCGCGCTCGTCGATTACTTTCGTTTTCTTCATTTTCGCCGTCTCCACGCGTCGACCACTTCAGTTTTTTTTTTTTTTTTTTTTTTTTTCTTTTCTTTTCTTCTCTTAGTTCCACGTTTCGTTCGTGTAATCGTTCAATTGTCTCGAGTGTTGTTTGCACGAATATTTGCAATTTAATTTTTTGGGTAAAAAAAAAAGAGAAAAAAAAAATTAATAAACGTAGAATAAAAATAAAAACAAAAAATTCGATGCAATACACTTTCCTCGAAAGCGATCGTATCGCGCCTTCGCGACGATGCTAATTGATCATCTGGCATCGAGTTGACTTTCACGTGCGGCAACCCGAGTTCGGCTCGACGATTGAAATTGGAAAGCGAATAATTTTATGTAATAATGCAACAAAAGCCGGTAGCGCCGTTTAGTCACGGCTTTTGTTTCCACGTTGCTGATTCGCCTACGTCGGAACGATTCGAGGTTTCGCGTTTCACGGGCTTTTCAACGAGAAAAACCAATTCGAAATGAGAAACAAAAGATTTTCACTGATCTTCGGTTCGGTCGAGTGTTTGGCGATAAAGAGCCCCCTTGTCGTTCGCCGCAGATTATTTTAACTCTCGAACAAACGATGATCGATACTATCGGTTTCGTTCACAGGACACACGTAATGTAGCGTTCTCGTGTGATTACTGTAAAAAAAATAATAATAATAATAATAATAATTTACGGGAAAATTGAAATTTCCTTGCATTATTTACAATGATTGAACGTCAATGTACTTTTCACTGTAAAATTAAAATACGAGACATTAAGATTACAAATCTTTTGCCTGAAATTCACAATATACTCCATAAAAAAAAATACTAATTTTACTGTAAAATTGCAACGCAAATATGTGTTTGAAATTTTAGAAGCAGTTTCTGTAAAAAAAAGAAAGGAAAAAGCTTCCAATACTGTTCAGTAATTTTCAAAGAAATTTTTTTCTTACACACACAGTTTTTTTTTTTTACAGTTATTATAAAAATATTTTTACTTTGGTTAAGTGAAAAAAAAAAATAAAAAATAAATAAATAAAATATCGAACAATTTCAGCTCGTTAAAGGGCTGCTGGACCTTCCTGCTTTACCGACGGAGGGAGACGATTTCGTAGAATCTACTTTGCATCTTTAGTGTGCTACGATGCGCTTGAAATTTTACATGACTGTAATACTGGCCGCAAACGCTTCGACGTCCACTTGAATTTTTATTAAAAACGTCCAAGAAACTGAGAAAATTGATTGTTAGAGATTGTCGCCGAAAAACCAATATGACCGCTCAAAATTTACGTTCATGCTTTTTCGCGAACTGTGTAATATTCAATTTTCTCAATTTATTGTACATCGACAATGAAAATTCGACTGCAGGCCGAAGCGTTTATGTAAATATCATAGTCCCGCACGATTTGAAGCGTATGTGCAGTTTATTAACAATTATAAATTGAAACTAAGAAATCGTCTAGTTCAGTCGGTGAAAAAAAATTAGTAAGAAATTAAAAACCTTTCCGGCATCCCCTTAATTATTTTTAGATTTTTCTTATCACGCCGATATTTCTTGTGATTAATAATAATAATAATAATAATAATAATAATAATAATAACAATAATAATAATATCACGGCTTTGTTCGCCGCAGCTAATTCATCTACGTCGAATCGGTTCAAAGTTTCTCAATTCACGCTATTCAGCAAGAGAATCATCCGGAATGAGAGACCATTGACTGATCTTCGGTCTCGTCAAATATTTCGCAAATAACAGCTTCTTATCGTTCGCTAAAGATTATTTTATCTCTCAAACCCAACGAAGATCAATTCTATCGATTCTTTCACAAGACATATTAAATGTGCAATCTCGTGTGATAAAAAAAAAAAAAAATTAAAATCAAACATAATTTCCGTTCATTAATCCTTCTCAGATGTTTGTTAATAAAAATAACAATGCTAACAATAACATCAATAACAATTACTCATTAATAATATTTATGAATAATTATTTTTATTATTGTTTATGAATTAAGAGTTAATTAAGAATTACTTATTATTGATTATTATAAGTACTCTTTTGGTACTCAAGAGTCGTGATAAACTACTTGTTGGGTGATTGCATCATCAAGGCTATAAAAAGTGATCAGACTGCACAGTAAAAAAATTTTGTACTTTTTACAACAAATTATTGTCCACAAACGTCCACAATTTTTTATTTGTTCATTTTCTAGTTTTACAAGCAAAAGTACAAACTAAAATTGTCGATAATACAGAAAATTAAAGGACAGTTTCGTATATTAACATAAGTGACAAACAAGTTTGTCACTTATCTTAACAAAATCATTTTTACGAAATTTCGCATTCTGATTTTACAAAATTATTTTTTACTGTGTGTGTGTGTGCAGCTTGTGGCAGCTAGAGCAGACTCGGAGAACCGTGAAGCAGAGGGGACTCGCTGGACGATTAAATTTCGACGCAGCGTCCCGCGAGTTATGGAAATTGGCCTCAATGCCGCATGCATAATTATTAAAATTTATTCTGAATAATTAGCATATTGTCGTCGAGTTAAAATTTTCTAACGAGACGTATTTTTTTGTTATAATTGTTATACAGGCATTTTTGAAGAGTTCTTTCGTTGTTATCTTTGCACTTTGGTCAGCGAATATGTTTACGCATTACCGCGGCGTACTCTCACAATCTGCCATTGTCTTGTCGGATACCTTTACGTATCGCCCGTAATTCGACACAGCCCGTAATTATACCAATAAATAGATTTGAAAAAAATTATAATGTTCATCGGCTAGCAAACATCCAACCGCTGTGCTTACAGCCTGCACAAAACACCACCCAGAAATACAAACATCCAACATAACAACAACTCACAACATCTAAACATAATGTTGAACAAAGAAGAATTATAAATGGATCAGAGCTGAGCAATATTTTAAATACGTATTTTAAGTACTCAAATGCTTTTCTGGTATTTTAAGTACTCAAATGCTTTTCTGGTATTTTAAGTACTCAAATACTTTTCTGGTATTTTAAGTACTGTTCGAGCCCTTTGAGTACAAAACTCAAAATACTTTTGCGTCTACTCCATATTAGGACTGTACGGTTAGATCAGAGCTGGGCAAAGTACCGAAAAGTACTTGTAGTACTAAGTCCTTAGTACCGCAAGTACTTTAAGTAGAAAGTAACTTCCGTACTTAAAGTACTTTTATAAAATTACTTTAAGTACATCCGTTGATCCACCCGTATCGATCCATCCGTATTGATTTTTACGACGTATTTTAAAAGGTACTTCAATGAAGTACTTATAAATCTATTTTAAGTACGAAAAGTATTTTTTATTTTAAATACACACAGTATTTTGTATTTTGAGTATTTTCGAGTATTTTGCCCAACTCTGAAATGTATAAATGTGTAGAGGTAAAAAAAAACTGTGACGGTCGTTAATGCATTGTATGCATTGTTAATAAATACACACTTATTGATACTAATAATGTTACAGGTGCATACCAGCCAAGCAACGAACTGTCTCTACGATTCTACTCCTATTACAAGCAAGCGACGGAAGGACCGTGTCAGAAGCCGAAGCCTGCCTTTTGGGAGGTTGTTAAGAAGGCAAAATGGGACGCATGGAATCGCTTGGGAAATATGAGCCGCACCGAAGCGATGGAAAATTACGTCGAGGAACTGAAGAAGGTAACGAACGAAGAAGAGAGAAAACGAAGGATTTCTCTTCAAGATCAAATTTTAATATCTTGAGTGATTCAATCGATTTGCATTTTATGAATACCGAAGATCGTCGAGACGATGTCGTACACGGACAACGTGGCCAGTTTCCTCGTCAGTTTGGACGCGTTCTACGAAAACGTACCGGCCGAAGATTTGGAACTTCTCGTCGGTCCGGTGCTGGAGAGGATTCGATCGCAGCCCGGCTCCCCACTGTCCGGTTCGCCACTCGGTCTGTACTTTTTCCTCGTACCGACAACGTCTCCCAACTGGCTTTTTTTCGCGATACACATTCGATACTCTCGATCTTTTGATGACGTACTCCGAAAAAAAAAATCGTGCATTGCAATGCACCGGACTGGCAGTTTTTATGCAAAAGAAACTTTTAATTTAATGTACAATTGCGATGAAAAATTCATATACTTTTTCGTTGAAATTAAAGTAAATTATTCAAAATAAAATATTCCCAACGTATTTAATACATCGAACATTGATTTTTTTTTCATGACAATTGAACGTTAAATTGAATACACCAGTTTTTGCATAAAGACCTCCAGTACGGTCCGGCACATTAACTTTGTATTCGATTTTTTTTTTACAATGTGATGTCTTTCTTAAATTAATTAATCAAACGCCCAATCGTCGATTCGGTGCTGGAGAGAATTCGATCGCAATCCGACTCGCCACTGCCCGGTTAACCTTTGGGTACCAGTTCGTTTCTCGATATATATTTGATACTTTCGATTTTTTCATACCGATATGTCAAGGATTTGTCAAGGATGCATCAGGCACATACACACGAATTCCGAAGTAAAAGTTTTATTCGACCAAAATTACAGTACCTCGCGATGTGACAAATATCCCAAAAAAGGTCAACCGTATGAACGAGGTCAAGATCTTCGATTTCGCATAATAATAATGCCAAAAGGTTATTAAAAAAATATTTACGAAATTAATTGTTTAAAAAAAATCAGAATATCTTTTATTTTTTTTCATTTTAAATGAATTGCTCGATTTTTTAGAATTCAGTATGGATTTTTCCAGAATTTTCTTATACAATATCTTTTTTTTCGAAATTTTGAAAAATGCATGCAGAGGCACGAATTTCTGATGTGTTTCGGTATCACGATTCCACGGTACACGCAAAAAGTTTCGAGGCAATCGCGTCAACAATTCCGTAGCGATGGCCTTAAAAAAATGATTTCAAAAGTGGGAAATTCAAAAATGTAATAAAATTCTCAACAAATTTTTGGCGCGCCTAGAAAATCAACGAATTCATGTGAGAAGAGGAAAAAGAAAGGTTTTGTTAATAACTTTTTACGTTATTATCATGCAAAATTAATGTTCTCGGCACTTTTAATACAGTTTATTTTTTCAGATTTTTCTATCATTAGGAAGTGTTCAAATTCTCACTGAATTTCACTATTGGCTGGCAATGCACGTGTGATGCATCCTTAAATTAATTAATTGAACGTTCGTTAAATTGATTAACTAAACTCGTCGGTCCGGTGCTGGGGAGAATTCGATCGCAACCGGGCCCGTCCCTTTTTTTCTCGTACCGGTCGTTACCATACAGCGTATCAAATGGGCGTTCCGTAACTGGCTGGCAAAACTGGTTCTGGAGTTTTTATTTTATCGATACATATTTGATACATTTTATTTTTCTACGTTGTCGTTATTAAATCGTTATTAAATCGTTATTAAATTATTAAAAGCGTCCCTTAGGGGTTACACAATACCCAAGTGTTCGGCGCATGAGCGGAATTAATTCAACGAACATTGCCAACTCATTATATCGAACGCCAGGTGGTAACAAAAAAATGCACCCTGGCTCATTTATTCATTTTGTCGTTTCGATAAATATTAACTAACTTGTTTTGCTCGCAAAAAAAAAATATTAAAAAACCTGAAAATGCAGGCTCGAGAGAAACATCGCCGCACCGAGTGAGGAACAGCAACACCTCCAGACACATAACGAGCAGCCTCGAAACGAGTCCAGCGACGAGTCACAGCGCAAGTCCGTTGCCACCGGACACCGACGGCGAGGAGGAAGAATTCAAGGATACAGTTGAGGTAATGAAAACGTACCATTCGCACGGGCATTTAAACGAGCCGGATCCGCTCAACGGACTTCCATGAGAAATCGTCTTTTTATTCTTCTACGGTTTAAGCGTTTAAGGTAGTCCTTTCGTTATGTATGACGCCACCTACGTTCGAGCGAGGAATGAGAGAGATTGCAAACACTTCTCGATGGAATGAAAATCTGAACAAAAATCGACCATGCGGAAGGTGCTGAAAAGATTGTTTTTGCATAATAATAATTCCAAAATGTTATTAAGAAATTACTCAGAGGTCATATTGGTTTTCGCGACAATCTGTAATAGTTCATTTTCTTAATTTCTTGGACGTTTTCAACCGAAATTCAAGTGCACGCCGAAGCGTTTACGGCCAGTATCACAGCCCTGTAAAATATGAAACATATCGTAGCCTATTAACGACGTAAAGTCGATTCTACGAAATCGTCTTCTTCCGTCGGTAAAACAGGAAGGTCCGGCAGGCCCTTAAGACCATATGAAACACCTCCCTCCCTGTCCATCCCGGGCTCGGTCGGTATGAAAACCTGTAGTCAACTTTTCGCAGGCCTTCTCGCATATACGGTAAAAAAAAAGTCTCATCGCAAGCGGAAGTCATCTCGGCTTCTGATGAGGCTCTTCTTTTCACTGTACATGCCAGAATCTTTGATAAAAGTTTATTACAGTTTTTATTACCGACCGCGCTATTGCACATGCTCTTAAGGGTCACTCGGATTTTTTTTTTTTTTTTTTGCCATTATGAAGTCTGCAATATAAGATAATAATCATTACCATTACGGAAGTATAGGAAGTATGCGAAATATCTAAAGCAAGGACACAGTAAATCGAAATTAATAAATAAATCAATAAAAATACAGAAATAGTCCGATATGTAAATTACATAATTTTTTTTCTTTATAAATTCCTGAAAATCGCAATTCATTGGATCGGCTGTGTTCTGACTGACGACATTGTACTTTTCTTTCTTAATAGCGCCAGTGTCTGCGGTTTTTTGTTGCTGTCGCATTCAGCCGCAAAAACTATAATCGCAATTTAAATGCGAAGTATCTGAAGGAAGGTGAAAATAAAGAAATACATCGCGATATGTAAATTACACATTTTTTTCTTCATAAATCCCTGGAAATCGCGAGTCATCGAAACTGATGTATTCTCACTGACTGATCTTTTAAAAATACCGTCGGTGTTTGCAGTTTTTTCTTCCAATCGCATTCAGACGCAAAAAAAGTCATTACAATTCAATTGCGAAATGTCTAAAGGAAGGTGAAAATAAATAAATCCTCCGATGTGTAAATGAATTTTTTCTTCTTCACGAATCCCTGATAATAGCACTTCATTCGACCCGCTCTATTCTCACAGACGACACTGCAAATATTTGTTGTAACAGCGTCGATGTTTGTTTTTTTTTCCAGTCTGCGCCCGAACAATCGCTGAAGGATTACACAAAGTCCTCGATCGGCGTGCCTCAGGCGGCGAGCACGTCGAACGGTTTGCATTCCGATAAGCAGCAACACGGAGCGAACGGCAAGCAGAGCGGGAAGGGCGCAGCCTCGAAGAATTTGACGAACGGTTACCACAGTTACGCCAATGCCGACAGGCCGGAAGTCAAGAATCATCAGCATCACGAGAGGGGACGAACGCGAGAGAAGCGGGACGACTTTAAGGATAATGCCGAATTTTTGAATTCAATAGCGTCGACCGTTCAGAATCTTCAGAGGGACCTTGACAGGATAACCGGAAGAGTGCGAAGCCTCGAGGGACAAGCGCTCCAAGCGCTCGCTCCTAAACCGGTAAATTATACTTACGTCGAGATATCATTCATCTATGAAAATCGAATAATCACCACAAAAAATTATCAATTGAGGAGCTGATCAACCGTCCTGTTTTACCGACGGAAAAACAGGATGTGGCTCCGACATGCTTTAAGTTTTACAGGATTGCAACCCTGGTCATTCAAAATTTGGCAAAGGGACGAGTCGCTCGGTTGTCCAGCCGTTCGGCCAGTTACCGTTAACTTTCGCAATTCTTGCAACTTCAACATTCAATTTGCCCGCCGATATTCCACATACTTCGAACTTTAATAAAAGTTACATAAAAGAAAAAATCGCGATTCAGGCGCTCCACGCGTTCGCTTCTAAACCGGTAAATCACATTTACATCGGCATACAATTGATTAATAAAAATCGAATAACCCTTCGCGAAAAATGATCGACAAATCATTGCCTACTAAAAAAAAATTCTGTTCGAAATTTGGCGCACAGAGGACTCGCTCGGTTATCCAGCCGTTCGGCCAGTCACCCATAACTTTCGCAATTTTTGCAACTTCAACATGCAATTTGCCCGCCGATATTCCACGTACTTCGAACTTTAAGAAAAGTTACAAAAAAATAAAATTCTACTTAGTTACCTGCCCTTAAGAAAATAATTTACTAATTTATATATCATTGTGTTTTTTTGTTTTCAACGTTTAAATAGGAGCGATCGGAGAGGGAAGCTCGAACCGCATGGTGGCCACTGTCCGAATGTTCGCCACGAATGTTCGCCCTACTGATAGTCTGGCCATTCGTCGCTCAGACTCTCATGTCCTACATTCAACGTTATCGTCAACGAAAGCTGTGATCCTCCTAACGAACCCACCGAACGACGTAAAAATATTCTCTCGAACACGCCTATTAGACACTTCTTAATTTTTAATCTTTTGACACGAGGTCCCATCAATCCCGCCGTTGTAAATAAATATGTAATCGGATTGTAATGATCCGAATTTTTTTTTTCACGTTTCTTCAAACTCTTCGTCTCTCGCAAACTTTCTATGCCAAACAGCCCGACCCGCTCAATCACACGAAAACGATGCAAGAAAAGAAAGTTAAAAACAAAAATATCGTCAAAACGATCGATGAAATTAATTTTATTAATACTTGCAATATACGAGATAAGAATGCCAATACGCAAAGTTCGATTTGTAGAATATAATATAGAGAGGAAAAAAAATGACAAACTAATGTAATCGCAGTTATCAGCTCGAGGCTATACAAATCGTTTGCCAATATTGATTGCCCATGCGTGTTATCGCGATAACGATTAATCATAAGGATTTCATTCCATCGAAAACGTCGAAAACTCGTCTGGCTAGACAAATTGTACATTATTATTGTTACTTCGAATTACGCCAATGGATAAATTACCGATCTATGCATAATTCGATTTTTTTAAATATACAAAGACAAAAAAAAATCTCTTAATCAAAACGACTGAGTCACAAAATGATTAACTTAAAATCGTATTAGATCGATATTGATAAAGAACTTTGTTCCGACGATAGCGCATTCCAAATTCCTATCGCACAGCAATTAAAAGAAAAGTATATATATATATACACGACAGTCCGATCGTGGACAAAACGAATGAATTCTTGGTGTCACAAAAAATATATTGCGATTGTTAACAAGCAAAAAAATTAGAGGTTGAAAACAAAATAGAATATATTCAACATTCAAGTGGTTTTTAAGGTGCAACATATTGTATTATAAAAACGTTATTATACTATACAAACAATGTAATTGTAATATATTATATATATGCATATATATATACGTTATATATACGTGGGATAAACAGAATTTTTGTATTCATGGATATCGTTCGTTATTGGTTTAGGAAATAGACATCGATTGTTACAGGTAATTTGTTATCCTTTTGTTATCGTGTCTGTCAACATTTTTTGCATCTCATTATCGTCATTTCCGGTTTGAAATTCTCATTTTTCCACCGGACGTGACGTCATCATGGGAAAACTTCACGTCCGCTTTGAAATTCTCATTTTTTCGAGCGGAAGTAACGTCATCGCGGGGAAACTTCACGTCCGGTTTGAAATTCTCATTTTTCGAACGGAAGTGACGTCGTCTAGAGTAAAAACCAAATCCAGTATGAAAATCTCATTTTTCGACCGGAAGTGACGTCATCTAGAGGAAAAACCAAATCCAGTATGAAAATCTAATTTTTCGACCGGAAGTGACGTCATGTAGAGGAAACATCACATCCGGTTTGAAAATCTCATTTTTCCACCGGACTTGGCGCATCGAGGACATTTTTTACGGGCTTTCAAAGAATTTTTTTTTTAGAGAAAGTTACAAAAATAATTCTATCGTCGGTAATCGGAGAATGGGTTAGAAACGATTTTAAGGTCAAGTGAAAGTCACGCGACGGAGCCAGGAGTAAGGGAGATAGGCGGCATCGGTCTCTTCCGTGTATCTTAAGTACCTACAAAAAGTCAAAGTCAAAGTGAGAACGATGGACGATACACGGAAGTGAAAATCGTTAGAAATCGTTGAATCGGTTGTTGTTTTTTTTTTTTTCTCGCGCCGAGAAAATCTCTCGATTACGACTCTCGATTATGACTTGACGTCATTGGGAATTCTTGCCTGCGTCATCGGGGATTCGAATGTTCGGCGGAGCCCGGAAACGGTGCTTGCTCGGCTCTCGACCGTGCCGCGAGTCGTGCAGACAGAACGGCGCGGAAAGAGCGCGCAGCGCCATCTGGCGTTCGTCAGATCTCCGTTACGGACTCCGGTCCGGAAGTGAACTTTCGCGCCTGTGGACATTGGCGGGCGTAAACTTTGCGGCAACCCTGCCCTACCGTTCGGGTCGCGAGCACACCGCAGTCCCGATGCTCAATCGTTGTCGTCGTTTGACGCGCTCGTACGCGGCTCACGACGCTCCGGAAACGAGTCACGGATGATCCGTTGAACCGTCGGAGTGCGTCGAAGTTTGGACGATCGAAGCGGAATCGGTGGAAATCGGTCGTCCAACGCTCGAAGTTGGAAATTTGAAAGAACCAAAAAAAAAAAAAAACATCCAAGAACCGGCATGGAGCTTCGTGCGTCGGGGGTTCTCATCGTCGTTCTCGCGACCGCTGGCAACTTGTGCGCCCAAAATATCGATTCCGGCAATGTTTTCTTCGCCAGCGTCGTAAGTTCAATGATTAATTCGACTTAACACCGCTATATCCGACTCTCGATTCTTTGCAGAAGGACCATTAGGTTTGTTTTTTATTTCAGTGTTTCGGAAACAAAAAAAAAACGTCTAATTAAGTTTTCGCAATGATACAAGAAATCGAAGGTACTTTCACTGGGACTCCGTGCCGTGCTGTGTCGGGCACGCAGTTTCGACGGTAAATTCGTCGAAATCCCCGCCTGAACGAAATTGTTCTTTTTTTTTATCATTCTATTTTAGGTTTAGCTTGCGCCAAATTATTCGACTAATTTTTTATACTACGGATTTTTTTTTTTTTTTCAGGCGTTTACTTATCCGCGTGTCTTTGCAAAATTATTCGCTGTGACTTTTGTAAAAAATCGTCCAACGATGCAATTAGTATGGCGCAGTGAGAAAATAAAAGTGAATTAAATCATTTTTATTGGACGATCGCTCGGTTGGATTGCTCACGCATTCTGACCGTAATGTTAAACGCGTGCAAACATATGCTAGAACAAGGAGACTTGTGAAGCGTGTTTATTTCGATCTGGGCAATCGGTGTTTCGTAATGCGTTAACAAAATTGACACGAAGTTAGTTGAATAGTTAATTAAATGTTTTATCGGGTCACGACGACTCGGCCAATTGCTCGTGCATGCTGGCTATAATTTGTGCAAACAAAAAGTAATCGATGTTTTTAAAAAAAATTGACGCACATAAAAATTATTCGGGTAAAGAAAAGGCACGTCAGAGACAAAATATTTCATTGGATGATGGCTCGGCCGATTTCTCTCATGCATTCTTGCCGTGGTCTTTATCCGTGTAAAAATCTGCTGGTTCAAGGGAACTTTTGAACGACGTTATTCGATCTACCTAAATAGCACAACGCAATGAAATATTAACGTAAAGATAGCGTACAGATAAGCGTAAGAAATAGTAAATTAAATATGGTTTTAGGTGACGATGAGTCGATCAATTGCTCATGCATTCTGCCCGTAATCTTCATCTGTGTAAACATCTGCTGGACCAAGCCTGGGTCAAGGTCGAAGATCGTCATTGCCGGCGCTCGCCCTTCACGAAAACATCCTATAGCTCCTATCGTTCTTATCGATTGAGATCGTTTTACGTCGTTTGAAATCCGAGTCGAAGATCCGAACCTCTTTGTTTACGTTCGAAAAAAATTGCCGATACCGAAGGCAAACACGATTTGAACTCTTCAATTTTACGTTCGAATTTTTTTTTTTTTTTTTTTCTACTCTTGGAATGCGATTCGCGTTTCGTTGATACATCAATTTTTACCAACTTTACCCAATTAGCACGCAATATTTTCAAATAGTTTCGCAAATATTTTAAATCTTTGAAATCTTACGGAATATTTTTCACTTTTTTAAATCTTTGAGATCTTACGAAATATTTTTAATTTTTTAAATCTTTAAAATCTTACGAAATATTACTGTATATATAACAAATAATATTTTGCAATATTCTATCAAAATTTTCCAATGAAACGTCTCTCAAATATTTTAGAAGCATACTTAATCTTTCAGCACATTTGAAATATTTCTGAAACATGGCGACACATTTTTTTTCGATATTCTTCATTTCATCTTTCACCGAAATATTTCTACGATCATTTCCGTGTTTATGCCGTCGTGTGTATGCAAATTCGATCGGCGATGCTATCTTCGGCATTTCGCTGAAATGTTTAAAAAAAAAAAAACTTATGTTATTAAATAATATAACATAAATTTAATAAAAATTAAATATTTAATTTCTTTTCAAGCCGTTCAGACATGGAGATCGAACGGCCATAAAAATGTATAATTTATATTACAATTTAATATAAATAAAATGAAAATTAAATATTAAATTTCTTTTCAAGCCGTTCAGACACGGAAATCGAACGGCCATAAAAATGTATAATCTATATTACAATTTAATATAAATAAAATGAAAATTAAATATTAAATTTCTTTTCAAGCTGTTCAGACACGGAAATCGAACGGCCATAAAAATGTATAATTTATATTAAAATTTAATATAAATAAAATGAAAATTAAATATTTTATTTCCTTTCAAGCAGTTCAGACACGGAGATCGAACGGCCATAAAAATATATAATTTATATTAAAATTTAATATAAATAAAATCTAAATTAAATATTTAATTTCTTTTCAAGCTCTTCAGACATGGAGATCGAACGCCGATTAGCCCATATCCAACGGATCCGTACAACAACGAGTCCGTCTGGCCTGTGCCTTTTGGCCAATTGACGAATGTAAGTATTTTTAAGCGAAATAACTATTAGACGTAGAAACCGTAAAACTGTGTAACTTCGGCGGGACGAGACAAAAAAAAAATTAAACAAATGATCCGGTTACTGAAAGTGGATGCGCTGAAGAGCTTGAAAAAAAAAAAGCTCGAAAGACGAGAATATCTGCGCTTGTTTCGCAAATATAAATGTATCATTCGACTCGCCTGTTCCGACAACGTCTGATAACGAACGAGGAAAGGCGTATGTAAAATAAAAATACTCGTATCGTCATACCGAGTGTTTACGTTGGGGTTTGAATTATTATCGAAAAAATTAGTACGCGTTGATGATTAATTTTTAATCGCGAGAATGGGAATAAAAAAAAAATTATGTTAAATATATATAAAAAATAATCGTATCGTCGTACCGAATGTTTGCGTCGGGATTTGAGTTATTGCTGAAAGAATTAGTACCGTCGGACGATTAATTTTTAATCATGAGAATTCGAATCAAAAGAACAAGAGATACAAGTGTACAGTCAGTATTTATCACTTGGTGATGGGACATTTAAATTGCGAGTTTGTACTGCAAAGGAATATTGGAATGATAATCTTAGACGAGTCGGACTTAAGCGTAAAGCCGGGGAAGTTTTAGAGTAACGATAATGCTTATCTCGTTCATGACTTACTTTAGTCTACGTTGGCAATGCAACTTTGGTTCGACGTTCAATATTTCTACTGACACAATTTTCCACACGTATTGTTATATTTTTTATATTTTTATTTTATATTTTTCCACACGTATGTATATTTTATATATTTTGTATATCTTATATAGTTTATATAGTTTATAAATCTTATATTTTTATAAAAATATTCAAATCGCTATTTTTTATTTCGAGACTTTTGTCCGCAATATACGAATTTGAACTTCGACCGTTATTAAATAGTTTAAAAAGCGTGAAAATTCTAGATTTTCACATAGCCTAATGACACAATTTACTTTCGTTTGAAAAACTTCCAATGAAGATTTTCTATGATTAGATCCAGTCATTTTGATTGTTTGTCGATAAACTAAAGGGTCCTCGTTTTAAAACCAAAAAAAAACACCGACGAGCGCATCTCGAACATGTTTCTTTTTTATGATTTGAAAATATTTTAAAACATAGTGAAAACTGACATGAAAATCGCGACAAAATAAAATTTCACCCAGTCTCTTCTACGAGGAAGCAAAAAAAAAAAAAAATTATTTCAATTTACCAAAAGTAAGTTTAGAGCTTACAAAAATCTTCTAAATGATAAATAAATGATCTAGAATGAATATCTAAAAATGTTAAGAAAAAAAAAAAGTTAATTTACATCTCTATATTATGTTTTATTTTTTTATTACCACAGTTGGGAAAACATCAACATCTGATGCTGGGACGTTGGTTGCGCGAGCGCTACAATCATCTCTTATCGGACGCGTACACGCCGTACGACATCTACGTGATGAGCACCGACGTCGATCGTACGCTGATGTCCGCCGAGGCGGACCTCGCCGGTTTGTATCCACCGCGGGGAAGACAGATCTGGGACTCGCTGAGGTGGATGCCGATACCCGTTCACACGACGCCCCAAACTCAGGATTACATACTGGCCGGAAAAAAATTTTGCCCGAGATACGAGTACGAAATGACGAAGGTTCTTCAATCGCCGGAGATACAACAAATATATAAGGACAATGCCGAAATTTTTAACTATCTGACCGAGAATACGGGAGAAAAGGTGGAGGACCTACAGAATCTCGAGTACATCTATAACACCCTTTACATAGAGGTATATGTTTGATAAAAACGGTTTCTTACTTTTTTTTTTTTTTTTTTTTTTTCAAAATATATTTTCTGCAAGTATAATGTGCTATATTGAATTCTCGATCTTAGACACGGGGAGTCTGAGATCGAGGATGTATAGAATCATGAGTATATCCGTAATACGTTTTGTATAGAGATATACATTTGATAAGTGTTCTTATATATTTTCAAATATATTTTCTGAAATAATTCTCGCTGACGCACATAGAAAAACGTGCCATGAAACGGGTATCATACCATTGGTACCATTGGTCGTCATTTGCCTATCTGGATACACTGTAAAAAAAATTCATATAAAATTTAATGGAAAAAATTAACGTAAAGGTAACGTCTAATTAAAACTTTAGAAATACTTTTAATAATTTACATTAATTTTACTATAGTAATAATTTAAATTCAACAATTTACTTTAATCTCACTGTAAAAATCCATTGATTTCTCATCACAATTGTACATTAAATTTACAATTTTTTTTGTTAACAGTGTAATCTATAATATTGAATCCTCGATCTTAAAATCTAGGAGTCCAAGATCGAGGATCTACAAACTCTGGCGTACATTTATAACACGCTTTACATATTTGACAAAGTATATTTTTTTGTTTTTAAAAATATACTGTCTGAAATGTTTCTCGCTACAGCTACAGTGAAAAAAAAAATGTATATAGAGCAATAATGATAATATTGTGTATTACGAATTCCGACAGACTCTCTACAACAAAACGCTCCCGAAATGGACGAAATCAATTTATCCGGATAAGCTCGAACCGCTCGCGAGTTTCAGCTTCAAAATCGCGGCCTACAACAAAGTACTCGCCAGATTGAAAACCGGTGAGATTTTTTTTTTTCTTCGTACTAATGAATTTAACAAAATGTAAAAATGCATTAAGTTTAATCGACGATCTAATCATTTCCATTTTTTTATTTATTTTTTTACCACAGGATCGCTGCTGGGTGAAATGATCGATCATATGAAAAAAAAATCCACGAAGGCTCTCGTGCCGGATCGAAAAGTTTGGCTCTACAGCGCTCACGACGAGACCTTGGCGAACTTCCTCATGACCTTAAACGTTTTCGAACCTCACTGTCCGCCCTATGCTTCGGCGATTCTCGTCGAACTGCGGGAAAATTCCAAAGGCCAACACATCGTCACTGTACGTGATTAATGAGACATTTTTTCGTGTCATAAAAAGAAATTATTGAAATACAAATATTGAATAGTATATAAATGTATATATTTATATAAATTTATGTATTTATATAAATGTATACATTTACATAAATAATATTTAAATAAAAAAATATTATTTAATGTTATTAAGGGACAACTGTTACGATAAAATATATTTTCTTTTAGGTTTCGTACAAAAATTCCAGCGGCGAGCCGATATTGCTCACAATACCGGGTTGCCTTGCGGCGTGTCCATTGGAAAATTTTGTCAAACTTACGAAAGACGTGGTGCCGGAAAATTGGGAAAGGGAGTGCCTCGTCGATTCGTCGATCTACGGCTACAATGTCAGTAATTCGGCGATAATCGGTGAGTTAAAATTTATATAATGTTTCTACTTTAAAAATAAATAAATCATCAGATATTTAATTTTTTTTACATTGTATTTTTTGTTTTCATTGTTTTTACAGCGATCCTGTCGTGGTCCGTGCTCTTCCTCGTTTCCCTAGTTTTGCTGATCGTCGGTTTCGTGTACTCGCAGTACAGACGAGACAGCAGGCAGTATTACTTGCGACTATCGACCGACCCTATTTAAGAACCAAAACGTCCTTCATTGACTATTAATTGACGTTTCGCGGGCCAATAATAGTCGAGTTACGGAAAGACAAGGAATAAAAAAAATAGCAAGGCGGTCTACGGTTGCCAATAAAAAAGAAATTATCAAGCATATGCGGAGATTTGGACTGAAAGAAAATTTGGCTGAAATTACTATTAGAAATATTTATATTTTACTTTCACCCCCTACTATACAGCCGTCTCATTTATCTACCTCATCGATCGGCGATTTTTTTTTTTCGTCCTGGGTTAAGAGTAACGTTGGTACAAAGAGAAACGAAAACATGGCTGTAGATTAATTATTATTTTTTAATCGTATAACTATCTTATCCCGAGAATTGGTACGAAAGTTGACCGGTGGGGTGCGCTGTTGTCGTAGGTGGCGTGGCCGTTGAATAACTCGAGATTTTGAGATTAACTTACGAATTACGAGTAAGTTTGCCATTTAACTTCACGTACTTAATTGCCTTCACGATCTTTTCTTCGGTAATTTACGACTCTTGGCGGTTTAATTGACAACTGCACTGACGTAAGCTTCAAATATCTCGAGTGCGAACCTTAGAGCAGCTATTTTTTTTTTTACTTTTTGGTTTCCAGCAACCGGGCACTGCATTTTCAATGCGGTATTCAACGGCAATACAAAGAGAACTGAAAATACGACTAGATTAATTGTTTTTTTTGATCGAATAACTATGTTGTCCCGGGAATTGATACCAAATTTGAGATGAGATTGCAGCGGTCGATGAAGAAACTTGTCACTTAATTGCGGCTACGAGCGATCAATCAGCACATTCGATGGTGAATAATGTGCGGACTCTTACATAGTCATTTTAACGTTTCGGCTAAATTGATGGCCCTCTTCGTTACCTCGTAAAAAAACATTATAACGAAGATGTAAGAGTACGCACATTATTCGCCACATTGCGATTGTGTCGATTGATCACTCGTCGTCGCGGTAAAGGTAGTTCTTTCGTTGTGTCTGACGCCACCCAAGTTCGAGAGAGGAATGAGAGAGATTACAAACACTTCTCGATGGAAAAAAAAAATCTGTAAAAAATCGAGCACACGGAAGGTGCTGATTGTTTTTGCATAATAATTCCAAAATGTTATTAACAAATGACTGAAGAAGACAAGTTGTGCGACAAATTACCCGGCAACCTTTGTTTTTCTCACGAAAATGTATGAATTGTTTTAGAATTTTATGTAATGTTTGAAAATTGCGATTTTAAACAAATTTTAAAATAAAGAAAAGGCAATTTTCAAATATTTCACATAAAATTCTGAAAAAATTCGTACGTATTCAAGAAAGTTAAGAAATCATTTTTATGAGAAAAAAAAAATTAAGTTGCCAAGTAATTTGTTGCATAATTGTTTATTTCTTTAATTTGTTAATAACATTTTGAAATTATTATTATGCACAAACAATATTTTCAGCACTTTCCATATGCTTGATGTTTTTTTGAGATATTTATCCGATCGGGAGTTTGTAATTATCTTTTATTTCTCTCTGAAACTTATGAGGCGTCAGACAAAACGAAAAGACGACCTTAAATACCAACATTGGTACCAAAGTTGGCCGGTGGGAAGGGCTGTTGTCTTGGCCGTCGAAAACCTCGAGATTTTGAGGTCAACTTACGAATTAGGAGAAAGTTTGCGGTTTACCTTGAAGTACTTAATTGTGTTCATTAACTTTTCATCGGTAATTTACGACTTCTGTCAGTTTAATTGATAATTGCACTGACCAAAACTTCAAATATCTCGAGTGCGAACCTTCGAGCGGCGACTTTTTTTTTTGTTACTTTCTGATTTCCACCACCAGACACTGCATTTCTCAATACTTTTTCGCAATCGAATGAATTTATCGGCGCATCGAGACTTTAAACGAAGAGCTCCAAACTCGCGATATTTTATCTTAACGAAATGTTCCTCGCTAGTGATGAAAAGAAAAATAAGACATTGTGATTTAACATTAAACGTTATGTTTAAGACTCGAAAGAATAAATAACGTTTCGAATTAATAATATAATGTCTATTTAGTTCGTAAGCCAATGATTGATGAAGAGTGTTTTTTTTGTTCTTACATTTTATTTATACAACTGTACAACATATCGTAGGAAACGATTGGATTTTTGGATTAATAAAAAATACGTATTTACATTAGAGTATGCAGCAAATCGACTTGTGTTTTCGTATAAATTTCTGGACGCGATATTTTTTTTTTTTACTCCAACTTTCGTTTATCGTTGCGTTGACTGATTACTTTCACGAAAAAAGGCTGACCAAGACTTTCTATACGACCAATTAAAAAGTTAGTGTCAATTTAAAAAAAAATTTTTTATAGAAATGGATTTTCTGTTTTATAAAATATAATAAAGGATGATAGGAACAGCTTCAGCGATCTTGAAGCGATGTAAAACTTCCGCCCAGATTCTCTTGGATGGAGAACGCCGGATTTACCCTGTAAGGTATATCGAACGTTGTACTAAAAAAAAAAACAGAACAAGCGATCGATTAAAAAATTGTTATAGTAACAATTGATCGTTATGAACCAATTATAAAATTAATTATTAAATAGAAAATTAAATAATTGAATCGCTGATAATAACTAACGAAAAAAAAAACTCATGTCAATATAATGTTCTTAATCGAATGTCGTGAATTATTAGTAATTTGTTATCATTGAATTGAATATCTTAAAAACATCGATCGCAAGAGAGCGACGAACAATTTTTGTTGTCGAAAGAGAAACCGATGAGGACGTGCAAAGTACGATATTGTAACGCAGCTATCGAGCAAGTAACTAAACATTTCTGCAATTAATTTTATTGACAATTAAACGATATTTTTTTATTATCCATAAAATATATATATATATGTATATATATGTAAAAACCGAATTCTTACCTTTAGTTCGACACATCGAAAAATTACTAGACCGACCCCAAGGCAGTAGTTTTTCGCAATGCCATACTGTTTTTATTTTCATCGTGTTAAGAAGACGAAGAACAAGTAGTGGAAGAAAATTGCGTGCAAGAAAAATTATATTAGTCAAAGAATTAATTAACATTTAGTGTTCGACATTTATCGCAGAAAAGCGCATACAGAGAACCAAAGAAACCGTGCAGTTAATGGCAAATTTGACAAAGATTAAATAAACATTGATTTTTTTTTATTGGACAAACAAGTTAACAAATAAAAAAATTCCTCAGCCATGTACCGAATCGCACGCACAGAAAAAAAAGTGCAAGCTAAACTGCATCGAGCCCAGAATACGAATGGCTACTTTTTTGAGGAAGCGACATGACAATTTCAATTTTCAACTATTTTTTTTTTATTGGACAAAAAAGTTAAAAAATAAAAAAATTTCTCAGCCACATACCGATTGCACGCACAGATAACAAAAAAAAACTAAAGACAAGCTGAGTCGGCCCAAAATGCAATCGGCAACTTTATGGGGAAGCGATACTAAAATTTCAATTTTCAACTATTTTTTTATTGGACAAAAAAAGTTAAAAATAAAAAAAATTCTCAGCCACATACCGATTGCACGCACAGATAAGAAAAAAAATTAAAGACAAGCTCAGTCGGCCCAAAATGCAATCGGCAACTCTTATGAGGAACCAATGTGAAAATTTGAAGTTACAACTTTTTTTTTTTATTGGGCAAGAAAGTTAAGAAATAAAAAAAAATTCTCAGGCACATAACTGCTAAAAAATAAAAATAAAAGCCCAAACTGCGTCGAGCCCAAAATGCACATACATGCGATAAGGATACAACGTGCGAGATATACAACACATACAAATGAAATACATACCACGATGATAATGATTGTCATGCCGACCGAACGAAAATACCGTCGTGATAAAAGTCTCGCGTTCCGATGATATACAATGTGATATTTTTTGTTTTATCAATTGCGGGATAAACAGTAGAACAGCGGATGATGTGGGAAGTATGCGCTAGCGATCCTGAACGCGCCCCACCGAAGCTACCCGAGTTGCGAAAGGTCCTCTAGGAGTCTAGCGATGTTTCCGAGCTGTTTTCGAAACTGACAACGAGACAGGAACAAATTTTTCATCGTCAAAAATAAACAGTCTTGCGACTTTACATTCTCTGAAAGTCAATCGGTTAAATTCCAACCGGAAGCCAGCTTCATTCACTCGTGGACCGATTCGGACTGGTTAGGAGGTCGCGCATAACGCCCTCCACTAGCGGTCTAAAAACATACTTAACTTTTATCGAAACGAGATAGACACCAATTTACAGCTGAGAGAACTGCATCCGTTAATTTAAACCATTATTAATCAAGATCAATTAGTGCACCGATTCGGACCAGTTAGAACTGGGATCGTCGAAAAAAAAAAAAAATTGTTGTTGCGCAAAGAACGAACAGACCGTTAATATGTATTTTTTTTTACTCATAGCGATTGATCTTCAAACTTTTTTTTTTCTACGTCTTCACTTATCGGAAATTGCAAAGCGCACCAGCGAACGCCGAATAAAACTATGAGAAAAAGTGGACGGACGGAGGAAAAGATTTTTGGAGTTCATGAACAATGCCGTGAACGTATTAAAGTAATTTTTTACATAATTATTTTTTTGCTTGTTTTTTTTTGTACACAATTTGTTAAAGTTCGAGACAATGGGATTTGCCAGTTGTGTTAATAGAGAGATAGGAGGAAAGTGTTATTTTTTTTTTTTATTATCGCTTATCTCGTATTTCGTTGTTAGTTTTAATTGTTAGTTAACCAAAAGTTGTTATCGTTAGTGTCATTATTATGAGTACATATGATGTAGTGATGTATTTATAGTCTATCGCTTTTTTTTTTCTTCTGTACATTTTCGACGTTTCCTTCTTCTTATTTTCAAATTATACGAAATCCACACAACTCTAACTGGATTGACCTCATTTTCTTTTTTTGTTAATCCATACAGACGTCCCGATCCTCGCCATCTTGCTGGACTCATTCTCGTTTCCGTTTAAAATACTAATTCGCTAGATCTCGAATTGTCCGAATACTCGAACCAACATTGCGCCAATGTCTACTACTACGGTTATCATTAATGCTATTATTGTTGTTGTTGTTGTTGTTATTATTATTGTTGTTATTATTACTATTATCGTTATTATTACTATTATTGTTATTAGTACTATTGTTGTTGTTATTACTATTATTGCTATTATTACTATTGTTGTTGTTATTATTACTATTATTGTTATTGTTATTATTATTATTATTATTATTATTATTATTATTATTATCGTTCAATGGAAGAATACGGCGTAACTCTCATTTGTATTTCTTATAGCTATCAACTTAGTAATAAAGTACAAGACCACTGGACACTCTCATGGACACTGAAGGTCATTGAACGGCACTCACGGACATATTTAAATGGTCCGTCAGGGCGTGCATGAGGGCCTGTGAGTATCCATGAGAATTATCCTCGAGTGTCCACGAGTGTTATGCGAGATGTCCGTGAGAGTGTTATGTGAGGCTCCCACGTTTGACTTTTATATATAAATCCCGTTTTGTTTTTTTTTTTTCGTCACTTCCGGTTTGAAAATCTCATTTTCCGACCGGAAGTGACGGAGGTGTACCGGAAATACTCACTTCCGGTTTGAAACGAGAGATTTTTAAACCAAAAGTGACGTATTTCCGGTGTGACGTCGGTTCCGGTAGAAAAATTGGATCTTCAAACCGGAAGCGACGTATCTCCGGTAAATCTTCGGAAATCTAAATTTCCGATCTCCAAAATCCACAGTCGGCGTGGACTAGTTTGCTTTATTAATGTTGAGTATTAAAATTGGTACTGGTACCGGTATTAAACTGAAGTTACGTAATAAAATTGGCGAGGATGTGTTCCTTTTCTCTACCACTCGACGACCTCATTGACGAGGTCGCAACGCGCGGCGTGCGCGGATTGGCTTCACGGTGCAGTATGCAGAATGGTTGGTCGGTGGCGAGCGCCTCTAGCGGTGGCGTCATTAACTATTCAAACTTCCACTTTCAAAGAAAAGGGAGAATAACGTAAAATGGCACAATTTTTTAGCTATTTTGGAAGTGTTCTACGATTAGGATCTTACTTATCTATCGCGTTTATATGTAGTACGTGTCATTTTTCCACTCCAGTAAACAGGACGGAATTTTTACTTTCGCGAGGTTATGTTTTCGTTCCGCCATTTTGTTTTCTATGAACGAACTTTGTACGAGTATTTTTCCATTTAACCATTTCGATCAGCGCGCCGTGTCGAGCCCGAATTCTTATTTTTAGCGTAATATTCTCTCCTCCGTTCGTAACGATCTTATGTATCGTGAAAAAATTTCGTAATAGTAGAAGTAGACTTGGTTTTCCTGAGACGAACAGTTCACGTGTTGATCGTATCCATATAGCACTCAATTTTTAAAAATAATTTCAGAAATATTTTCAATCTTTCAAATGTAACATACTTAATCTTGAAAGATTGAGTATGTTTCCGAAATATCTGAGAAACGTTTCATTGGAAAATTTTTATACGATATTTATAAATATTATTTTCATATGTTTCAGAAACATTTCTCAAGATTTTAAAGATCGAAAATATTTCTAAAATTATTTCTAAATATTGCATGCTTAATGGGTACGATGAACACGCGTCTGAAATAGTGATGAAAATTTCGATCATTTTTTAATTTCATGTCTCACCAAAATATTTCCGCGATTGCAATCTGAAGACGCAATCTTTGACATTTGACTGAAATGTTAAAAAAAAACATTTCGGAAATATTTCAATGTAAGGTTTATAAGTGAACAAAAAAGTATTTTCAAAATGTCTTTAAAACATTTGACAAATCTTTTTTTATATTGGTAAAATATTTTCAATATTTTTAAAACCTTTCAAAAATATTTCCGTGTTATACGGGTAATTATCAATGATACTCGGCATTATGACAATCCAATATCTCTGCAGTCTTTTTGCCTTTTTAGGTACGGACCTAGGTACTCTTATTGTTACCCTAATTCTTTGTTTTTTTTCCCTATCATTATTAATAAATGAAATGATGAAGCGATTATTTATATCCAGCCACCGATGTAAAGACATTCAGACGGACAATTCAAAGCTCAGCTCGTCAGAACACCTTGTATGACCCATCACCTCCAAAAGCAGTTACGAGACAAACGAATTATCATAAATAGTAGTCACACTTTTCAATTATCGTTCACTGATTAACCACCGATCTTCGAATTAGTATAAATAAACGACAAAAAAAATGATAATTTTTTTTTTCTTTTCTAAATTCGTTCTCAGAGGCTCGAATTTTGAAAATATCGGGTAACATCATCGAGCCCGATACATCGAATGATCATCGGATCATCCGATTCCTCACCTCGAGTATGCCGCAGGATTCGTGAGACTGAAGTTCGTCGTGACCGGTCCGCCGATGTATTTAGCGACGTACTAAAGGAACCGGAAGAAAATATAAAAATATCGTCAGGTATAAAATCCACGTAAAATTTGCAATTTCATAATTCAAGTGTCCGTGAAGATTTTTTTTATACGAACCCTGTTGTTGGCGAGCGAAGTCGCGCCCATAGAAATCGCCATGTGTATCGACAGATACAGACAAAACGCGAGATACAAAAATGCATAAATTCCGATGACGAGTAAAATTCCCCAGCTCTTCTCCCCGACGTGATGCTCCTCGATCCTGTCCTTCACGAAATAAATGTTGATGCAAATCACGACCACGGACAAGGCGGTCGACACCAGCTTCGTGAAGCTGAAAAAAATTAACATTTCACAAATCGTCGTAAATCCATTATCTGCGATTCTATCGTAAAGTTGCGGTAAAAATCTTTTTAAAACACACACACACGTGCATCCGGTCGCCAAATAAAAATAGCATTTCTAAGACCCTGCATTTTTGCTAAACGAAGTAGATGCACAGATCCGACAAGGCAAAGCGCGACCTCGGTGTATTTTTATTATTTTTGCCCCGAACCTGAATCAGCCGGTCGTGTCGCATAAAAGTCAAACACGATGTTGACGTTGAAAATTGAAAATTTCAATAGCTTCCTCATGGAAGTTGCAAATTGTTTCATATCGCTTCATCATAGAAGTTTAAAATTGAAATTTTCATATCGCTTCCTCATAAACGTTGAAAATTGAAAAAAAAAATCACATTTCTCGATGATTTGGACCATTTCAAACGCTCTGACACTAAAATCTCGAAACATTCTTTTCTCACGAAAATATAGCTTCCTCTACTCGGAAGCAAAAGATGCGAAATAATTCGCGCATTGCCTCTGTGAGAAAGTATCGTTCGCCGATTTTGGCTTCCTCATAGAGAAAGCTATGCTTATAAAATAAAATACAAACTATACAAAAAATCCACAACATATACCCTAAAAAAAATCGCCAACTAAAACGTTGGTAATTCGTAGTTTCGAGACCGCAATGCAGTTTAGCCTGTCGAGAACGAATCCGAAGTTTACTTAAGCCGAGCAAAATGAAACTCACAATCCGTTCTTGAAATCTCCCATAATGTGAACGCTGCTGGTGAACGCAATAACGGGCAGCGTTGCGAAAGGCAGCTGCAGGCTCATTACTGCATTGAGAATGTCGTTCATGGTACTGAGATCTTGCATGTCGGCGTAAACGGCAACTAAGAGAGTGGGAACGATCGCGATGGTTCGGGTGAAGAGAACGCGCTTCCAGCGGACCCACTGAAGATTCAGAAAGCCCTCCATCGCGAATTGACCGGCGTAAGTGCCGGTCATTGTCGACGACTGTCCGGCGGCGAGAATTCCGACCGCCCATATGAACATCGCCGCCGCACCGAACTGGCAGCCGAGGTAAATTCCACCTTTGTACAGATCGGCCTGGAACGGCTCACTGTCGTTCTGCAAAAAAAAAATAAGATTTAAATAAATTGATAACATTTTTAAATTTGTATACGAATTATTTTACATCACGACTCGGTACTCACAGTGAAGGTCTCAATTCCCAGTGAGTAATTCGACGCTGCGCATACCTCGTACTAAAAGCGAAAGGAAACAGTGGATTGGTCGGTTTAATGGCCGGACAATTATTCAGTTCACCTCCGTGATTGAATGATTTCGCGGAGGGTTTTCCACGATTAATCTCTCCATACACAGCGTGCGCGTACACGAAACGGTGCAAAGCTCGCTCGCACCGTGACGATTTCGCAACAATGCATTATTCATCCCGAACCACTCACCACGTCGGTATTCTTCTTCTCGAACAGCCCGTGGGCGAAGACTGCCACCACGAATACGTTTATGAGGAAAGACACGAACAGAGCTATCGACGCCTCTATGAAGTAATATTTGTTGGCTTCCTTCACTTTCGTTGGGTTTCTTCGATCGACGTCCCTCGACTGAAAATTTAATGTTTCAACAAATTTTAATTACATAACAAAAGGTGCGAAGTAATTTGCACCATTATTTTTAATTATTTTTTATCATTCTGCGCATAGCATTCGCGAAATTTATTTTCAAATTTTCGTAACGCGTCGTTTCGAGGTATTTTTCGATGATATTTCCACGCTGACTATAAATCTGCAATTAATGTCACTCCTAGCGTGATATTTGAGGCAGTAACTCGTGTCGGCGGAAAATACAATTAAAATAAAAAAATCGAAAATTTCTAAATTTTATAAAATTTAAACGGTTAGATCTATTTTTTCGCCACATGCGATACCAAATATTGCGCAGTGTTACAATCCATTCATCTTCCAAATTTGAGCCACGTTTACTCGAATTGGGGCTTTTTCGTAATAAAAAAAACCTCAACATTTCATAAAATCTAACTGCTCGGATAGATTTCGGTTATATTCAATACCAAAGATCCTTGATCGATATATAATATTTATGCACACTTTTAATATTACATCTTAATGTAACCAAAGTTACGAAAAAAAATCTCACCTTAACGAGAGCGCTGTGAAGGTATAAGTTATGCGGCATTATAACCGCACCGATAACTCCGACCGCTTGGAGCAGCACAGCGCTGTTGCAGTCCTTGCAAATCGGTATAAACATACCTTTGATTACCTCGAGCTGGGGCGGTGCTGATACGATGTACTGCGACGAACAAAAGAAATAACGAAGCAACAATGAAAAACAAAGCGAAGATAAAATCGAATAAATGGCTCGAACGACTGGTCGTTCGACTGCCGTAATCCGAACGTCAAGAATCATCATCTCGCCTTTTACATAAGCCAGACGAGAAATAAAAAAAAAAATAATAAAAAAAAAAATTGTGAGAAAAAGTAAAATAATCAACAGAAAAAATCTGATCATCCGACTTAAAAAAAAATAAATGCATTGCATCGAGAATAATTGACCAACCTCGTAGCCGAAAGTCACAGCCATGACCGTGATAAGAAATCCGAACAAAAACTCCAGTTTTCTCAGTCCGTATTTGTCGAGGAATAAAAATGTGAATGTGTCGACTATAGTTATAAGAACGCCGCCCCATATCGGGACTCTGAAACAGAAAAAAATCGGTGTAAATTATGAGAAAAAAAAAAAATTCAATTATGCCGATAATTTCCCGATTCTTTAGGTCTGCACGAAACGACATGAAACGAGGCGAGCGTTCATTTTTTTTTTTTGATAAAAATGTGAGATAAACTTCTGATAATCTTCGACCGTGTTTGTCGTGTCGATCGTCGTGTGCTATTCCACGCGATAGTATCGGTCGGTACACTCACACTCTGTCAGATAAGAGATAAATTGCAGTCGCGGTGCCTATGACCTCCTGCATATCGCTCCCTATAATTGCGATCTCTATCATTATCCATAAAACTATGCGCGGCACCACTTTGTACTGTCTGTAACACATCTCCGCCAAGTGGAGGCCCGTGACGACACCCAAACGCGCGCTCAGCCTCTGCATAACCAGACCGAGTACCGTCGCGCTCAGCAATACCCACAGCAACTGTAAAATAAATTTTATTACATTTTTAAAATTAATTAATTAAATCTTAGAATTAATTCATTCTTGCAGTGCCTCATAAGGAAAATGAAATGTGAAGAAACATCTTTTTTTACCGACTTCTCGATTAAATTGTTCGCAAGAGATAGCTTACCTTGTATCTGGCAATCGCTCCGGACTGGAGATCGGACTCGATATTGCCGGGATCGAGGTAGGCTATAGACATGAGGAAACCCGGACCGGTGAACGCCCATAATTTCCGAAAACTGAATGTTGTCTGAAAAATAAGCAACAAAAATATAGATTATGATTTACAACTAAGGGCTATAATTCTCTGAGATTCTCTTTTTTTGGGCGTTAAAATTGAAAACGGACTTTTTTCGAAAGCTCTTTAGAAACAATTCGACCCAGAGTAAATATTGAGAATATTGTGAAAATTTCTCAACACGAAGAAAGCGACCCTTTTTCAACAATTTCATTCAAAAAAATATTGAGAATACTGAAGAAAAAATGCTCAACTGGAAAAAAGTTACCTTTAAAAAAAAAAAAAAAACAATTTCATTGTAAAAAATATTGAGAACATTTCTCAACTCGAAAAACGCCCTTTTTAGAAACGATTCGATGCAAAAAAAAAAAAATGTTGAAAAAAATGCTTGAGTTGAGAATTTTTTTTTTTCAACAGGAAAGAGGCTTCGGTTGTGAAGACCATTACGATCGTTATCAGTCGTTATTATAGCAATTATTCGACGCCGAGTCGTTCTTACGCCTCCTATCTCCGGTATAGGTATCTTCTCTTCCGCGAAGTAAGTCTGATTGGCGTTTGGCGACAATGACGATGACTCCGTAAGCTTCTCGTTACTCCGTGTCTGCATCTCCTCCATTCGTTGATGCGGTATCGTCGTAGTTGCTGTGGAGGCTTCCCCGTCGGTAGTAATGCCGCCTCTGCCATCGCCGCTGCTTGCCATTACGATTCTACATAATCGAGAGAAAAAAAAAAGAAAAAAGTATCGAATTATTGCAATAATCATTAAACGAATCATATGGAGATTACATTTAGAAAAAAAAACTCATTTTTACGATCGTAATTAACCCTCTGAAGAATTTTTTAATGACCTCGTCAGAAAATCCATAATCGTTTATGAGCATTTTTCCAATTTTTCCCAAGTAATATGAACATATTTTTTTAATTAATACATTTTATTATTTATTATTTATTATTTATTATTTATTATTTATTATTTATTATTTATTATTTATTATTTATTATTTATTATTTATTACCAAATTCATTGCCTTTTTCATAGAAACATTGTACATTAGGTGAGGAAGCTGTATGAAAATCCCGATATATTGTCCTCAAACAGTATATTGTTTTCAATTTCAAGAATGTGTCGCATATGGCAGGCGGAAAAAAATCCCCTGTACATTGCCGGGGCTTTTATTTTTTTTTCCGGTATCCGTCGCATATTCATCTGTATATATATATATATCTATATATACACGACTGTTTCCAAGTAGTGAACTATTAACATAATTGTATTTCAACCGCACCATCGATACATACGACAGGACTTATGTACATGACTCATCTTCATAAACTAAGAAACACATGCATTATGCTGTCCATCACCCCAAATTTATAACAACAGACAAGTTTCACATGCCAAATCATAAATAGCATAAATCATTATTTTTAAACATATTGAAACACGATAATTATTTCGCGCCCTTGAAGTTCAACGTTAAAAACAATAAAATAAACTGCCCCAGAATTCTACGATTTTTTTAGCAGACTTTGGCACAAAACATGTATGGAGTAACAATAATAACAATAAATTGATGTATTTTTCGTGAGTCATGGAATGATTTCCCGAGTCACAATCATTTCATCCTAAAAGATAGAACTTTATTAGGGCCTAATGAGATTAAAGTACACGAATAATATACGAACATGTATGACAGTACTAATGTATGTGATTCATTATAAATTATGAAACACGGATGGATGCATGACATTCATCACCCCTAATTTATAACAACAGAGATAATCAACATTTCAATGTTTCATTATTCACCCAAAAGCACCAATTAAAAAAAAATCCATTAATATACGACTATAATATATATATATACAACAGAACTTATGCAAATGACTTATTATAAATGATGAAACACATGCTTGATCTCCACATCTCCAATTTATGACAAAACAAAGATATCTAACATTTCAATCATTCACTATTCACCCATTCTAGAGCATGGTAATTCTTTAGCACTATTAAAATCCAACATTAGAACAAAAACGATCCGTCAATAAACGAGTACTGTGCGAATATATATATAAAACAGAGCTTGCGTATTTGCCTCGTCTGTATAAATTCATAAATACATTCACGGTAGCCATCACCTATAATTTATGACGACAGACACGTTAAACGACTCAATAACTCATTATTCACCGAGACTGGAGCACGATAATTATTTCGCGCCTCTGAAATCCAGCATTGAAACGATAAAATAAACGGCCAGGTAATTCGACGAATTTTTTTAGCAGACACTTTTTGCACAAAACATTGCCGAATGAACCGTCACAACAGCAGCAAGTATTTTTCGTAAGTCGTGGAATGATTTTCCGAATAACGATCCCATTACAAAGATATCGTTGGGGGCAAAATTAAATTTTGAGGTTAGGCCAAGTGTTTCGAACGTAACATCTGAAGAGGGCAATAAGACCGTTAATTACCGTATAGGAAGCGATCGAACGGATTGCGCAACTCCGTATTTATATTTTCCCCGTCGGGATTTTCTAACGATGAATGATTCGACGACGTAACGGTGATGGTCGCAGCACGGTAGAGGGGTGAATATATTGTTGAACGTAACCGCACAGCAGCACAGCTGTTTAACTCGGTACGTTCGGGAGATTAGGATATGCTTGGACGTTCGGTCGAATCTTCGAGCTCGATCGAATCGTCTGCGATTCACACGAAAACCTAGTTCAATTCAGATAAAAACTCTTTGGCAATATAATTTTTTTAACTCACGGCAATTGTTTTGTTCGGTGCTTTGAGCAAATTTTATTCGGCCCAACTTATCGGAAACTCTTGTTACGGATTAGAAAAAAAAAAAAAAAGAAAGCAAGTGTCGAACTATATATTAAAAATTGGGCACTCGGTCAATAAACATTTCGTGAAAATTATGTTGGCACGTGACTCGTCGCTGGCGCGCACAATTCGACGCGTTTATCCGAGCATGTAAAACAATGAAAAAAAAAAAAACAATGAAAACAAAAATTAAACGGCAACGCGAATCGTCTCGATCGCTGACGATCGAACGAATCGCTCGGCGTGTCTCGTTCTGATCGACGGAATCGCCACGACTGAAACGCTCTCGGCAGCAGATACGCAATATCGCTGTTGGACTTTTTCTTGTCCGGACACCCCCCCCCTCTGGCTACTTTACTGCTTCGCGAGTCGCTGCCGGCGCCACGTGAAATAAGATAATACTCGGTCGAAGAGCGTGGCCAGACATAACCTGCTGGATTCGTGCTTTTGTCTTCGTTATCGCTTGTACACTGCGCTGAATGCGTCCGCTGTTTTTTTTTCTTCGCTGACTCCGAACTCTTTGCGAAAAGTAGGAAATATTTTTTGTCCTTGACGACCAAACGATACGTGTTTCGTTACTTAAGTTTCAAGAAAACATGGAACATTTATGACCGTCGAATGATTAACCACGAATCTCCGAACTCTGAACTATGAAACGAATAAACATGGTGAGATTTTTTAATAAATCGAATAATTTCGAAAACTCATTGCCGATGTTATCGAGATCTAAAAAAATTGTCAATTTTTTTTTTCATACATTTCTGAATTCATACATTAATGAAATACAAAACTATTTGATGATGAATTGAAAACGATTTAATATGATTTAAAAAGGATATGCGAAAATGAGGAAACGTTTTTGTCCTCGACGATCGAACGATATCTAAACAAAGGATGTTGCCGAATGCTCACTGACTCGATCGACGCAATTTAGCAACGTTTTCAATCCACTGCACGACACTAAAAATAAGGCAAAAGAGGAAAATTACGTCGTACCGGAACTGGGAGTTCCCCAACGGGATTCCCTCAATTATAATCGTTATTGCTCATTTCCACGTCAATTCGATTGCACGTAACGAGAAATCTCAATCTCTCATCGATTGTCATCGGTTGGTCGAAAAATGAGTTTTTTTCAAAGCGGAAGTGACGTATTTCAGGTATGACGTCACTTTCAGTGATAAAAATAAATATTTCTGATCGAGCGTAAAACATTTTCGGTAAATTTTTGTAAATTTAATTTTCCATGGTAAACAGCGAGTCACGACAATTTTCCTCGTATAAATTGTTGAACGCTCTTTCGTATGTCAGGGCCAACGCATAGCACGAAAATATTTCTGAAACGTTTGGAAATTTTTTTTTTTTTTTTTAATAACTGCAAATATTTTACCAATATCACAAAATATTTCTCAAATATTTTTATAAATGTTTCGTTGGTATATTTTGATGGAACACATTAAAATATGATTTTCATAAATATTTCAGAAATATTCTGGAAGATTTGAAATATTGAAAATATTTCTGAAATGTTTTCAAAGTATTTCATGCTATATGGAGGGGGAATAGTCGGGTTCGCCGCCTCTCCGCTCGGTCTTCGTACACAATGCTGCGACGGCGAAATATTTTCAACGTATCCCAGTAAACACAGTAATCTAACAGCAATGTAACAGCAATTTATCCGAAAATAACGGCTAATATTACGATAATGTTGCATGTAAATTACATGTGACTTGCCATTTCGGACTCAGCAATATAACACTGTTACATTGACTCATGGTGTCTAACAGATTAAGGACATGAAATTCCATGATATTTCCAGATTTTCACAGGTGAAGATCTGAAAAATTTCAGGATCTTTTTTTCATCGATATTATCTGGTGTAAGCGGCAAATAGTGACAAAAACAAACGAAAAAATCTAATGAAACTTTCGATAGATTTTTTTTTTTACAGATATATTTAAACGATTTGTCAATCTTTCTTTTTCAAATTGGCAAATTGTCCAAAGTCAAAAGCCTATGCTTTTTTTTTGCGGTTAACAAATTACTGCTGTTTTCCAAATCTACCTTTGTCAATTTATGCCCGTTCCAAGCCATCGAATGTCGCCAAAGTTTTTAGGAAACAATTTCGACCCGGTTATATCCGTTTCGTGTCCCTTCGCACGGGACTATTCGCAAACAAATTATACAGTGCTCTTGATAACTCGACAATATCCTACCGAGCAGCTCGAATATCATCCTCAAACGCATAGTGAACGTAAGCAAACCACACGAACACAAATTGAATAACTGCTCGCTCTGACGCGGACGTTATTGTTAAGATCGGCTTGGAAAAATTTAATGAATTTAGAATTAACATTTAGGCCATGTATCCAAATTTTAATTACCCTCCTTAAAAAAAAAAAAAAAAAAAAAAAAATAACCTAATATTTTAAAATAAAAATATATATATTTTTTAAATTCCAGGTGATCGACAGAATTCCATGAAATTTCCAGGATTTTTCAAGGCCCAATGAAATTCCATCAAATGTTCAGGTTTCCAGGATTTCCAGGATCGTTAGACGCCATGTAATTGCCATGTTATATCGCTGTTATATAACAATGTAACATACCATTTTTATTTTAAACAACATATCATGGCTAATCCCATCGTTGGATCAAACATCTTTGTTAATGACAAACTATATTCTATCGATAGGAACGAATAGATCTCAGAAAAAAAAACTTTATTAACTTATGTGCCGTCGGCGGGATAGGAACCTGGGACCCTCGGACTTGTAGACGGTGACCCTACCTATTCGGCTATGATGGACTCGAGAACATAATTTTGGCAAATTGTATACACGGTTTCGACGGATTACCTACGGATCATGACTGATGTATAAACTTCAATTTCTAGCATTAAATATTAGTCGGTCAGCCCTTTGACGGTAATAAGGAAGCCATTAATTATTTGCTTGTCATAGCATCGTTATATGTATGTTATGTACCTGTTGTGAAGCCTGGTTTTGTATTCGTAACGCTATCACACTCTGTAACATTAACATTGCCCGCAGATTAATAATGGTCATAAACATTGTTATAAACATTCTATATAAACGTAACAGAGTCCAGTTACATTATCGTAATGTAATTGCGTTATACCCTATTAACATTATCTGATTACAGTAGAACCTCGATTATCCGAACTGCAATTTATTTTATCTGAACTGTATTTTATTTTATCTGAACTGTATTTTATTTTATTCGAACTTTTATTATCCGAACAGGAATTTATTTTATCCGAACCTTTATTATTCGAGCCATGCCGCAAAATTTCTTTGTTACATATCGTTGAGCGTTACTTTGTCGCAGGCGTGTGCAAATTTGTATCATGCCCTTGTACAACCAAAAATTGACCACTTTATCAAGAAGAGTGCTTAAAGTAAGCGTTTAATAATATGCTCCAAAGTATATATATAATGTTTGTATGCGAATTTATACTTAAAAAAAAAACTCATATTCATTACGTATGTTATTATTATAATATTTTTTATTCACAACTCGATTATCCGATTAATCGTTTATCCGAACTGGTCTCGACCCCAATTGATTCGGATAATCGAGGTTCTACTGTATCACGAAAGTTACACTCACACTGTTACATGTATGTTGTGTAACGGTTACACAAATTTTTATACATAACTATAACGTTACACTGATATATAACAGTTAAATTAATTGCATATAACACTTTGTAACATTACATATTACTCCCACGTTACGTTCCTCTGTATATCGAAAGAATAACATTGCTACATTACATGTGACTTCCATGTTACTTTGCCATAATAAAATTTGTTCACTGGTTATAGATATAGATATAGGTCTATGTAATTATGTGAAAAATGATAATTCAATATTTCGTTCGAAGACGAACCTGAGATTCACGATAAAGAAACGTCAGCGATAAAGTACTCTAATAAGAAGACAAAATTTCTCTCAACTTTTTGTAACATCAAGATTGGATATGAATCAGGTTAATCAGTCACCCGTAGCGACCTTGGACTCTTGTTTCTCTATCGGAACCATCGTATTGCGTGCTGAACGACGAGTAGAGATAAGGCTTGCTTGATTCGTGCGATTACTGTCGCTGTCATTGTTTATCATAGAGTATTTATAACACAACAATCGCGCGTGCCAATGAGCGTACGATCTAATCCCTTGGAAAATCATTTATTTATATTTATTTATTTATTTGTTTTAGTTATTAAAAAAAAAAAAAATTAATATGTACGTCGGATAGCGTAACGAGCTTGAGAAGGTGAAAGTAAATAGTATCTACCCTCGTCAGAATTTGCTCACGTCCAATCGTATCTAATCACTTCTCGATTGAGCTGAAACGCACGCAACGCATTCGACCTCGTTATAAAATATTAATCACGATAGCATCTGCGTTTTTTTGTTTTCTTTCGACTCAATATTCGCTTATTCATCAGCCGCACTAATTTTATTTCTATACATTGTCAAAATATTCTTTAGCTTTTCCAATTGCCTTCGTCAAATTTTTCGTGAAACTTTCCCTCATGTGAATAAAAATTTTTGCACCCGCTGCCTTTGAGAGAGCAAAATTTAAGTCTATTCTCTTTGTGTTTCATCGAAAGATCGCGACAAACAAACGATTATTTATTTTTCTATTCCTTTTGTGAGCGTACACGATACGTCGTCACGCGATCGACGATTCCTCAATAATATGTTGTTTTGATCGGCAGGAGTTCAAGAAATCTGGAGGATGATCGATCGAGTCGCGTTTCGCTGAGAGACGGCCGCTAAACGTTGTTTTCTTTGTGACTATTTTATCTAACTGTCCACGAAAGGCGATCCCGAGGCAAAATTTATTTCGTTCCGAGACAACGACAAGAGGATTTCTTCGAGCCTCGATATTCGCTCCTCTCGAACGAGTGCGTACAGTGAATAGAATAAAACGATGAACAATCAGAGTTTCGACGATGCAGAAACGAACATTACCAACGTAACTGCGCGTTACATTAATTCCATCTACGATTTGAACAAGGAAGACAGCAACTGGATAGTCACGAGTTCTTTCATCATATTCACCATGCAGACTGGTACGTAATGTTGAACTTTTTTTTTCTTTTTTTTTTTTCAAGTGGAATGTTATTTGCATATGGCAAATAACATTCGACTTTTCCGAATTTTTTTAAGTATCTTTACGCACAGCTTCCTCATAGAAGAAGCTATGTAATAGCTACGTAATAGCTTGCTCCACGGGGGGGGGCAAACATTTACAGAAAAGTTTTATGTCACTAAAGTAACATGTTTTTGAAAATTGATAAAATAAAAAATATTTTTAATCAAAGGTTTCGGAATGTTGGAATCGGGCTGCGTGTCGCTGAAGAACGAGGTCAACATTATGATGAAAAACGTAGTGGACATAGTCCTTGGTGGTTTGACCTATTGGGCCTTCGGTTTCGGCATGAGCTTCGGTTGGGGCGCGCCGACGAATTCGTTCGTTGGTACCAGCGGATTCTTTATTGATCCGGACATCGGGGACGACCTCATGGGACCGGCTTGCGCTGCTTTTCTATTTCAATTGAGCTTTGCTACAACCTCGACTACTATCGTCAGTGGAGCTATGGCAGAAAGGTACAAAGAAAACGTTATTTTCATGCATAATGAGAAATATGAAATATGAAACATGAAATATGAACCACTGTTCATGTTTCACTAACTATGAAATGTGATATAAAAAAAAACATTTCAGATGCAATTTTAAAGCGTACTGTCTCTTTTCATTCTTGAACACGATTGTGTACTGCGTACCGGCGGGCTGGGTCTGGGGCGATCATGGATTCCTGCATCGTCTTGGGGCTGTCGATATCGCCGGTTCGGGAACCGTCCACCTGGTCGGCGGAGTTTCGGGTAAATGTAACAGCTACGCGGGCAATGCACGAAACAACGAATTATTATTATTATTTTTTATCGTAATGTTATACTTTGCCGCGAATTGACGAGCAGCACTTGCCTGCGCCATTATGCTCGGACCTAGGCTCGGAAGATACGACAACGGCATCGATCCTCTTCCACTCGGATGTCCAGTCAATGCTATAATGGGTCTCTTCGTTCTGTGGTATTCATTTTTTTTCCTGAAAAAAAAACAATTAATAAATTAATTATGACTGTTTGTTTGTTATTAATGTATATTTCAGAACTGAGCAAAGTACCAAAACGTACTTAAAGTACCAAGTACCAGGTAACAGTTACCAGTTACCAGTTACCAGTTACCAGTTACCAGTTACCAGTTACCAGTTACCAGTTACCAGTTACCAGTTACCAGTTACCAGTTACCAGTTACCAGTTACCAGTTACCAGTTACCAGTTACCAGTTACCAGTTACCAGTTACTAGTTACCAGTTACCAGTTACCGGTTACCGGTTAACAGGTACCGGTTACCAGGTACCGGTTACCAGGTACCGGTTACCAGGTACCGGTTACCAGGTACCGGTTACCTGGTACCAGGTACCAGGTACCAGGTACCAGGTACCAGGTACCAGTTACCAGGTACGAGGTACCAGTTACCAGTTACCAGTTACCAGTTACCAGTTACCAGTTACCAGTTACCAGTTACCAGTTACCAGTTACCAGTTACCAGTTACCAGTTACCAGTTACCAGTTACCAGTTACCAGTTACCAGTTACCAGTTACCAGTTACCAGTTACCAGTTACCAGTTACCAGTTACCAGTTACCAGTTACCAGTTACCAGTTACCAGTTACCAGTTACCAGTTACCAGGGACCAGGTGCCAGGTACCAGGTACCAGTTACCAGGTACGTGGTACGAGGGACCAGGGACCAGGGACCAGGGACCAGGGACCAGGGACCAGGGACCAGGGACCAGGGACCAGGGACCAGGGACCAGGGACCAGGGACCAGGGACCAGGGACCAGGGACCAGGGACCAGGGACCAGTGACCAGGGACCAGGGACCAGGGACCAGGGACCAGGTGCCAGGTACGAGGTACCAGTTACCAGGGACCAGGGACCAGGGACCAGGGACCAGGTGCCAGGTGCGAGGTACCAGGTACTAAATACCGAGTACTGCAAGTATTTTAAGTACCGCACGTACTTTAAGTACTAAGTACCGCAAGTACTTTAAGTACCAAGTAATTTCCGTACTTAAAATACCGAAAAGTAGTTTGATACTTCAAGTACGTACTTTAAGTGCCAAATATGTACTCGTGTACTTCAACTACTGCCCAGCTCTGGTATATTTTGATAATTCAGGTGGGGCTGGCTGGCGTTCAACAGCGGTAGCACTTACGGCATAAGCGGCACGCGATGGCAATACGCTGCCAGGGCAGCCGTTTCCACGATGATGGGCAGCATGGGAGGCGGCCTGGTGGGACTTGGATTTTCGCTTGCCAATCCAAAGGGAATCGACATTCTTAGTCAGATCAACGGAATTCTCGGTGCTCTTGTAGCTATAACTGGTGAGATAAATGAATAAACAAATAAAGAAATAAGTAAAAAAATGAATAAAAGCGTGCAAAGTGATTTAGACATGACTTGTTCATGTTTTACAGTTTTGCGCATAATTTCCACTGTGATAAATTTCGTTGTTCGATGTTAGCTTATTCATAGAGGAATTTTGATTAAAATTCAAGTTTTATGAAAAAAAAAAACAAAAAAAAAAATGATGGGACTTAATGTGAAAGCGATATGAAAATTTCAATTTTCGATTTTTTTGTTGTTGTATTTTTGAGTTAAGTGCAGAAAAATCATGTGCAAATTATATTGCATCTTTTTTCGTAACATAAAAAAAATGTCAATATCTCATAAAATTGAAACCGTCAAAATTTGTACCAGACTACATATTTTAGACTATTTTAAGTACTCTAATGCTAAAATATCGAAATTCTTTTTTTGGTATTAAAACAGCTTCATCTGTAAGGAAGCAAAAAGTACATAAATAAATATGTAAATTAATTAAAAAGTAAATAAATAAATAAATAAACAGGTAACTAAATATATGAGTAAATTAATAAAAAAATGTGTCGATAAAAAAAAATGATTTGTACTGTTTGAGTCAAATGTAGGTGGTTGCTTTCTATTTCGGGCCTGGGAGGCGTTGATCGTAGGGATGATCGGTGGATTCATAACGTGCTTCGTTATGCCAGTGCTGGACAAAGTTTCCATCGACGATCCCGTCGGTGCATCTGCGACGCACGGTGAAACAAAAAAAAAAATTGAGTTGAACTTTGTTCATGTTTCTGATTTTTTTTTTTTTAACTAGAAAAATTCGTGATATTTACCTATTTCGAAGGTGCCAGCGGAATCTGGGGCGTTTTGGCGATCGGTTTCTTCGCTGATAATCCGTACCCGTTGGACACCACGAGCGGTCGAAGCGGACTGTTCAAGGGTACACATTTTAATAAAAAAAAATAAATAAATAAAAGAAATAAAAAAAAAAATATTTGGAAAATTAATTTGGTGTTCGAATGGAAAAGGAGGAGGTTGGGAATTGCTGGGAGTTCAGGCCCTCACAGTCGTGTGTCTAAGTTCCTGGAGCTTCTGCTCATCAATGTTTCTACTGTGGGTGAGAAAAAAAAATGAATAGGCTTGAAAAAAAATAAAATAAAATAAAAAATCTCATTTACATTTTTTTTTAAATATTAACTTATGTTCTCTTTGAACTTGGAGTTCGTAAACAAAATAATACCGATCAGAATGGACCCTCGCGAGGAATTGCTCGGTGCCGATTTGGTCGAGCACAGAATTCGTCATACGCAGGTGAATATCATTTTTTTTTAAAATTAATCTATAATTAATTGAAATTTATTATTCCTTTTATTAATTATCGGCCAATCAATAATTCTTCGTTCAGGTCGGAGTGAGCAGAGCCATGTCGGCTCTACGCCCATTTTCCCAGGAAACTTTGTTGCACGAAGTCACCGCAGTGGGAATAAATCCTGGCAAGTGGAAATTAATAATTAATCAGCTAACTAATTAAACGAACTAATGTAAATAAATTGTGCAGGTCACGAGTCGTACATCGACAAGTACAATCGCAAAAAAAAAATGGATAACATCGCGAAGATGATGAGCCGAAAAGCTAAGAAATTTTCCAACGCGACCGACAGAAGAAACAACGAAGAGCATCCAGCGACGGACAAGAAATATCCCCGCGTCGCATGGATAGATTGATAAAGATAATTCTTGTCCCCAAAAATTTCATCTCGTCGATCAGATCGAGCGGGCATTTAAAAAGGTAGAAATTACAAAGAGACAGTGTTTTTTTTTAAAAAAGGAAAAAGTCTTTACATTTTATTTTCAATATGACGGACAGCACTCAGCACTCGAAAATCGAGCACGTGTTCGATGGAAAATTTTTTTGTTTGTTTAGAAACGTATAAACGGATCCCCGGAAATTGTTTTTTTTTTTTTTTATCGGCGCGCATGCACACGCGCTCGTTACTTCGTATTCGTACCAAAACAAATCGATGAATTTTTCTTTTCTCCTCTCCTTTCACGCTCGCCGAATAAATAGCAATAATAATAATAATTTAAATAAATATCTTATCGTGTCTAATCGTACTATTAAGTTATTACGTGACTAACCGCCTGAGAGCCATTGTTGAAGCGATCTTCTTTTCGTTTTGTTTTTTTTTTAATTCCACGATCTATTTCTTCGATCATTTTTTTCTTCGGTCAATCTATGTCTTCGATTTTTCGCCACAAATTCGTACTATTACAATGATAATGATAATCCACTATAAATTACGAATTCATTAAATTACAGATATTCGAAATGCTTCGTAGCGATACCTTTTAACATTATTACTATTTTTTTTTACTTATTAATTTTTTTTTTTTTATTCGAGGACGAAATTACCTTGGACGTAAATTCATGTTTTTTTTTTTTTCAACTTCACTCATTCTAAAAATCTTGCTCTGTCGTTACATTCATCGGGGCCGCAATCACTCGTCATCCTCGATCGATCTTACATTTAATTATTAATCGTTGAATGAGGAACTCCACGGACGTGTACGTCGCACGACTTCTCCTTAACTTCGAGACTTGAACTTTACGTCCTCTTCGTCATGCCTACGTTAATATTTACGTTTATATTGCGATGATTTGGTTATCGACCTTTCACACAAGTTTTTTCACCGACACAAAGTAACGCATCTGTGACCAAAAACAATAAAAAATCGCTGATTGATTTTTTTTGTTTCTTGCAAAATGATTATTACCAAATCGGCAGGATTTTCAGAACGGATTTGTAGGCAATATTTTTTTTCCGACCGGTCGGGCCGATTCCTCGTCGAAGCAATTTCACAACTTCCGAGTCTCCCGCTTCCGCTTGAATTTTAGTTTTCATCCTCCGGTATCCGAAAGCGTGCGGCATTCCGATTAACTATTTCCATTCATATATACAACAAATAAACAATTAATACAAATCACGACTAATCAAGAAGATCATTTCTTCGGTTCATTTACATAGAGGTTGTGTTATTTCTTCGCTAGAAATAATCTTTTCAAACGTACGTTTTAAAGAATCAAGTAGAAAAAAAAGAAACTTGATTACGGAACAATTAATTAAGTATCGATGGTGATGATAATCAATAATAATATGATTATTCATACACACAGATCGACGATGCGGGTATATAAAAAAATGTGTTATTTCTTCACTAGACAAATCTTTTCAAACGTACGCTTTAAAGAATCAAGTAGAAAAAAAGAAACTTGATTACGAAACAATTAATTAAGTATCGATTGTGACAATAATCAATAATAATATGATTATTCATACACACGAATCGACGACGTGGATATATAAAAAAATGTGTTATATCTTCACTAGAAAAATCCTTTTAAACGTACGTTTTAAACAATCAAGTAGAAAAAAAAAAAACTTGATTGCGAAACAATTAATTAAGTATCGATGATGACGATAATCAATAATAATATGATTACTCATACACACGAATCGACGACGCGGATATATAAAAGATCGTCCAATGCCATTGATTACTATCGATATGTGATCGGAACAATCGTTACCTAAAACTACGTAGATTCACGTTAATTAATTCTTTCATTTTTCTCATTAATCTATTTCAAACAAAACAGAGATTGTCAAACATAAAACGAATTCTTCTAATTAAATTCGAGGGAGCCAAGAGAGAGTCGTCGCAGTCACGGATATGAGTCAACGAGAGATCAATATTATTATTCATTCGAGGGACGGGGGGGGGAGAGTTTCTACTAAACTTACGTACAAGATGAACACAGACAGACGTGACGGAACCGACGATTTATCGATTGGCTCTTCTCCGTTACTAATCTTAAGATTCTAAAAGAAACCTTTAGTAGTTTTTATCTTTATCTCTTTTTTTTATGCGCTATATACTACCTCACTGGCAAGGGAATCGTCGACTGTTCCGAAGAAACGTTTTTCTACGTACGGTAATGAAAGCAAAACAAAGATACGAAAAAAATGCATCTAAATCGTTCGTTGAATTACGCGTCGCGAGACTTTTCTTTTTTTCTCATTCCTTATATCGCGGTTCTCGTTCGGACGCATTTAAGATTCTTAACTCACTAATGACTTGCAGTGCTTGACAATTGTGATTTTTCCTTCGCGACATAATTATTTTTAAAAAATGGCACATTATCCTGGTGGTTTAATCCGCGCTATCTTTCCACCGTTTTAATTCAATACATCGAATTTACCCCGTCGATACATTGACCTACTTGCCTTCGAAATTTTATATCTTTCCCCGCGATCTTTTTTTCTTCTTCTTTTTTTCGTTAATTTTCGCATTGACCGATGCGCGGTTTTTATCTTCCGCCTGGGACACTCGAGTGAGGAAAGAATTTTGGAAACCAAATCAACGGCGTTCCGACTTATTGCAAACTGTTCGTCGCCCACTGAGCCACCTCCGTGGGCAAGCCCGGATAATTCTTGACCGCCTCGAGTACCTGCTGAGGGGCCAAAAGGAACTTGTAGTACTGAAACTCCTTTTCCGTTCGCGAATTTGTCCCACCGACGGGTGCCAGCAATTCCAAATTCTGTGGATCAAACAGCAAACAAATAATATTTATTTTACGACTGATATTTATCGACAAATATCCCTTCAAATGTAGATAGATATTTTGTATTTTTTATTTTTATATTTATATTTTGATAAATTTTGGTAGATTTTTACTACTATACGCTGCTATACTAATAATAATCTTATATATAGTTTGGAAATTTGCCGATTTGTTTGTTGGATTGGATGTCCCCCCTCCCAGCTTTCATAGCAAACAGAATTTCGAAATTTCGGTTTTTATAGCATATAGGATCAATTTCGAAATTCCATTCCACATGGAACGGATTTCACATGCTATGGACTAGTATAATAGCGCTAGTATAATATAAATTACAAATAAACGCACCTTTATGTGCTCGAAAGCTTTCATTATAACCGGCCTCTGTACCGTCTGTACCGCTGAGGTCTGATTCGCAAATTTGAGATAGCGGTTGAGAACCGTTTCGAAGTTGAGGGGCTCGCCGTCGTAGATCTCGGTCTCGTGCTTCATCGCTATTATCTGCAATAGAAATTTTTAATATAAAAAAAAAATATTAACAAATGTTTTCAATACGAAAACGTCGCATCGCTACAGTCAGACATTTTCTCACCAAGCTGAGTTCGAGAACGGAAAGACCCTCGAGCATGAGGATCTTGTCGTCCGGCGAGAATATTTTGCTAGCCTCGACAAAGTCGTTGACCTCGAGTTTCTGATGCTTCTCGTCGAGGCTCGAGACGGCGACGGCCAAAAAATTTCGAAAGCTCCTCTCGCTTACGTCCAACTGATACATACGCTTGAGGAGATTAATCATCGTGACGTTGCCGACAAGACTCTCGATGTACTCGTTCCACATCGTCCCGAATTGCGGATCGATCGTGAAATCGTCGTACTGCTGCTCGATTCTGTTGACGTTCTCGTCGTCGGGAATGCTCAGCAGGTGACGAAAGAGTTCGAGCCTGTCGTCGAACGCCGTTTTCGGCTGTTCGGGCACCGTGCTGTCGCCCGGAAATAGAAATATCTGACGATGGGAGAAACGAGATTTCACGCGCTTCTCGAGCAATTCGATAACATCGAGACGGCAAGTTATACCGAGGACGCAAATCGGTGCCTGCGCCGATTGCGCCACGTCGAAGAGGTTGTAGAGCAACGTCTGATTCTGATGAGCGCAGAAGAGATCGAACTCGTCCAGAATGAAGATGCAAGGCTTCGAGCGCTTCTTGTCGCCGGACTTCAGACAATCGAGTAGAAACGTTAAATTTTCGGCAAATGTACCGAAGACCTTGTCGCCGACGACGTTCTCCAGCTGCATCTGTCGGGTCGCGTCCTTCAGCGCCAAACGATCATCCGTGTGCACGAGACCGTGGAGATTGACGATCAACGCGTTCTCCTTGAAATTCTTCGACGCCGAGAGCTCCTTCAGAACGCTGTTCACCAACTGCCGAAGGAAAAATTACGAGACGGATTAAATTTTGAAATTATGTTTGCAATTGAAAATTACACTTGTAATGCTATTTGCATTCAATTATATGATAAATTATACTTGTAATTTATTACATTTATTACATTCTCTGAGTTACAAAAAAAGCTCATTCCATTCAAGCTATTTAGCTCTTACGTTCTGTAATTTACTTTCGTCCGAACGGAACACTGCCTGGTACAAAACTCTCAGCAGGAAATTATTCTTATTAACATCATTACCCATTTTGTTGTTTTCTATTTTAATACATTTTACCAACAAAAAGATATATGTTAATTTGCATATTACTTTGTCAAAGAACTTGTTCCATGAATTAATAAATAAATCATTATTCTCCCAATTTATAATTTCGTTACGTCTAAACAAAATGCAACCGCATATAAAACTCCCTGTAGGGAATTCTTATTAATATCATTCTACATTTCTTGTTTTCTATAGTTTTTTTTTATACATTGTACTAAAGAAGTCATACATACAAATCTGCATATTTTTTTTGTAAAAAAGCTTCATCATGTAAATAGTTAAATAACTAAATAAGCAAATGAAATAAATATATCAAGTTTCTCACCGTTGTCTTGCCGCTGCCTCTGGGGCCGACGAGCAGAGCTGAATTGCTCTCGCCCGACTCGACGGTACGTTTGAGTAGCTCGAGAACGTGAAGGCGTTCCTTGACGTGATGCCTGAATTTCGTCTCCGGACACATGATCTGACGCTTGAGATACTTCCTCGTCAGAAGTATCATATTGTCCTGAAAGTCTATCGCCATGTTCTTCTTCTTGCTCATCTCGGCGAATCTGATTTCACCTATAAAAAAAAAAGTTGTGAAAATAACTCAAAAAAAAAAAAATAAAAAAAAACAAACGACACTTAAAAAATCAATAGAACTGGCGGTTCGGTATATTTTTCACAAAAAGTTAGGTTATGTTCGCCGCTTAGCGAGTGTAAGAGAGACGAAACGACGAGACAAAAGCGTCGCCGAATAAATATTTTTCTGAATCGCAGGCAAGAAAAAACACTGATCGACGATGATGAAGAGAAAAAGCGAGAAAATACAAAAAAAAAAAATCCGAACCGAGTGCAATCCCGAGCGAACATAACCTCAGTAAGTGTGAAATTCGGCTCGGAAAATCGATAGACATTGACTTACCGTCGGTTCGAAACGAGACGAGAGACGACAGTCGAAAGTGCGTCGACGAACTTTTGGAGAATCGCGAGAATTCGTCGCGACAATTGGTCGTTTTAAAAAAGATGAAAAATTTAATCGTTCAGGCGTCGGTTGCTCTGGAGAGGACGCCGGAGCCGTGAGGTCAGATGTCTTCGAAACCAAAACAAATATGGCCGACGGTGATACGCAGGCGGACAAGAAAAATTGTACTTTTCTGTTCAAGAAACGAAAGATACGGAACAACGCGGCGAGGAAGAGGCGCGACGATGTGGACGGCAGCGGTGAGTTTTGTTCGGACGATTTCCCGACGACCGACCCAGTGATGTTTTTTGCACGGCGCTCGTGTAATTGCGTTAGGAGAAATTCGATTAGCGAACATTGAGGTTAGGCGCGCGTTATTGTTTACACGGACACATCCGTCAACAACGTTCGGCGACGATGCACGAATTTTTGCAATTTCGGACTTTCCACGATCAATCGACGTCGCATTGTCTTTGGGGAGTCAATTTTCGGGAGGACTGTTTTTTTTTTTAGGCACGTGCGTGCACACAGCGACAGATGCGTTATAGATTCGTCAGCGCGAAATCTCTTACGGTCCGAAAATTAACTAAAATTAATTAATGTTGGAGGGATAAATTCGTGCTTCGAACATTTTGCAAGCGATCCAAGGGTTTTTAGCCATGCGTACATGCGAGTCGGATGTGTGTCTTTATTAACTGTAACGAATGGCTTGACCAATCTGGCTGCAATTCCACGTAGTTTTCGTGTGTTGGTGTGGAGGATCGACTAATGTTTTCAGCTCAATCGATTTACTCGATTTAAAATGGAAGCTCCGTAAGTGCAAAGAATAAAAATGCAAATATGTTTCAAACATTTTTTTATCCACTGTATCAACTTTATTAAGTAAAGGGATCAAACAAAAAGAGGTCAACTTTGCTGCACATGCACATATGACAGGTCCATGTGTGCAGGTGTATGTGTTTATCCACTGTACCAATCAAACTGCAATCCTGCCAAACGTGAGTTTCAGAGAAAATTTCGAACACTTCACGATGGTATAAAAATTAGAAAAAAATCGAGCATATTAAACGCGCTGAAAAGATTAATTTAGCACAATAATAATGACAAAATGTTATTAAAAAATTAATGAAAAATAAAATTGTTCGACAAATTTTCCGGAAACCTAAGTTTTTCTTTAATGAAAATAATTCGTTCATTTTTCTGAATACGTTTGATTTTTTTCAGATTTTTTTCAATTCACTTTAAATTTCGTGACTTTCTACACATTTTTCCCATATAAAAAAAAAAATGAAAGTGAATTTAACAGTACAATTGTTATGAAAATTAATCTGTCGTTTGAGATTTTAAGAAATTTTGAATTCTCAAAAAAAAAAAAAATGTTAAATCTAAACTTCGTAAATGTAGAACTATAATCCTAAAAGCGCCCACAAATATAATATCTAACGTCAATATAGAATCTCCGGTACCGAATTTGACAGAAATTCTATTCGAGCAGTTAAATTTATTAAATTTGAAATTTTTCTGAAAAATTATTTAAAAAACACTCCAATTCGAGTAATCATGGAAATCATGAAAATTGACGTCCGATTTGAGATTTTAAGAGGCCATTAATTCTTTTAAAAAATAGAGGTGGATCTCTAAATTTCGTAAACTTAGAATTACAAGCGTAAAAATGCTCACGAATATAATACATCGATATAGGATCTTTGGTATCGAAATTGACGAAAATTCTATTCAAGCAGTTAGGTTTTAGGAAATCTTCAGTTTTTTTTTTCTTTTTTTTTGCAAAAAAATGCTCTAATTCGCGTCAACATGGAGGTAGATATACAGCTCAAATTTTTAAGATGAGTGGATTAACATTGCGCAATGTTTGGTATTACATTTCGCGAAAGATGGACCTACCCTTACAAATTTTATAAGAATTTTGCGAATTTTTTACAAACCGAGAACGCGGGACATAAAACGATCGCTCGGCCAATTTTGATTATTACAATTCTGATATTTTATATTTCGACAGGAAGCAGCGACGACGGAACGCAGGTCGTCAAGAAAGAGAAGAAATTCGACGACAAGAATCCCCTAAGGCAAAGCGTAAGTTCATCCTAAGTTTCTCTAAAAACGTTTCCACACAAAGAAAAAAAATATGCATATATTAATTTCATCACGAATAAATAAACTGTGCTCACCGTCGAATTATATTGCAGACGAGCGCGAAATTTCGGAAGCAGAAGACCACGGAGAATGCCGAGAGCAGCGACGAGGAGGGCATATCGGTGTGCTACAAGAGTAAGCGGACTCCGATGCCGGCCGGTCCGAGCGATCAGGGAGCGACGGCGATCCTCGAGACCGAGACCGAAGTCGACAAGGACGCTCAGGCTATATTCGAGAAGGCCCAGAAGATAAACGAAGAATTGGAGGGCAAAGAGGACGACAAGATCTATCGGGGTCTCAACAATTACACTCAGTACTACAAGAAGAAGGACACGGCTGCGGGCAACGCTTCGAGCGGCATGGTCCGGAAAGGCCCGATCCGAGCGCCCGCCAATCTCCGAGCTACAGTCAGATGGGACTATCAACCGGATATCTGCAAGGATTACAAAGAAACTGGATTCTGCGGATTCGGCGGTACGAATTTATTTCGTAACGCAAAGAAATAAAATAAATGCTGTATCTGCATTTTTTAAATTTATTTGATTGATAATTGAAATTTATAAATATTTATTTGATTAATTATTGACGAATATTCATATTTGTTAAAGGTTAATAAAATAAATGCCGAGTCTGTGAAATTTTTTACTGA